>JBBPBO010000005.1:42741207-42822880 GCA_037974295.1 Cicer cuneatum | reverse complement strand
GACATATACAATTGGGTCATGCTAACTTGAGAGTGATATTAAAACACAAACTTAATCTAGTAAGAGGTTTACCCAATCTGAAATATAAATCAGATATTTTTTGTGAGACATGTCAAAAAAAAAAAAAGAAACAAATCTAAACTTCTTTTTCTTCAAAAATATGTTTTCACATGAAGACCTCTTGAATTTTTACACATTGATTTATTAGATCATTTAAAGACAACCTATGTTTTTGGTAAGTAGTATTGACTTGTTATTTTTTATACTATTCTAAATAGACATGAGTTAAATATCTAGGACATGTTTGATGGTTATAATTGACCTCTACCTTCCCTCTCATGGTAATAATCTCCCTCATCCAAATCTAAACCAACCCATTTATATCACTCTAGGAAAAACTATCAAAGACTTCACTGCTACCACCTCATCCTCTAGCCCAACCAACACTTTTTTAGCATTAAAGACTAAATAAGTTAGTGAAGATCGTCCAATAGATAAAAAATGGGAGACAAACTACACCTCCTTTAATATGACAACAAGCACATGCTCAAAATATTATTTTTCTTTAAAGAAAAAGGAATACAAGTATGTATTCATCATTTCTAACCACAAAGGTTTTATGTTATACAACTATCATATGGTTTTCTATCAGCTCAAGAGTTGAAGATCTTGGAAACCAATGTGAAAAGTGATTTTAGGAAAGTACATAGTGACTGATTAATCTGCGTGTGATAAATCTGACAAACTAGTTGACTGTCTGGTCAACGCATTAAGTCAATACTCTAACAAAGTCAACTTTCTCAAGTCAAATAATTGAGCATAGAACTTTGAAGAAGTCAACATTTCAACATCCGGCTACTTAAATGCATGACATCGTTTGAAAATGTCATCCTCTAGTTTTCTTGCCGCTTCCATCAAGATATACTTAATTAATTATGAAGACAAATTTGGACATGTTTTTAATGATAATTCAAGATCTCTGAAGAAGCGATTCAAGTCATTATTGTACATGTCAATTTAATGCAATCACATCAATCGTCAAAAACTCATGAAATTTTTTGTATTATAAACATTCTCTTGTGAGAGTTATTAAAAAAAACCATTAAACACTCTTTGTAACTTATCCTAATAATGGTTGCTGCCCTTAACAACTTGACTGTACTAAGCGAGAAGGTTGAGAAGACTTGAACATAGTTGGATTGACTAATGGGTGTTTAGTTGACTTGTGATACTTTTGATGATTGGTGGTTTAAATACTTTAGAGTGAAGGGTCTAGACGTAGCTACCGTGTTGATGGTGAACCAAGATAATTTGGCTTGTTTTCCTCTTTTTATCTCTTTATTTTCTTTTGTTTTATCACATTATTATGTTATCATCTATTTTATCTAACCTTTTTTAAAACCTTAAAAACACAATTCAAACCCCTTTTTTTGTGTGTTTCTCTCTCATCAAAGTTGTTGAGGATAGCAATCACTACTCAAGTAAATTACAAAGAAGTGTTTAAGGTTTTTTTTTCTTTTTGAAAAAACTGTCGCAAGAGAATGTTTACAAAGTATGGTCTTGAATGTATTGTAGTTTTTCTGCTCTAAGAAAAGAATATAAGGATTTTCAACGATCGCCATAACAATGGCAGTAGGATTCTCGTATATATGTCATTTCTAGTGAAGTTCACACATCCTTCTATAGAGATACTTCAAAGTCATTAGGGTTTTTGACCGTTGTAGTGACTGCATGAAATCATCATGTAAAATAATGAATAGTATCAAATATTCAGTAATCGTGAATCAACATTAAAATTTTGTCCAAATTTGTTTTCATAGTTAATTCAGCGTATCTTGATGGAAGTGACAGGAAAAAGAGAGGATTCCATTTTCAAAGGATGTTATTGAAGTAGCAATATCGATTTACAAGAAAGGGGGGTTTCAATTGTAAATTCGCCCTTTTAAAATTCCTGTTAAAAACTTAAGAAAATAACTCAAGATTGATTTTGGTTGTGAAAACAGAAAACAGAGAACGTTCTTGGTTTTCACCAGAAAACAGAGAACGTTCTTGGTTAGTTAAAATCAACAGTTCAGTTTATCTATTTAACTTGATAATTAACAGACTGAAAGTAAATAGAGATAAGGGAAGAGATATCACACACAGATATATTCTGGTTCACCCAACCCGGGCTACGTCCAGTCCTCACCACCGTGAGATTTTCCACTAAGTGTTTAAAACAAGAACCTTCTTGGTTTTATAGCACCTAGCTTAGATCAACCTTGATCTTTGTTACAGACTTTAATCTAATTCCACCCAGAAAGAGATTAATCAAATCACCTACCAACCTTGATAGTGATTTCTTACAATCTACCCCAAACTATATTTAACTCTTATAGTTTGAGTTTTACAATAATGAAGATATTGTTTTGTTAGAATCTGAGATGTCTCAACTCTTGTTTGAGATTCGATTCTTTACAAAGAATTCAGTATAAATGTATCAGAGTAAAAAGAATTTAATCAAACTGATTCTTGTAAGTGATGAGAGATTTTCAAGTATGTATGTGAGTGGTTGATGATATATCTTGGCACTTGAATGTCTTTGATTTTTGGACAGAATCTGAGTATGCTCAACTCGTGTTTGAGATTACATTCTTGACAAAAGAATTCAGTAGATGATTCTGATATGAAGAAGAAAAACAGAACTGAATCTTTTGTTTTTGATTGAGAAGCTTTCAAGTGTGTAGATGTATGTGAATGATGTTTTTCTCTGTACTTGAAGCTGCTTTTTCTTCCTGAGCTTTGGCCTTCCTTTTATAGGTGTGAGAGCATTTAATGATGGTCAAATAGAGCCATTGGTAGTGCTCTTGTCAGGCTTGACCAAAGGCAATATTTTTGATTAAAAATAATCCAGCTTTTGACTATTTTTAATTTCTGTTTTGATTGGGCTGAAACCTTTGATTCTTGATCAGATTTCCTTTGTTTAATGATCCTTTGTACTTCAAATATATTTGTTAATATCTTTGATTTGATCTGGAGTTTTGATTATGTCAAAACAGCTTGGAGAATGATGATGAACTTCTGCAGAATGTTAATGAAATTCTGGAGAGATTGATAATCAATCTGGAGTCCTAGTATTTGAACTTTCTGGAGATTGATAATCAATCTGGAGGTTTAGCTTTGATCATTCTAGATGTCTTCCTGATCTTTTCTTGGATCTGCTTTGATGTAAACATACTTCAAGATCGTTCAACGTTCTTGGCAGTCAAGCTGGAGAATGATGTTCAGTATACTGGAGAATGATTGTATCATTCTAGACTGATGATACACTCTTGGAGAATGATGTTAAACATGCTTGAGATTTGATTGTTAACATGCTGGAGATTGATGTTTGATCATTCTGAAGATAGTTGTTAATCATGCTGGAGAATGATAATCATTCTGGAGATTGATGATCATTTCTGGAGACTAATGATCATTCCTAGAGACTGATGATCATTCTTGATAGAAGATCATTCTGGAGACTGTTCTGATTATTCTGGACATTTTGATATTCAAGAACAGACTTGGTTCTTCCTCTGAATGTATTTTCTGGAGATATCCTATGATATCGTTTTCTGGAGGTATCTTCTGATAGTATTCTGGAGGTATCCTCTGATAGTATTCTGGAGGTATCCTCTAATATCGTCTTCTGGAGGTATCCTCTGGTGACGTATCCTCTGGTAGTATTCTAGAGGTATCCTCTAATAGTATTCTGGAGGTATCCTCTAATATTGTCTTCTGGAGGTATCCTCTTCTTGAGGTATCCTCTGGTGATGTCATCCTCTGGTGACGTCATCATCTTCTGATGATGTCATCCTCTGGTGACAGCTTCTGGTATCCTCTGGAGGCATTTTTTGGTATCCTCTGGAGGTATCTTCTGGTGATGTCATCGGGTAACATCTTCTGTTTTTCTAGATTGTGTCAAGAGTGTTCTTTATGCTGATTTCTTGGCTTTCCTTGAATCATTAACATGCTGTTAATTCTGGACATTCTGGAGACTGTTTAGTCTTGTTTTGGCAGCTTGATTCATGGCCTTTTTTGTGATTCGAATGGCTTCTTTTGATTGTAATTGATCACATTTGTGCATTTTGATGAAGTGAATGGTCTCTTGCTTTGTTCACTTATGAATTCATGTTCCTTAAACAAAACTTAAGTGAAATCATTAGTAGACCACCATTCATAAAACTTAATCATTTAATTTAAAAGGTTTGTTGTCATTAAAACATATATCAAAAAGGTTTTTTCCTCAACAGTTATGAGTTTCTTCATGCAAAGGATACATGTATCCTTGATGAGTAGAGGATGTTGAGATGTTAACTTCTTCATGGTTTTGGGCTTAGATGATTGACTTAAGAAAGTTGACTTTTTATCAAAGTATTGTTGTGACACATGAACCAGATTATCAATTGGTTTGCCAAATTTATCGAACACAGAATAATTAGAGCGATCTTGTATAATCAGATTGTCATGAGCGCGCTGAGAGCGCATTGATCACAATCAATAACAACTTTAGCATATTCTTATGAGCATTTCCTTGATTTCTTTCTTTATCTCCTCTATTTATTAGAGGATGTCGCGTAAGGTGTTTGAAATTTTAGCAGATGATCTGCACACCTAACCAATTTTATTAGCACTATAAATGATTCCCACAAAATAATTTTTGTTATCATCAAAATAATTAAGGGTCATTATTCTTCAAACCAAATTAGTTCTTACACCACAAACACAATCATTGTATCATCTGAAATAGATACCTCTAACGATTCCTTTTTAGAAGCTATGGAGGAAAACATAGAAATATCTTGATACAAAAGAAATGTTGGAACTAAGTTGGTCTTATACTTAGAGCTTTGATGATAACAAAAGTATTTTATGAAAACAATATATTTGATTTCAAAGAGTATGAAAGAAGATTCGTGTTTTTGAAGAAAATCTAAATTAAGATTTGATTCAAATTTATAATTGAAGAAAATCTAAAATACGATTTGACTCAAATTTATAATTGAAGAAATCTAAAATAAGATTTGATTCAAATTTATAATTGAAGAAAATCTAAATTAAGATTTGATTCAAATTTATAATTGAAGAAAATATTTGACCAAGTTGAAAATAAAGATATGGTCAAGATTTGACGAAGATTTGATCAAGATTTGAAGAAGATTTGATCAATATTTATCTACAACAAAATATGAACAGAATCAATCTGAAAAATTTACAAACTCAATCTGAACAAAATACGAACAGAATCAATGTGAAGAATTTACAAACTCAATTTGAAGAATATACAATTCAGAATTAAACAAGGACTAAATTGATACCCAAATTTTAACTATAAATAGATACTCAAGGTTGAAAAAGAAGATCATCGAAAATCAGAAAAGAGTAGAAGAACTCATAAGCTCAAAATTTCAAATTCATCTTGGAGTTCACAGAGAGAAACACTTGTTCAAGTTACAAATATTTTCTAAGTGTTCTTTTCTTAGAGTGTGAGAGTTATTATTATTATCAGCTTTGTCAGAAGCAAACACTTAAAGTTTGAATCTTTTGTATCCAACCCGATAGTGGTTTAGTTCCTTCTTCAATCTGGGGTTGTGATAACTCTTCATCATATGCATATTTGTCATTGTTTTTAGTCTTATTTATAGGAAATCATTAGTTAATTTAAGGAGTTATTTAATATATTTTGTTGATTTTAGTTTTTAGATTTAACAACATGTTTATGTTCGTATTTCCTTTATTAAGTAGATATTTTTTATGGTTTTATGTTATTTCCTTATTTTCCATGCAGTGCTGAATTTTGGTGAGAAATCAACATGACCTACATGGAGCATTTCTACCATATCTGGAGTTGTAAATGTCCAATTGGAGTCCAACCAAGTGCAAATGAAAGCTAAGATCCATAGCTACAACTTTCATGAAGACACCAGAACCAAATACGGACTCAAAATAGTAGAAATATGCAGTATACGTCAGACAGAAGATGCTGTGCGCTTGAAGCGCGCCAGCTGCGCTTGAAGCGCGTTTTTGCACCACTGCTTCTGTTTTAATGCTCTTGAAGCTCAAGTCTTGCGCCTGGGGCGCGTGGCACGCTGAAGAATGCATAAAACCGAGTCTTTCTGAATTTTGAGGGATCTTTTTGTCAATTGAGAAGCTCAGAGACTTGTACCCTAGCAGAGACGCTCAAAGACGGCTGTTCTACACCATTGAAGGAGTTTTATCAAGAATCATTCATGAATCCTTCTTGTAATTCTTCTTTAATCTCTATCTCTTTAATCTCTGTAATGAGTAACTAAGTCCTATTTGTTAGGGATGAGTGGAACAAGATGAAAGCTTTATTTGTCTGAATTGACTCCTAGTTATATGAATAAATTTATTGAATTATTTTTATCATCTCTGTGCTTAATGCTTTTTATTGCCTGGTCAACTTTAAAATGTTCTATGATTCGTAATTTGAAACGGAAGTGGACTTTACGAATGCTTGAGATGATAAATTCATGAGATTGTAGTCTAGGGATAGATGCAGGTCATGAAACCAATTGAATTAGTTGCAGATACAACAGTTTAAAAAGAAAATTTTTGTACTGTAAAGCTTAATCCTATTTTTTAACCCACTAAGGAATTAAGGGTTATTTTAGAATTAAAGGTTCTCTCACTAAGGCATTAGGGCAAGAATACTAAAGAGAATTCGGTAATAATTCAATAAAGGAATTCAGTAACGAAGATCAAATTAGAAACCAAGGTTGGACTCAAAGTGAAACTCAACCCTGACATTTTTCTCATCATAAAAGTTCAATTTCATTACTATTGTTATTTTAAATATCACATAAATCAATTCGGAAACTTTTTGTTCAATTTCAGTAATTAAAGATAATTCGATAGTAAAACGCAATCCTTGAGTTCGACACTCGGTATTACCGTTTTTTAATTATTACTTGCAACGATTCAGTACACTTGCTGAAACGCTATCAAGTTTTTGGCGCTGTTGCCGGGGATTGCCATATCACTATTGAGTTATAAATTATTTACTTATGTTTTTATTCTCTATTTTTTCACGATTTTTTTCTAACCTTGTATGCGAGGCCAGTCCTCAGCTATGCTTCTTTTTGATCCAGAAATAGAAAAGACCATAAAAGCAAATCGAAAGGCGGTTCGAGAAAGGAGGAAAAGGGAAAGAAAGTTAGCAGCAGAAGAACAAAATCTAGGGGACTGCTTCATATTTGCTGAAATGGCTGATCCACCACCACCTGAACGTACCCTCGGGGAGTATGGGAATCGTGATAGAAATCGTGCTCGTTTGGCCATCCATAACCAACCGGTTAGAGTCAACAAATTCGAAATAAGTCCCGCCCTTTACCGAGAGTTGAAGGAGATTCATTTTTCCGGTAAACATAATGAAGATGCAAATAGACATCTCACAAACTTCTTTGAACTATGTGAGATAGTGAAGGTCGATGGTAACAGTGAAGAAGGCAAGAGGTTGAGACTATTTCCATTGTCATTAAAAGATGATGCTAAAGAATGGCTAAATTCTTTACCCTCCGGTAGCATCACCACATGGGACGATCTTGAAGACAAATTCTTGAAACAATACTTTCCCCCAGCTGTGTTTGTCAGAAAAAGGCAAGAGATTTCTGCTTACAAGAAGAAAGAAGGAGAATCACTTCGTGACACTTATAGGAGGTTCAAGAGTTTACTAGCAGGATGCCCCAATCATGCTTATGACGACACCGCTCAAATGCAAATATTCTACAATGGGTTGAGGCCGAGCACTATAATTATGTTGGATGCTACAACAGGTGGCTCTTTGAATTACAAGACCGCATCAGAAGCACCAAAAATTATCGAGATTATGGCATCCAATGAGCAAATGATGATGTATGATATAGGTGGTGGGTCAAAAAGTGGTATGCTGGAATTGAGTGTTATGGACGCCGGGTTGGCTGCCGAGATAAAAAAGGGGATGGCAGCTCTAAATATACAACCCCAAGTGGCCCCTGTTAAATTATTGAAACATACAAGTTGTAATTTTTGTGGGGGAGCACATAAAAATGGCGCCTATGAAGTACCAAAGGATGATGACACAGAAGAACCAGAAAAGGTGAATTTTGTAGGTAACAACGGAAAGCAAAATAATTCTTACTGCAGTATATACAATCCGGGTTGGAGAAATCATCCAAATTTTTCATGGAAAGATCAACAGGGTGGATCCCAAAGCCAACAAGGAGCTCAAACAAATCAAGCGCCACCGCGTAAAGCTGCTTGGGAAATTGCTATTGAGAAGTTGGCAACAAACACAAGTGTTTTCATTGAAGAGTCAAGAGCCATCCAGAAAAATCAATCAGCCTCTATCAAGAATCTTGATACCCAAGAGGGTCAAATTGCTCAACAGCTAGCACAAAGAGCACCCGGAAACTTGCCTAGTGACACAGTTCCAAATCCGCGAAACAATGTTAATGCCGTGACAACAAAGAGTGGCAAAGTAAGTGAACCAACACCACCTAAAAAAAAGGTGGAAGTGCTTCAATCCCAACCCACTCGGAGGAAATAGTCACCCCAACATCAGCTGAGGGGGATATTGGTTATGAAAAGGAGGAAGAACTTGTGGTGCAGAAAAAGGAAACCCTACCAAAACCCGAAATTCAACTCCCATTCCCTCAAAGATTAAAAAGGGAAGAAACAGAAAAACAATTCGGTAAGTTTTTTGATGTTTTTAAAAAATTGCAAATTAACATTCCTTTTGCAGAAGCACTAGAGCAGATGCCGACATACGCCAAGTTCATGAAGGAGATTTTGTCAAAGAAAAGGAAAATCAGCGGTGAAACAGTGATGCTTACTGAAGAGTGTAGTGCGATTTTACAGAGGAAGCTACCACCTAAGCTCAAGGATCTTGGAAGCTTCTCTATTCCTTGCGCTATTGGGAATAGAACTTTTGGGAAGGCCCTCTATGATCTTGGGGCAATTGTGAGTCTTATGCCTCTTTCTATATACAAAAGGTTAGGCATTGGAAGAGTCAAAGATACACAACTGATGTTACAGTTCGCAGACCGCTCAATGAAACATCCATATGGAGTGGTGGAAGATGTGTTGGTCAAGGTGGATAAGTTTATTTTCCCAGTAGATTTTGTGGTACTAGACATGGAGGAAGACAATGATATCCCCTTGATCTTAGGGAGACCGTTCCTAGCAACAGGGCGAGCTATGATTGATGTGGCGGATGGCACCTTAACCTTGAAAGTAAATGAGGAAACATTCACCTTTAACATCCTCAAAGCCATGGAACACTATAAAGAAAGATAAGGGTGCAACCGAATCAAGATATTTGATTCGATAGTTGATGAAGAAGTTGGGCATCAAGTACCCGTTTTGCCGCTAGAAAGAGTGCTATGCCTACCCCAAGATGTTGTTAAAGATAGTGAAGACCCGAGGGAAAAAGAAGTTTTAGCCATGTTAGAAGCATCACCATCTCATTCCCCCCGCTTCAAGAGGAACTCCTAGAAAAAAAAGAGACACCACTTATTAAACTCAAGCAGCTGCCTCCTCACTTAAAATATGTATTCCTTGGTGAAAAAGATAATAATCCAGCTATCATTAATGCAAGCTTGAGTGAGTTACAAGAAGAGAAGCTGTTGAGAATTTTGCGGAAGCATAAGGGTGCCATCGGTTGGTCCATTGAAGAGTTGAAGGGAATAAGTCCGACTTTTTGTATGCACAAGATCCTAATGGAGGACGGTCACAAACTGGTTGTACAACCCCAAAGAAGATTAAATCCAGCTATGAAAAAGGTGATCAGGAAAGAACTGGTAAAGCTCTTAGAAGTCGATCTCATTTACCCCATTTCAGATAGCTCGTGGGTGAGCCCCGTTCAAGTTGTACCAAAAAAGGGTGGAACGACTGTCATCACAAATGAAAAGAACGAGCTAATTCCTACGCGAACGGTCACAGGGTGGAGAGTTTGTATTGATTATAGAAGATTGAACAGTGCTACGAGGAATGATCATTTTCCGCTCCCTTTCATTGACCAGATGCTTGAGAGACTAGCAGGACATGACTATTACTGCTTCTTAGATGGATACTCGGGGTATAATCAGATAGCTGTGGCACTTGAAGATCAAGAGAAAACTTCATTTACATGTCCTTATGGGGTGTTTGCCTATCGGCGGATGCCGTTTGGGTTATGTAATGTACCCTCTACATTTCAAAGGTTCATGATGTCCATATTCTCCGATATGATTGAGAAACATATCGAAGTATTTATGGACGACTTTTCTGTTTTTGGTTCATCGTTTGACAATTGTTTGATTAATCTAGCCCTTGTATTAGAAAGGTGTGAAAAATCCAACTTGGTCCTAAATTGGGAAAAATGCCATTTTATGGTAAGAGAGAGAAGTGTTTTAGGCCACCGAATCTCCCACAAGGGGATCGAAGTTGACAAGGCCAAAGTTGAAGTTATTGAAAAACTTCCCCCTCCCACCAACGAAAAAGGCATTAGAAGCTTTTTAGGTCATGCTGGATTTTATAGGAGGTTTATAAAAGATTTTTCTAAAGTTGCCAAACCACTTACAAACCTACTTGTAAAAGACACACCTTTCAAATTCAATGAGGACTGTTTGAATGCTTTTAACACCTTGAAAAATAAGTTGATAATTGCCCCTATTGTCACTGCACTCGATTGGCCACTACCTTTTGAAATCATGTGTGATGCAAGTGACATTGCTATCGGGGCAGTCTTGGGACAAACAAAAGATAAGTTGTTGCATGTAATTTACTACGCGAGTCATTTTTTGAATCATGCACAACATAATTACGCAACAACTGAAAAAGAATTATTGACTGTGGTTTATGCTTTTGATAAATTTCGATCTTACTTATTAGGATCGAAAGTTATTGTTTACACTGATCATGCTGCCTTGAGATATTTTTTTGCTAAGCAGGAATCAAAGTCAAGGCTACTCAGCTGGATTTTGTTACTACAAGAGTTCGATATTGAGATCCGAGATAAGAAGGGTTCAGAAAACAATGTAGCTGACCATCTATCTCGTTTGGAGAAAGTGGAGGAGGATGATGACACTAGACCGATTCAAGACCTGTTCGCCGAGGAACACATCTTCACAATTTCCGAGGCACCTTGGTTCGCTGACATCGCAAATTTTAAGGTAGGAAAGGCAATTCCATCCGATTTCACCTACCAACAACCAAAGAAGTTCATCCATGACGCCAAATTCTATGTATGGGATGAGCCCTTTCTATACAAAAAAAGGAGTGGATTGGTTGTTGCGAAGGTGTGTACCCGGAGAAGAGCAAGAAAAGGAACTCTGGCACTGCCATGACTCTGATTATGGGGGTCATTTTAGTGGGGATCGAACTGCATCAAAGGTTCTCCAATCAGGATTGTTCTGGCCGTCAATGTTTAAAGATGCATTCAACTATGTGAAGAAGTGTGATCAATGTCAGCGCACCGGTAATATTTCAAAACGGGATAACATGCCTCAAAATCCTGTATTAGAAGTAGAAGTGTTCGATGTGCGGGGTATCGATTTCATGGGTCCATTTCCACCCTCATTTGCAAAAGTTTATATTCTGGTGGCAGTGGATTATGTCTCAAAGTGGGTTGAAGCAGTTGCTACACCAACCAATGATTCACAACAGGTAATCGCATTTCTCAAGAAGAACATCTTCGCGCGTTTTGGGGTACCTAGAGCTTTGATCAGGGACGAGGGCACTCACTTTCTTAATCGGAAGCTGGAGTACCTTCTTAAAAAATATAATGTGCATCATAGGGTGGCAACCCCATATCACCCACAAACTAGTGGGCAAGTTGAAGTATCCAACAGACAGATCAAAAAAATCCTTGAAAAGACGGTGAACGCTTCAAGGAAAGATTGGTCAACAAAGCTTGACGATGCACTTTGGGCATATCGAACAGCTTTCAAGACCCCCTTGGTATGTCACCGTATCAAATTGTGTATGGTAAAGTTTGTCATTTACCCCTTGAGTTGGAGCATCGGGCTTTTTGGGCAACAAAATACTTGAATTTTGACTTGGTAAAGGCAGGCGAATCTAGAATTCTCCAGCTTCACGAGTTAGAGGAGTTCCGGAATTTTGCATATGAAAATGCCAAGATCTATAAAGAAAAAACCTAGAAGTAGCATGACAAAAAAATTCAGTTCAAGGATTTCCAAGAAGGACAACTTGTTCTCCTCTTTAACTCGAGATTAAAGTTGTTCCCAGGAAAATTAAAGTCAAGATGGTCGGGAACGTTCAGAATAATCAAAGTGTTCCCACACGGTGCAGTGGAGTTAAAGGATACACACTCGAACCGAAGTTTCAAGGTGAATGGACAAAGGCTCAAACAATATTTAGGGGGAGAGTCAAAATTTCCGATGGAGTCCATCAATCTGACCCCCATTTGAAAAGGGGAATGTCAAGCTCAAGACATTAAACGAGCGCTTATTGGGAGGACACCCAAATTCGTATCCTTTGCAAGTTACTTTTAAATTTAATCTCATTTTATTTACTTTAATTTTATTGCTAGTATATTAGTTCATGCTGTTTTGTATGCTCAAGGAACCACAAGGTTGGTGTAGGAGTAGATTTCGCCTGGAGCCGCATCCAACAACAGCATTGGTGTTTCAAGACTGGCTCCTTGCGCTTGAAGCGCAAGTAAAATATGTAAGTCTGAACAATCCGCGCCTGAAGCGCGTTCTGTGTGCCTGAAGCGCGTTCTGTGCGCCTGAAGCGCGCCCTTTGCGCTTGAAGCGCATTTGCGTATTTTTGTCCACTGCCATCCAGCGCTTGAAGCGTGTATCATGCGCTCGAAGCGCATTTTGCGCATTTTGCTACTGGAAGTTAGCGTTTGAAGCGCTGCTTCTACGCTCGAAGCGCATTTCGCACAGTTTGCTACTGGAAGTTAACGCATGAAGCGTGCCTTCTGCGCTCGAAGCGCATTTCACGCATTTGCTTCTGTCCATACACGCCTGAAGTGCTGAATGTGCGCCCGAAGCGCGTTTACGCTGCCTTATTTTAAAACAACCTACCCATCCATTGTGTCCCCAAACCGGCCTCAAGCTCTCTAACATTCCTCCAATTACACAGTTCATCTCAAGCACCAGTTTTGAATCTCTAACATTCAACCCCACAAAGGTAAGTCTTCTTAACTTCAAGCATTCAAATGTTCATTCATTATCAAGTAAGTTCCATATCCTTTTGTTGGTTGATTGATTATATTTCAAAAAATTTATGTCCACTATTGCTGCTTGCATTGTTACATGATTGTGGGTTATACATTCATTGTTGAATGAGAAGTAGTGTTAGGGTATGCCTGCAAGTTGTACTTGTGATGAAGGAACATTTAACTGCATTCTAAGTGTTTAAGGAAATGCCACAACCAAACTCGAATCTTAATTGATGAATTGTCACTATATGTGCATTGCTATATGTGTGTGGGTTGTTTGAATTAGAAATTGTGCTTGTGTTGGCCTTCACTTAGAACTTGTTATGATTGAAAATTATCTTGCACTCCAAGTGTTTGACAAAATGCCACAACCACCGTTCAATCTTAATTGATAAATTTTCATTGGATTGATGTGCATTGGATGAATATGGAACAATAGTTATGGTTGTCTTGGTCAAGTGGATGAACATTCGAACTAGCCCTCTAACGTTGAATACTTTGAACCTTGGTTGTGTATAATTGTTTTGCATGACCAAATGGCAACCCATCAAAAAGCAAAACGAACAAAGGTTACAGAGGCATCATCTTCCCAACCGCACGATGCGTCCTTATTCAAGAACATAGCAACACAAGAGTTTCATGCCAAACTCCCCACCATCAAGAAGTTCGTGAGTGAGAAAAATTTTGATTTGAAGGAAAATGAATTTGTTGACATCCAGGCAATGATTGCTGCTAGAGGATGGGAGAAGTTAACCACATTTGTCACCAACGCGAGTAAACCAATAGCAGTGGAATTCTTCTCAAATGCTTCTAATCTGAAGTCCGCTCCACATGATGAATTTGTGAGCTATGTGAGGGGAAAGAGGGTTCCCTTTACACCTGAAGCAATCAATGAACTCTTTGGTTTGCCAAACTATAGGGATTGCCGCTTTCAAGTATATGAGGACACAAACAAAAAATAGACACTCGAGACATTTTGCGCACTTTGTGTAGACTCGGCACACATTGGGTAAGAAACAGAGACGGCACTCATAGAAAACTGCGCTCGTTGGATCTCACTCCAATTGCAAAAGCATGGAGCACATTTGTTCATCATACGCTTTTGCCCTGTTCAAATGTATCAGATGTGACAGTTCAACGAGCATGTCCACTAGCGAAGATCATCAAAGGTGACAGAATTAATGTGGGTCTGCTTCTTGCTAATGATCTGTGGGGGACAGCTCTTCTTGACCCTCCGACGGGCTACATCCATCACGCCTCTCTGATTGGCAAACTCTGTGAATTGGGTGAAAGTGTCACCCAAAAAGGGTGAAGAAATGGTGAAACCTGCTGCCCCCATCACTGCCAAATGGATTGAGAAACACTCCAGAATTCCGAATGATCTTCCTGGTGTTCCACAAGCAGTGATGCCAATGGAAGAAGATTCTGATCCTATAGGCCCACATGACCACCCTCGACACCCCCCACAGCCCTCCACTGAGGAAAGATTTGGAAGATTAGAA
Source organism: Cicer cuneatum (assembly GCA_037974295.1). Classification (NCBI taxonomy): domain Eukaryota; kingdom Viridiplantae; phylum Streptophyta; class Magnoliopsida; order Fabales; family Fabaceae; genus Cicer; species Cicer cuneatum. Next base: position 42,808,186 of record JBBPBO010000005.1, on the reverse strand, counting down.
GATATGATGGAGCAGATGAGGATCGACCAGCGAAATGGACAGGCCAGGATAGAACTGGGGATGACCAAGCTTTATCGAGCCTTCGCATCATCACAGCAAACACTGGGCGGCATGTTCTACTCTGTCTGTGTTTGGTCATTAAATGTGTACTATGATGAAGAAGTGTAATAACTTGTAGTATGTCTTAAGTTTTCTGTTTGGGATTCTGAAATTCAACTCTATGTTTCTTTGCTCATATCATTGATCCATTCGACAAGTTTCACTAATACATACAATGTTGATTACTAAGTGGTTGTAAAATCTGCCATCAATTTTTCAAAAAAAAAATGTAGTAACACATTTGACACAGTTTTGAAAGTTCACACTCTCTCTTGTATATCCTAACTGTGAGTTTTTGGGCCTAAACACTTATATTTCTTGTTGTGTGATGATCTAGACATGTGTTAACCCTTCAGAACTTGCACTAATTCTGACATGCATCACTTGTGATTTATGCATACATGGAGGAAATTTTGTTTGGTCGTTTGAGCCTTTCTAACTACCCTGTGCAAATTTTATCCTTTGCTAGCCCCTTTGAGCTTGACCTTTTCTTTCGGTTACTAGCCACATTACAAGCCAAATATTTGACAGTGATTCAATCACAGTACTTGGAGCTAGGTAGAAATTTTTTTTTATCGTCTCTGTAAAGCTTGTAGTTTGGGGTTGCTCATGGAATAGCAACGTCTTAAGTTTGGGGTAGGGGTTATAAAAAAAATTAAAATAAAAATTAAAATAAATAAATAAAAATGTTGTACTCTAAAAAATAACATCTGCTTAGTTATTTTGTCAATGTTTGAGAATCCCGACAGTGAAAAAGTGAATAAAAATCAAAAGAGGTAGAATAAAGTGAAAATGTGCGCCTAACTCCAAGTAGTAAAGCCTACTTTCCCAAAATGTCCTATCCTTACCTAAGCCCCAGTACAACCCGAAAGTCCTCCAAAAGTGTATGTGTTTGTTGCATTGTGATTGCTAACTAGACTTTTTTCAAGCCTATGGTAGCGTGATGCATGTTCTAGGATTTGAGTGATAAATTCATTACCCTGACTAAACACTTGAGAGAAATTTTGGTGAGATTGTGTGAAGAGAGAGTTGAACTAGATGAATTAATGCTAAAGTGTATACATTGTGTTGTTTTTGTGTAGCAACCATGAAGCGTGATGAATGTTTTGTAGTAGTGGAAATTTTGAGAATGGAGTTTGATGTGATTTGAGAAGATTGAGTTTAAATTACCCTTAACTGTACCAAATATGAAACTAATTGTTGCCTGGGGACAAGCAACATACTAAGTTTGGGGTTGTGATAACTCTTCATCATATGCATATTTGTCATTGTTTTTAGTCTTATTTATAGGAAATCGTTAGTTAATTTAAGGAGTTATTTAATATATTTTGTTGATTTTAGTTTTTAGATTTAACAACATGTTTATGTTCGTATTTCCTTTATTAAGTAGATATTTTTTATGGTTTTATGTTATTTCCTTATTTTTCATGCAGTGCTGAATTTTGGTGAGAAAACAACATGACCTACATGGAGCATTTCTACCATATCTGGAGTTGTAGATGTCCAATTGGAGTCACACCAAGTGCAACTGAAAGCTAAGATCCATAGCTACAACTTTCATGAAGACACCAGAACCAAATTAGGATTCAAAATAGTAGAAATATGCAGCATACGTCAGATAGAAGATGTTGTGCGCTTGAAGCGCACCAGCTGCGCTCGAAGCGCGTTTTGGCACCACTGCTTCTGCTTTAATGCGCCTGGGGCGCGTGGTGCGCTGAAGAATGCATAAAACCGAGTCTTTCTAAATTTTGAGGGATCTTTTTGTCAATTGAGAAGCTCAGATACTTGTACCCTTGCAGAGACGCTCAGAGACGGCTGTTCTACACCATTGAAGGAGTTTTATCAAGAATCATTCATGAATCCTTCTTGTAATTCTTCTTTAATCTCTATCTCTTTAATCTCTGTAATGAGTAACTAAGTCCTATTTGATAGGGATGAGTGGAACAAGATGAAAGCTTTATTTGTCTGAATTGACTCCTGGTTATATGAATAAATTTATTGAATTATTTTTATCATCTTTGTGCTTAATGCTTTTTATTGCCTAATCAACTTTAAAATGTTCTATGATTCGTAATTTGAAACGGAAGTGGACTTTACGAATGCTTGAGATGATAAATTCATGAGATTGTAGTCTAGGGATAGATGCAGGTCATGAAACCAATTGAATTAGTTGCAGAGACAACAGTTTAAAAAGAGAATTTTTATACTGTAAAACTTAATCCTATTTTTTAACCCACTAAGGAATTAGGGATTATTTTAGAATTAAAGGTTCTGTTACTAAGACATTAGGGCAAGAATACTAAAGAGAATTCGGTAATAATTCAATAATGGAATTCAGTAACGAGGATAAAATTAGAAACCAAGGTTGGACTCAAAGTGAAACTCATCCCTGACATTTTTCTCATCATAAAAGTTCAATTTCATTACTATTGTTATTTTAAATATCACCTAAATCAATTCGGAAACTTTTTGTTCAACTTCAGTAATTAAAGATAATTCGATAGTAAAACGCAATCCTTGAGTTCGACACTCGGTATTACCGTTTTTTAATTATTACTTGCAACGATTCAGTACACTTGCTGAAACGCTATCAGGTTGTTAGGAGAAGACTTGGCTTGTAGGATCAGGGTGGTTAGTTCCTCAAAAGTCTGGGGTTGTTAGGTTGTTTGGGAAGATTGGATTGGAGGGTCAAGTGCTTTGTATTTCATGGTATTTGAATTAGTAGATTAAAGCCTTCTGAATGAGGGGACTGGATATAGCCAAGTTAGTGGTGAACCAGGATAAATCTATGTGTCAAATTATTTATGCTTTCATTATTTGCTACCTCTGAATCTAATTGCTTCTTATCTAATTCATAAAAACCATCCAACCTTCATCAAATTAGCAAAAAATTATCAACGTTTTCAAACACAATTCAAACCCCTTTCTCGTGTTTGCACCTTCAAGAAACACCCATACCCTTTAAACACCAAATTTCTAACCCCAGCTCAATTAAACACAACATCCGCACCATCATCTTCTCAAAATAACCCTCCTCAAACAATTGCCCAAACCAACTCTCAAACCTCCCCTATCTTGATCGTTCTATTTATAATGATGCTTGGCTTTCTTCTTGGTCCTAGGTGAATTATAATACACTTATTAGATCCAATTATGACCATTATCCTATTTTATTGAAGGTTAGCAATTATGATGAGCGGCACAACTCTTCTTTCAAATTTATGAAAGTGTGGTCTATCCATCCAGATTGTAGAAACTTTATCAAGGATGCTTGGAATGGTCCTTGATTGTCCGATGTATGACCTTTTTGTTAGTGTAGCGCTTTCATAAATGTCATTCATGTCTCTCTTCTTCCCTAGTCTTTCGCTTGAAATTTCTTCTTGAAAAATAGATGAAGGAGGTGGTGGAGATGCATCTTGAATGAGTTTTGTAGTCTTTTGGTCTTCTTTTTTCCCTTCAATTTGCACGTTTGGTTATTCTTTAATTGATACATTTTCATTCACCTTCTCATTAAGCTCCATACAATTCTCTTGCATCCGCACATATGATTACTTACACAATTGTTGAAATACCACAAATTATCAGTATCCTTATCTTCTTCCTTGAGAGTTATCAACAAAGTAAACTTTTCATCTTCATCAACAAAATTAGTTGTTTCTTTTTGATTAGGAGCGCTATGACATCCCAAGAGAAATGACCAAATTTATGACAATTATAACATTCAACTTTAGATTTGTCATACCTTGATGTGATGCACACATAGAAAAACATATTTGATAATATAATCGGAACTTTTTTGGATATCCTAGGAAAGACAAAAGATCATGAAAAAGCCTGTTTAGATTTACAAGACATAGGCATTAGAAAGAAACTTCACCCTAATGAGGTAGATAAAGGTAAAAGGATAGTGCTTGCAAAAACATGTTTTTCCATGACTGCAAAGGAATAGACTACTTTTTGTTCTCTACTAAAAAAAGCAAAAATACCTGATGGATGTGCTTCAAACATCAATGTGTGTGCAACTTGCTGAAAGAAAAGTTAGTGGATACAAGAGTCATGATGCACATTTTATGTTGCTTTACTTTCTTCAAGTAGCTGTGAGAAGTGCAATGTCTAGCAAGGTTTCTCACTCTTTAATTCACCTTTGTTCATTTTTGTTGTTGTTTATGTGAGAAGGAGATTGAGGTGGCCGATTTGGATATCTTGCAATTTGAGATTGTAGAAACACTATGCCAATTGGAGACAATTTTTCCCCTGAGTTTCTTTGATATAATGGTACATTTGTCGATACGTTTGGTGAATAAGGTAAGATTGGGAAGGCCTGTTCAATTTCAGTGGATGTACTTTATAGAAAGATATCTAGGAAAGTTAAAGAGTTATGTTCATAATAAAAGTTGCCCCGAGGGTTCTATTGTTGAGGTTTAATTGGTTGAAGAATGCTTGATAATTTGCTCGCGATACTTTCATAATAGTGTGGACACAAGGTTTAGTAGAATGATAAGGAATAGTATTACATGTGATCTTGGTCATCCTATTGGGGGAAAGAAAAAAGGTGAAGCAATTTCTTTGGATTGCAAGTCTAGGAGTCAAGCCCATCGTTACATTTTATTCAATTGTGATGATGTCCAATGTACTTTTAAGAATTGTTTTACAATTACTATAACAATGTACTTTTATTTGTAGTGAGCATGAAAATGAAGATGTAAATGTGAATAAAAGAAAGAGGTGGAGCAAAGCAAAACTTCAAGGGTTAGATTTTGTCGAATGATTTAAGAAGCGTGCCTTGTTAAGCGATGTATCTAACAACCTTGAGAAGCTATCAAGAGGACCAAATAAAACTGCAAGACATTTTTCTGGCTATGTAATTAATGGATATAGGTTTCATACAAAATACCATGATGCTAGACATAAAACGCAAAATAGTGGTGTGACACTAATGGTAGTAACTGAAAGTGTTACAAGTACCAAAGATGAAAATCCAATAATACAGTCCATAACTTACTATGGATCAATTACTGAAATAGTTGAGGTAGACTATTATGGTATGTTGAGGTTTGTGTTATTTAAATGTGATTGGTTTGAAGTTGAAGAAGATAAGTATGATTTGACTTGTGTTTACTTTAACAAGAGATGTTACATGGACGATCCTTTTGTATTGGCTTCTCAAGTCCACCAATGCTTCTACATACAAGATCATTCTAATCCAAATAGACAATATGTTATGAAGTATGTTCTTAGGGATTTTTTTAACATGAATGAACAATCAAATTCAAATGGCCAACAAATGTATCAATGTGATCCGTTTGACCTCCCAGCTAATCTAGCTGCAAGTGATAAGACTCGTGAAGTTGAATTTGTTAGGAATAATATTCCACCAACGATCATTTGGACTAGTTTATTACTCATAATTTTTTTTTAACTTATAATGAATGTTTTTTGAACTGCTTGTTACAATTATTTGGGCTACTGTTTATTTACTTATAATGAATGTCTTTTGACACTTCCTTGCTTGTTAAGTATGTCTTTATACATTTCCTGTTACATAGTGTTATGTACTTACAATTAATTTTTAGGACTGCTTGATAAGATATTAGAGCTGCTTGTGAAGATTTTGGACTTTGAATCATAATTCTCAATGTTTTTTCTTCTGTTTGATTGAAGGAAAATAAACAAAGGGAATGGTTTTTGGCTTGATATTCAAGCTAAGTCTAGCAATGGCTTAATGCGGAAATACAGAGTCAAGTTGGAAAATGCTAAATCTATAAAAGAAAGCAATCAAAAGGTAGACCAATCGAAGTAATCATTTGAAGCTGGGAATTCAATTCAAACACACATAAAAAGCAAGACCAAAAGGTAGTTGCAGTCCAACCAATTCTTGATCGTCTAAGAAAATTGTTGAAAAGAACAAAGGGGATGGTCACAATAATCATATAAAGAGACAACTTTGGTCTACAAAGGCTACTTGTCTTCAAGGTTATATAGAATCACAAGTCTCTAGGAAAACTAATGAGCAAAACAAAATGCTTTGTTAGAATAATAATCTTCAGAAGCAACTGAAGTCAACAATGGCTACTCAAGGTTCAATAGAATCACAGGTCTCTAAGAAAATTGGTGACAGAAATAAAAACTTATGTCAGAATAATAATCTTAAGGTGTAAACACGAGAAAGGGGGTTGAATTGTGTTTGCTAAACTTTGAATCCTTTTGCTACTTGATGAATAACTAATCAGACATAGCAGCGGAAAATAACAGCATAAGAACACAACAATTTATCCTGATTCACCATTAACTTGGTTACATCCAGTCCCTTCATCTTGAAGGCTTTAATCCACTAATTCAAATCTTTGAATTACAGCATCTGACCCTCCAAGCTAGTCTTCTCAAACAGCCTGACAACCCCAGACTTTTGAGGAATGAAAACAACACCTTGACTCTAAAAGTCAAGTCTTCTCCTACCAATCTGACAACACTAGATTGAAGAAGGAATCTACACCACTATCGGGTTTGATTACAAAGGTTTGGAACTCTGCAAAGTTGCTTCTGGAAAGTTGATTGTTGCACTGAATTTCTCTCTCGAAAACACTTAGAAAATTTTGCTTTTGCACTCAAGTGATTCTCTCTTTTGAACTCTCGGATTGTGTTGAATATGAAGCTTGAGTTCTTGTGTTTTTCGATATTTGATGATGCTGCCTGAAGCCTTCTTATATAGCTGCACATAGGGCTTTGTCTAAGCTTAAATTCGAAATAACTCTTGCTCAGATTTCCTTCAAACATACTGTTGGCCAATCCTGTTTCACTTAAGTTATAATCGTATCTTTTTAGCTTCAGATTGCACTTGAAAATTCTGTTGACCAATCTTGTTTCTTTTAATTTCAATCCATATCTTTTTAAGCTTCAGATTGCATTCCCATTTCTTCAAGTCTTCAGTGAATTTATTTTATCGAATCCCCTTAATACTTTGATTAAATTTATTTCAAAATTTAATCAAGTCTTCTTCGAATTTTAATCAAGTCTTCACTAATTTGCATCGTGATTTAAATTCTGGACCATATGATCTTTTGATCTCGACCAACTCTGTACCCCTCGGAATATGCCAGAGAGAATTTGATCAAAATATGAAATATTTCATTAACATGTGAGAGATGATTACAAGCATAGTTTCAATATACAAAAAAGAAACTTCACAAAATTAAGACATAAAAACTAAACTTCTTTCTCCCCCTTTGTCGTTACAAAAAGAGGTGGGAGAATTAAAACAGAAAAACATTCATGACAGCCTCAATGTGGCAAGGCAGAATATTGGCTTATGCTATTAAATACCTTGCATATGGGTTTGAGAGAGGATGATAAATCATCTTTGGTATTGGGTAAGAAAATGTTAGATAGAATTTCTTTTATGCTAAGAGTTAGGGCAGAATACCAGGTTTTCCCAAACACAAGAAGTCCTTTTGTGGGTAAGTTAAGAATGGAGGCTAGGATTTCAGGAGTGACCTTAATCTCTATGCCATTAATGTTGGATACCAGTAAGGATTTTTCTGGGAAGGTTTGGGCCTGGCAGTAGAAAGCCCTGACTACATCAGGATAGAAACATTCTGAAGTTTGGAGAAAAGAAGTCCATCCAAGGGAGTCAGTATGATCCTTGATATTTTTGTTTTCAAGGATGAGATTGTCAAGAAGAAACACCCTGCCAATGCCAATGGGTCTCTGAGCCCATTTTTCAGAAAAAGTCTTCTGAAGATAGAAGGGAATCAGAGATGGGAGGCAAGAAGATGCGTCAGTTTGGGAAGGAGAAGAACGTTCTGGCTTAGATTGTTGAGGAGTAGGACGTTCTTGAGAGAGGGAGGAGATAGAACGTTCTGGTTCATTAGGTTGAGGAGCAGAACATTCTGGCAGTGGGGATGGAGAATGTTTTGGAGAGATTAAACGTTCTTGAGGTTTTCTCTTAGGGACAGTGGTCTTTACTTTTTTCTAGGGATTTTTAAGCTTGTTCTTGGCCAAGAATTGAACAAGAGTGGGGGTTGATTTTACCCTTAAGTTTTGAGTTTTTGGTTTAGGGTTAGGGTTAGGTTTCAAAGGGGATGATGACACAGGTTTAGAGGAGGAGAAAATCTCATTTATGGATTTTCGGTTTTGGTTGGGCGGTGTTGTTTGAGAGGGGATAGATGAGTGTGAGGGAGTAGTTTGTGGGGTTTGGTGAGACGGTTTTGAGGATGGAGATGTGTTTGAAGGAACCAGTGTTTGAGTGGGTTCTAAAGGGTCATTGTTATCAGATTCATCACTGTCAGAGATGATTAACACACTGGGATCAGATTGTTGACGCTTTGAAGTTCCAATTCCAGCAAGAATGCGCATGGAGCGTCTTTGGGCTTTGTTGGGTTTTGTTGTTGGTTTCTTTAAGTGAGGAGGGGTTTGGGAAAAGTTTGGAAGGGGTCTCTGGAAGAGTGGAGGCAGTTCAGTGGCTAGAGGTCGAAGATGAAGAGGAATGGGACTGGATTCTCTAGAGGACAAAGATGAGGAGTCTGAAAATGAGAATGGCATTTTTGGTGGTGAAGGTCTGGGCGGAAGTAATGGCGAACGGTTTCGAAAAGGAGAGGAAGAGGATGGAGATGATGATGATGGTAGTGATTTAGGGCAAGCATTTTTTCGAGCAGAATGTTTGGTTCTGGCCATTGTTTTGAGAATTTTTTGCATAGGGCAAAAGGAATGGAGAGTTTGATGAATCAGAGAGAAACAGAAGGAAGGATGGAGAGTAGTTGGAAGATTGGAAGTTTTTTTAGAAAGAGGGAAGTTGAAGAGATGATTGATTGAAAAGAGTGAAAATGTGGAGGCGCGAAGATCAGTCGTGTCAGTTACTTTTGAAAACTTCAGACAAGAGCATTAAATGCAATACTTGCAATCATGATTTCAGTTTTTTCAGTGGAGAGAGGAAAAAAATGGAGAATGATGCTTTTAAAAATGGAGAATGATCGCGAAACCAAGAATGTTCTTGGTTTTGCAAAAAGAAGAAAAAAAATTTCAGATGCATTCAGTTTGGATTTTTGATGACTTTTAATTTTTCTTTGATGAAATTGAAACTATCTTCTACCAGAGGCTTTGTAAATATGTCAGCAAGTTGTTTTTGAGTTTCCACAAAGATTAATTCAACATCCTTTTTATTAACATGATCACGAATAAAATGATGCTTAATTTCAATATGCTTAGATCTAGAATGTTGAATTGGATTTTTAGAAAAATTGATAGCGTTGGTATTATCACAATAAATTGGAACGTTAGAATAACTTACAGAGAAGTCTTCAAATTGATTCTTTATCCAAATTACTTGAGAGCAACAATTTGCTGCTGATACGTATTCAGTTTCAGTAGTTGATAGTGCAATTGTGTTTTGCTTCCTACACAACCAGCTAATTAAGGCTTCTCCAAGGAACTGGTATGAGCCGCTTGTGCTTTTTCGTTCAGTTTTATCCCCAGCATAATCAGTGTCACAGTAAGCTTGCAACTGGCGCGAAAGTTTCACCATAATCTATGCCATTTGTTGATTGTAACCTTAAGCGACCGGCCTGGCTTTGTTACGAACAACCTTACCTTCTTCATCCAGTTTGTTTCTGAATACCCATCTTGTTCCTATGATTGTTTGGTTCTGAGGATCTGGAACAAGATCCCAGACTTCATTTTTTTCAAACTAAAGAAGTTCTTCTTTCATTGCATCAATCCAAGATTGATCAATAATGGCTTCTTTGATTGACTTTGGTTCGATTTGGGAGATCATTGCCATGTTGTTGTTATCATCCTCTTTGAAAGACATTCTGGTTCGAATCCCATCAGCTGTATTTCCAATAATCTGATTCTGAAGGTGATCACTAATTGTTCTCCAGCTTTTGGGAGGAGAATGAAGTGGAGACTGTTCATCAATTTGGGTTTCCTGGTGAACATTCTACTGCTGTTGTCTAGAACGTTCTTCATCTTCATCATCTTTCTTGGTTATTTCCAAATCATCAAATTCATCAAATAATACATGTATACTAATTTCAACAACCTTTGTTTTGAGATTAAACACACGAAATCCTTTAGATTCGGTTGAGTAACCCAAAAATATGGCTTTGTTTGATTTAGCATCAAACTTTCCAAGATTTTCTTTGTTGTTCAAAATGTAATAATAACAACCAAAAATGTGAAAATATGAAATGTTTGGCTTTCTGTTTTTCCAGATTTCATATGGTGTTTTGTTGATGATTTTTCTTATTGACACATGATTTAAAATGTAGCATAAAGTGTTTATAGCTTCAGCCCAAAAGTATTTTTCAACATTAGATTCTTTCAATATTGTTCTTGCCATTTCTTGTAATGTTCTATTTTTTCTTTCAACAACTCCATTCTATTGAGGAGTTCTTGCACAAGATAGATTATGAGAAATGCCAAGATCTTCGAAAAAGGTTTTAAAAGAGGCATTTATGAATTCTCCTCCATGATCACTTCTTATAGAAATAATATTGGAATCTTTTTCATTTTGTACCTTCTTGCAAAAGTTTTTGAAAGCATCAAATGCATCATCTTTTTGTTTTAAAAATAAAACCCATGTATATCGAGAGTAATCATCAACAATAACAAAACCATATCTCATTCAACCTAGAATTTTTGTTTTAATATGACCAAAAAGATCTATGTGAAGCAGCTCAAGGATTCTGTTTGTGGAAATAAAATCTTTTGGATGAAAACTACTTTTAACTTGTTTTCCTTTAGCACAAGCTTCACATACTTTATCTTTATCAAAATTGATTTTTGGTAATCCTCTAACAAGTTCTAGTTTTGAAATCTTTGAAATTGTTTTCATATTGATGTGTCTTGTCCTCTTGTGCCATATCCATTTATCTTTGTTTATGGACATGGAGCAGGATTCATCAGGTAGTTCTTCAAAGTATAAAACATAAAGATTTTTCTTTCTTATACCTGAAAAACGAGTTCGCCAGTTTTGTTTTTAACTTCACAGAAATTTGGTTTGAAGATAACCTCGAAGCCATTGTCACATAATTGACTTATGCTTAAGAGATTATGTTTCAGACCTTCTACATATTGAACATCAGAAATTTGAGCTGAGTTTTTCTTACCAATAGTTCATTTACCTTTGATTTGAGCTTGGTTATTGTTACCAAAGATTACTGAACCTCCTTATTTCTTTTCAAATGACATGAAACAATTTTTATCTCCTGTGATATGTCTTGAACAGCCATTGTCCAAGAACCATGGCTTTTTCTTGACAAGTTAAAATCCATCTTGCATAAGGTGTTATATTAACTTTAGGTACCTATTTGGTCTTGGGTCCTTGAGAGTTAGTTTTAAGTTTGGATTTTCTTTTGATATAATAGGCTTATTCATTGTGACCATTTTTAGAGCAATGAGAACATTTTAGTGTTTGAAAATTTCTGGAAAGCTGAGGTTTGATAGGTGTTGGTAAAATCCCAAAATGTTCTCCTTTTAAAATTTTTGGAGAATGTTTTTGTCCAGAACGTTCTCCCTTTTTCAGGTTGCTTGGGGAACATTCTTTTTTTTTCTGGTGTTGAAAACTGTTTGTTTTTATTCCAGATTGTTTCAGATTTATAAAATTTCTTTTGTTTTTGATTTTATCATCCCTCTTTTTGAATTAACATGCAAATTCTAGATGTCCTATTTTATTACAATATGAAAACTTAGTTTTGCATTTATTCTCTTTACTTTCCGAAACAAAGAAATTTTCATATAATTTCATTTTTTATGTATTATCAAAACCAAGTCCTGCTTTATCAAAGATACCTACTTGAGATCCCATAATTTTTTGAAAGGTTTCAATAGCTTTGATGAATTGTAATAAATCATTTTTCAGAATTTCAATTTCAGCTTTAAGGAGAACGTTCTCCTTTTGTGTTACAGAACATTCTGGTTCTTCAAGATTTTCAATTTTGTAATTTTCAAGCTGAGATTGTTTCAGATCTTGAATGATTTTTTTAAATACATTATTCATAGTCTAAGCTTTCTCTTTCTCTTCTTTTTCTTTATAAAATTGTTCTTTCAAGGAGCTACATTTTTTAATAAGAAAATTTGAATCTTAAGTAGGTTATCAAACTCATTTCCCATTTGTTCACATAGAGAGCAAGGTTCAAATTTATTTACCTCATTTTCTTTTGTACTTGCCATCACACATATGTTGGCTTCTTCTTTTTCTTCTTCTGTTTCTGATTCTTCTGAATCATCCCATGTGGCCAACATTGATTTCTTTTTGAAAGGAAATCTTTTTGGTGTTTTCTTGTTTAATGGACATTCTGCTTTGTAGTGTCCAAGTTTGTTGCAGCCAAAGCATGTGATTTGACTTTTATCTACTTCTGTCTTGGGATTTTCTCTTCTTCTTGGGAATCCTCTTTTTAGCTGATCTCTTCTTTTCATCATCCTTTGAATCTTTCTGGTGAGTAGAGCTACTTCTTCATTAGTATCTTCAAATTCTTCTAAGTCCTCTTCTGTTTGTGATGGTGAATTCTAATGTGCTGCTTTTAATGCTATTGCTTTGTTCTTCTTGATTGGTTTGTCTTCTTGTAGCAACACTTCATGTGCTCTTAATGTACCAATCAACTCTTCTAGTGCCAATGCATCAAGGTTCTTAGCTTGACTTATGGCAGTCACCATTGGCCTCCAGATTGTTGGAAGGCATCTCGTGATTTTTCTGACTTTATCTTGCATTGAGTATGCTTTTCCTAAGGAGCGCATCTCATTTACAATGGTTGTAAACCTTGCATACATCTCATCAATGGTCTCACCTTCATTCATTTCAAAGAGTTCGAATTTTTTTATGCTTATATCAATTCTGGTTTCTTTAACATGGCTTGTTCCTTCATGATGAGTTTGCAATGTGTCCCATATTTCTTTAGCAGTATTGCATTTGTCAAGTCTTTCGCTTTCTTCCCTGCTTAAGGCACATGATAAGAATAATTGAGCTTTAGAGTTTAAGAGTATCTTAGTTTTGTCTTCAGCTGTCCAGTTAGCTTCTTTTTTTTCAGATGATGTTGGATCATCTTGATTTATTCTTGGAATATAATCTCCATCAGTTATGATACGCCACATTCCTGTGTCTTGGGATTTCAGAAATAGCTTCATTTTGTTTTTCCAGAAATAGTAGTCTGTTCCATCAAAGTAAGGTGGTCTGTCTGAGGATCCTCCTTCAACTATCTACTTGGCTTTTGACATTTCCTTCTAGATCTTTCCTCTAACACTGTTTAGGTGTTTTAATCTTAGAGACCGTGCTCTGATGCTAATTGAAGTAGAAATTTTGCTTTACAAGGAATGGGTGTTTGAATTGGAAAGCTGTCTTTTAAAATTTTCCTGTTAATGTAACAAATACAGCGCGAGTTTAAAACACAGCGCGAGTGTATTTATTTATTTATTTTTTTAAAACGAATACATAAATAAAAAAGTTTTCAGAATTGCGTTCCAAGGAAATTAAAATCAATTCAAATTAAATATCATTCGACTTCGTAATTAAAAATAGTAAGGAATTTTAAAACAGCAACATCACAATTGAATCGAATGAGATATTTATGGGAATTTGATCTTTATAATATACTAAAATAAAGATACATCAAAATATTTATCAGAGTGCGGAAGAGTTTTACAATAATTCCCAAAATGAATATTTACAACCATTGAGTTCAAAACCCTATACATAAGTCTACTCTGATCATACCCTAAGCTACAGTAGCATTACAATATTCACAAGTCTTTTCTTCACCCAGCTGCTCATCTCTTTACATAGCCCACAAGTAAAGATCAAGGGAAACTAACGACGTTCCCTGTCGTTAGTATGACCATCAGGGGTACGGTTCTGAATCTCATCTGAGGGCAACGCCCAATTTCCACAATAATTGTAAAGGGTCACCGACCGAAAATAAAAATTACCACATAGCAGTTATATCAAGAATACCAAACATATTCATAGTACATGATGATAAATAAGGATGCTAAATTTTGAAATCCATGTCATTTGTACTTTACAAAACAGCAACCAAGTAAGTATAAAAATCATGATGTAAGCACAGACATCAATTCATCCGAAATTACAGATTTTCAAAAAAAATACTTACTCACACAACAATTTTCCACCATCAACATAAAATCAAACGTGACCCTCCGGTCAAACACTCCGATGCAATATGTATATGTTCATGTTCATAAATTCTTGGAATCACCAAGGTGCAGTCACTTACAGACCAGCACAATTTAACGGCCCTCATGACCAGGGTGCAATCGCATACAGATCAGCACCAGTGCAGTCGCATACAGACCAGCACTCGTGCAGTCACTACAGACCAGCACGTTTGACATAAACCAAGGTACAATCACTACAGATCAGTACCTAGTGCAATCACTACAGATCAGCACTCGTGCAATCACTACAGATCAGCACGTGGCTGCGCATTTCAGGATACAGACACTACAGTCCAGTACCAGTGTAGTCGTTTATCTGACCAACACTTATATACCAAGGTACAATCACAGATTAGTACCTAGTGCAATCACTACAGATCAGCACTCGTGCAATCACTACAGATCAGCACGTGGATGCGCATTACTCTGTGGCCCATCGCGGGTACCACCTGACTATGCCATGCATGAATATGCATTGTTTCACTTCATTGAAAACAGTATGCAACCTTAGTAAAATTCATGCATTTTCCTCATTTGTCAAAACATCTCAACACATTCAAAGATTAACCATTCAAGCAAGCATTACACTTTGCATTACCTCAAAGTTCCACTCTTTATTAACAAAGGTTTTTCCCCAACTGTTAAGATTCAAAACTGTGATTAAAACTGAGGTTTCTGGCAAAAATACGAATCTGTATTCGAATACAGCTTCATTGTATTCGAATACAGGGGCTGTCACAGTACAAAAATCAGAATTTCTACAACTTCAGTAAATTCTAAAAAAACTTCATCATCACCACTTCAAACTATCACCAAATTTCCATTTTTAATCACCACAAACCTTCCTAAGGTACCCCAACACTTAAGGCTTATAAAACAATGTTAAAAACTTGAATTTCTGAAAAACACAAATTTGTATTCGACTACAGCTACCTTGTATTCGAATACAGAAGCTAAAACAGTGAAAAATCAGCATTCTATATTCGAATACGAGGCCTTCGTAGTCGAATACAGATGCGAAATCAGTGGCAAAAGTAGCAAATCTGTATTCGGCTACAGGGGGTTGTAGTCGAATCCAATGGTTAAAACAGAAGCAAAAATTGCAAATCTGTATTCGGCTACAGAGGGTTGTAGTCGAATACAGATGCTAAGTCAGTAGCAAAATTGGAAAATCTGTATTCGACTACAGGGGCTCGTAGTCGAATACAAGTTCGAAAACTTAGGGAAAACAGAAGCTTTGCAGGTTGTATTCGAATACACTCAATGCCGTATTCGAATACACCTTCGAAATCAGTGAATTTTCCTGAAACATCAACACATTTTCAAAACCTTTTCTTTTGAAAATCCAACCCAACGCCAGAATCCTAATTCCCCTCTTTTAAAACCTCAACTCATAACATTTTTCATCCAATACCAACAACAGATTTTTCATAAAAATACTTCCACCATTTTAAATCCCTTTTCATTTGAAACAACCATCAACACCAGATTGTTTAACAAAACACAGCAAAACACAGATTTACTCAAACCAGAATAACCTCACTGATTTTTAACAAAACAAAATCAGAACCAGAATCATCATTCCACGCTCACAAAATGATTTTCAAAACATAATACAACGTTTTTCACAATCATAAACCAAATATCATTCATCACACATGCATTTACAGCCCTAAATGCAAATCTAGAAAGTTGGAAGGTGCCCTTACCTTAGTTACGTTCCCTTAGCTCGTACGCTTCTGCGACAAAAGCCGACGATACTCCCGTTCGCGTTCGCCGCTACGAAAATTAGTTCTTTAGCTCCGTAACAATCAGAGGAATGACTTTCGTACTCGAAACTTTCTGATTCGACACTCAGATTTTCCAGAACGATGACTTTTAAGTAAACTGTTTTTCTTCACCAACACTCAGAAAATTAGAAGAAGAAGAAGAAGATAAAGCAGAACTGGCGCGTAGAGGAAAGAAGGAAAAGCTTCTTACTTAAATATCCACATAAAGCAACTGACACAATAGAGGAGAGAGGAATTGTTTCCTTTTTCACAAATATCTACGCCACCTCACCAATTCTTATATCAAAATATCTTTTGATCCTCCAGCACTTAACCCGTTTTCGTCGAAATTAGCAGAGAATATCTTAATTAACGGTCCGATAATTTAATTACTCAAAATTAAATTAATCCATCCATTATCCAATATTTTTAATTCCACCTCCAAAACAATTAATTATATATATATATATTTACACAAAATATACATATATTGAATATTACACCGATATTCCGAAAATACCCTTAAAATCAAATCTGAATTTAATTTTAAATTTAAGGGTCTTACAATAATGATAGGATTTAAAACATAATCCTTTTTGACTCAACTCTTGTTTGAGTTTAGATTCTTTACAAGAGGTTTTAGTAAACTAAGGATAATGAATTCGATACAGAAGGTTACTGATTTATTTGAGAAGCTTCAAGTGTTAATGTGAGTGATTGATGATTTTCTTTTTCACTTGAATGTCTTGGGTTTCTCTTGATCAGTGAGGTTCCTTTTATAGATATTCAGAAAGTCCTTGAAGGCTCAATATTACCGTTTGTGGAGGTTCCCTTGGTCAAGGGGCATAGTAAAATAATCAGCTCTTATTTTAATCCTTTTGACTGAACTTTTCTGCTTTTTTGACTTCTTGACTTTCTCATATTTGTTTATTGTTTGCCATTTGATCTGTGCACATTATACGTTTAGTTTGATCAAAATAATACGTGTCATAATGTGATGCTATACAGCAAATCAGAATCGTTCTTGGACTGATTCAGAACTTGGAGAATGTTCTGGTGCAGAATGGAAGAAGCTGGAGAATGATCATTTTCAACTGTTTCATCTGTTTTTCCTTGCTCTAAATCTTTTCTCGTTACATCTTTTAGAGTGTTTCTTTTGCTATCTTTAAAGCTTCATATCTCATGATGATGTACTGGAAATCCGTTTAAAATAAGCATGATTTTTCCTTGCATAAAAATCAGGTTCAAACAGTCTTGATGAAGTGAATAGAGTCTTGGAGAACAATTTCTGAACTTAGTAGTTTTTTGGGGATAATCGCAAGAAGTTCAGATTTATGTCCTCTTACTTTCAATAATTGGAAGACTTTGATTAGGACTTGGAAGGATCTAAATATAGATCCTGTGTGGGATTATCTTAATGTACTTAATTTTTTATTTGAATGTATGTGTTAGCATACTTTAATAAATATAGATCCTAATATGTTTCTTTTATTTTTGCAGCAAAAATACATTATTCCAGCGAAAGGGACGAAAAGTTGTATTTGCTATTTTAAATGATGCTTGGCAAAGATACAAATGCTTTCTTAAAAAGGAGCATTTTATTAAGTACAAAATCACATGCGAGCAGTTAAAAAATCGTCCTCATGAGGTACTAGAAGAAGACTTTAAGAAATTATTGGAATATTTGAAAGAAGACCATAATCAAGTAAGATATAATTACTTGTTATATATACTTGTTGTCACACATTTGTAATTTTATAAAAAAAATTGTGAAAGAATATAGGAAATCAATCATCCAAATGCCCAAAATATAGTTCAGCTGAAATACATACACCGAACGGGGAATAAAAGCTTTGCAATTATAAGGGAAAAAATGGTATTCTTTTTTCAATAATTGTAAGTGAGTATTTAATTGTGTTACTTAAATAAAATTCTCATATTCTTGTTTTTCTTGGTTTGATGTCAAAGAAATGAAGAGGAAGAGCCTCCCACTCAAGCTGAAATATTTATTGCTACTCGACAAAGTTAGAAAGGAAATGAGTTGGATCAGGAAACCAATCTTGCAATTGTAAGTTTAATATAATGTATTATTATTTATGCTAGATAAAACTTCAAGACTTGATTGAGAAAAATGGACAGTCATCTTTAGAAGGCTTTTAGAGTGTGTGTGGCAAAGAAAAACCTGGGAGATTTTGTTGCCACAGAAGATCTTCAAGGCCAACTCTCTTGAGAAGAAATGAAGAAATTGAAAAACTTAAAATAGAACATGCTAAGGAGGTAAAATAGTTTAATGATAAGATACAAGAGATACAGGAGAAACAATGTAAGAAAATGGAAGCAATGGAAGGAAAATTTCAGCTTATTCTTAAGACAATGTTGAACCCAAACACCGTAGGATTGAATATAGAGGCTTTAGCAGCTTTTTTTATCAACTCCAGTTGATGCTAACAATACTCTACATTCTTCTACATCAACACATGCTCCTAATAATAATGAAGTAAGACTGAACTATATTACTGTTAGAAATAGTATTGTTAGAACTATATTTATAGTACTTGTTAGAACTATATTAATGTTAGAAATTGTACTGTTAGAACTATAATGATATTATACATTCCACTTTATTTAGCGTTAGAAATAGTACTGTTAGAACTATATTACTTTATAAATCGATATTGTTATATTTATATATTTTTCATTCTTCTTCCATATGTTGATGTTGATTGCTACTAACTTATGTTTGAATCGGTACCGTTAAAAATAGTTGTCTTTTAGAAATAGTTGTTACTTTATCAATGAATAAAGATAATAATATTGATTTTGCTTGTAGTGTGTTGAAACTACTTTGCATTTAAATTGATTCATTTGGAAATGGTTATGTATTGCTCTCACAGACATTTGTTCTGATTTGACTTTACAATTACATTTATAGACTTTAACATTTTATTATTAATTATTGATTTTACTTATTGAATATATTATTTTTATTTTGTAGATGAATGATGGTGATACTAATGAAGAATTTCAACATTTAGAAGCAAAAGATGAAGAGATAGATGTTAATACTTAACTTTTCTTTGTTTATTTTTATAGATAACAAATTTTATTTTTGTTATTTTGATTGCCTCTTTTTCTCTAGAATAGAAATTGAATGATCAACAGTTACAACAACTCACCTATTTTGTTTGTTTCCTTGACACATTGCTAACATAGACATTTCATATATGACAATGAACTTTAACTTTAACTATATAAATATAGCATTACAATAATTTTGTACTATCGCAATTGTTATATTTTAAATTTATCATGATATATTACAACAATTTTGTATTATCGCAACTGTTATATTTTTAAATTTAATATAGTATTACAATAATAATGCTTTATTAAAATTATTTTTCTGAAATACATTAATTTACAATCCTGTTTTTTTTTAAATATTTTATTTTTTGCAACGGTTATAAAGCGTTGTCGCACCTTAATTAAAAAAAGTGCTTGCAAGAACGGTTTTATCTTGGCAACAGATTAAAACCGTTGTCGTTGTAAATTTGAAAAACCGTTATGTAAGAAGTAACTACAAATACAATTTTCACAAAGTATTGTTCTTTCAAAAGAAAACCGTTGCGTAAGTAAAAAGCAACGCCTTGGTTGCCCACAAATAGAAAACTATTCTGGTATTTTACAGAAACAGTTTTTTATCGTTAAACAACGATTTTTATGCGTTACAGTAAGACACAAATGTTGTAATATTATTTGACATTAAAATTTATTTTATCATGTATCTTTTGTTAGATTTAATATCAACAAAGGAAAATGCAAGAGTCAAACCACAAGAAGCCTTAATAGAATTTCTTCATTATATCGAAAAAGTTTTAAACTAAGAATTTTTTTGATATTTCTTGTTGTTTGGTTCTTACATTTGCTCCGACACTTTTCGTAGAAAACTATATAACAAAAGATAAATGAATATTAATAAACTAAGTACGTACCCATAGAATTCATCATAAACCTATATTTGATTTATTTTAGTTGCTTCGCGGTTGAAATTTCAAATGTGTCTCCATTGTTCTCTCCATCTTCCCCATTGTTCTAAGCTTCTCTACCATTTTTTAAAATGATATGGAATTTGAAGCAACCATAGGTCAATGAAATTAACACACCATTTTGTAGACTATCTACTTGGCTCATACCACATGTATTTGTTACACTACAAAAAATACAGCAGTTAACCACAGTTGAATAGTCACAGTCACATTGTCAATGGTTAAAAATCAAATTTTGCCACCATTAAACCGTAGCTAACAATTTAGTTTCCTTTTTACACTTTTAGTAAGCGTGCCTATTTTTTTATTTTTCCATTCCCTCCTTTATTTTTTTTCATTCCCTTTTGTTTTTTTTTTCCCATTCCCTTTTGTTTATTTCGTATTTCCTTTCACGTTTTCCCTCTCTGCTGCCACCTTCAATTCCTTTTCCATTCTCATTCCCATTCTTTGCCACCGTCAATTCCTTATCCCATTCCCATTCTCTTTTCAATTCCGTCTTTTTCCACGACACACAAATATGTGACATTGCCATCGGCACCGAATATCACACAACCCATTCATCGGCATGAACGTCACCGCCACCAGCACCGGACATCTCACGACCCAGCCACAAGCAAGAACGTCTCACGACTCAGTCACCAGCAATAACATCACGCCACCTAGCCATCGCCAAGAACTCACGAGCTGCTCTCTTTCGTTCTCTCTGGTAAAAACTCCAAATCTCTTTTGATTTCAATTTTTTAGGTTTAGTTGTTTCTGTGATGTGAATATATTTTACAAGAAAAAAATCAACAGAATGATACCTTTTTTAGGTTTAGATTGTTTCTGTGATGTAATACCTTTTTTAGAACAAGTTTAGTTTGATAATAACCATTTTGATAGTGATTAGTAGATACAGAGTTGAAATAGAGAATAGAGGTTGTTGTTTCTTCATTTTATTGCTTTGAATGTTAGGTGTGATATTAGTAGGACACTTTGAGATTACTACTTAATTGATCATACTTAATTAATTTGTTTCTTTATTTACGGAATTGGGGGAGAAGGGGTTAGTTAGTGTCCTTTTATTGAGGATGCTAATTTGTATAAGGTTTAGTTTAGTTAGAGAAAAGTGGAAGTTACAACTTTTATCAAAGTAAATAGGTAGTAAACAAACAAACAATATCTGTCAGGGAGATAGAAAGGTGAAATAGAAAAGGGGTAGCATCTTATGTATATGTTAATGATTAATTAGATGTGTGAGAAAGGAGATTTGATTTGACAATGATATTATTATGCAATTGAAGGAATGCAGGTAGATTTGATTTGATAGTGATTATGTAATATATGGTTCCTAGTGAGAGCTTTCAATTATGCAATTGGAGAAAGTATAGTAAATGAAATATGCTAACATGTTAATTTTGAAGTTCAGTATCCAGTCTTGAATCGGTCCAATCAAAGAGTAATTAGTGAGAAAACTTCATCCATAAATCAAAGCTAAATCAATAAAGAAGAAGCAACCAATTCTCTAGTCTGTAAATGGAATTCTCACTTACATGTAATATAGACTTCGCAATTCTTGAATTGAATTTGGGATTGAACCAGTCAACATATAGAAGCTTAGATCTCTACAAGAAGTCAAATTACTATAATGATGAGTAATAGTCTTATGAATAATTCATTACACATACCAGATAGCTCAAATTCAATAAGCAAAATTTTTGGAATGTTTCTTTAAGTTTCTATTTTGAAACTGTGCTCATGTTGAGTGCCATGTGAATACTAATTTTCACAACATTACTCCTACTAAATTGATAAGCACCTACTTATTATCAATTGACTCACAAAGTAATTAAGTTTGTCATTTCACCAATGTAATCAGGAATAGGACATGTGATCAGGCAATTTCTCAACTCCCTGACTCACAGAAATACAACACTATATTAACAACCAAAATGAATCATAAAGTTCTTCATAAAATAGCTGAAAATGATTCAACTCACAGTAGTTGCAAGTTTTTCAAATCCTTCAAATTAGAAAATGTCAGAGTAAGATCGCTGCACATGGAATTGATTAGTAGAAGCAGAATTGAAACTGAGAAGAGAGGTTATTGTTTCTTCATTTTATTGCTTTGAATGTTGAAGTGTGAGATAAGGACACTTTGAGATTACTACTTAATTGATCATACTTAATTAATTTGTGTCTTTTAATGATTAATTAGATGTGTGAAAGGAGATTTTATTTGACAATGATATTATTATGCAATTGAAGGATTGCAGGTAGATTAAAATGTGTATGCATGAGCTATTTTGCTTTCATCACATCATAGAGTTATACAATCAATTGATTTCATGTGTATGATATGAAAATGTGGTTGGGAAAGGGGATATTGATCAGTATAGAAGTTTAGTTGTTCCATCCACCAGATTGAAACAGAAATAATCAAATTATAAACTATCTCCGACATATTTGGTAACAACTAAAGACCTAGGAACTAGGAAGCAAACATTAGGCCTATCCACAAATTAATCTGTTAAGATAATTCAAATTTTTTTTCAATTATTTATCTTTTGGTTGAGTTCTATCATGCTCTTTATGTTGGAGTTTAGCCCTTTCTATTGTATTCGACTCTTGCTAATAAAATGCTAAAATTTTTATTTATAGTTAATATATATATATATATATATATATATATATATATTAATTGCAGACACAGCAGTTTGAAAGTAAACGCAAGTAATATTCTCCATTCCAATCATCTTCTCTAGTCTTTTCCGTTATCTTTGTTCTTTCTTTTGCATTTCTTTTCTAACCCATTTATATGTTTTGTAAGCAATAAATTATGGTCTTTATTGTTAACAAAAATTAAAACTTAATTATCTTGTGCTACTTCTGGTTAGTTTCTACAGACAGACTACTACTTTGAGTGAATTCTTTATAATTGTTTATTAGTAAAAGTTAAGTTCTTAATTTCGTGCCGTAAATATAAATTCAATTCTTTATATTTTACTTAATATTCGTTTTGGTTCTTTATTTTTTTTTTTAATTCATTTTGATCCTTTATCCTTATATTATTTGAAAAAGGACCAAATTGAATATTAGACAAAAGATAAAGAACCAAAATGATATTTTAGCCTTAGATTATTTGATATCTTAAATGCCTTAATAATTTTATTCAAATATGAAAACAGATTCATCCAACTATGATTGATAAAAGTTGGATTGACAAACCATTGGGATCAAAAGAGTTCTTAAATGGGGTAAATTTTTTTTTGGATTTTGCTTTTTCAAATTCTACAATGAATGGGAAAATTTGATGTCCTTGTATTGCCTGCAAATTTTGTCATAAGGGTGATAGAGTTGAGGTGTCTAGTCACCTACTGCAAAATGGCTTTCCAACCAAGTACACATTTTGGTACATGCATGGGGAAAAGCGTGTGCAATCCAATGTTGAATCAATGAACCAAGTAAAATAAGCATTAGATATGCAATATCCAATGTAAGATATGTTGAATAACGTATTTGGCGTCATAGATGATCAAGGAATTCAAGATGATGGACAATCAAATATTCCTAATACTAACCATCCTATGGGTGGAAATAATTCAACTAATGAGGATTTTAAAAAAGTTAGCGAGTTGATGGAAGATGAGAATCAAGAACTTTATAATGGTTGCACAAAATATAGCAAATTGACATTCATCGTTCGTCTATATCATATAAAAGTTTTATGTGGTGCTACTGATAAGACATTTTCAATGATCATTGAGCTTCTAAATGATGCTTTTCCCCATGCTAAACTACCAACTTTTTATGAAGCAAACAAAAATGATTAAGATGTTAAGTCTAAGCTATGAGAAAATTCATGCATGTCCAAACAATTGCGTGTTGTATTAGGGATCATTGGAGGATGAGAAGAGAGATAAATATAAGACGTGTAATATGTCTAAATGGAAATCAAATGAAAATGATGGTGGTGAAAATGATGTAACAAATTTCCAAAAGAAAAAGAAGCAAAAACCAGCTAAAGTACTTCGATACTGCCCACTTATACCTAGGTTGAAAAGGTTGTACATATCTCCTAAAACTTCAAAGCTATTGAAATGACATGCTACATTGACAAACCCTGATGGATTGTTAAGACATCCAAGAGATAGTAAAGCATGGAAGGAATTTGATTCATTTTATCCAAACTTTGCTTTAGATCCTCGTAATGTAAGACTTGATTGGCTATAGATGGTTTCAATCCATTTGGAACTTTAAGTTCTACTTATAGTGTTTAGCTTGTGATGTTGTACCTATATAACTATCCTCCAAGGTATTATATGAAGCAAACTTCTTTTATCATGTCGATGATAACACCAGGTCCTAAGATGCCTGGTAATAGTATCGATCTTTACCTACAACCTTTAGCTGCAGAGTTAAAAAAATTATGGAATGATGTAGAAGCTTTTGATTCCTCTACCAACGAAATGTTTCATATGCATGCTAGCTTATTTTATACTATTAGTGATTTTCCTAGTCTTGATAGTTTATCTGGGTGGAATACACACATTGTTTGCTTGCCCATCATGTAAATTTGATACTCAATCTAAAAGGTTAAAATTTGGTAGAAAAAATTGTTTCATGGGGCATCGTCGATATTTACCACTTGATCACAAGTATAGGTACAACAAAAATTCATTTGATAGATCGTTGGAGTTTAGATCTGCCCCTATTCCAATGTCAAGTTCAAAGGTGTTGGACAAATTGAGGAATATAGTCGCAAAAGAGTATCTTTTGGGATCTACTTTACTGGGAGCATAATCTTATTTGTCATTGCACATAGAGAAGAAGGTTTCTGACAATGTATTGTTCGCAGTACTTGATGAGAAAAATCGAACAAAAGACAATCTTCAAGCTCGTAAAGACTTGTAGGCAATGGGAATTAGGGAAAAGCTTCATTCGTATCCTAATTCCTCTAAGTTTCCTGAATCATGCTTTAAAATGAAATATTCAGAGAAAGATATCTTCCTACACAATCTAAAAAATGTGGTTTTTTCAGATAGTTATGCATCAAACATTTCTAGATGTGTTGATGTTAAGAAGCGTAAGGTCTAGAGTCTTAAAAGTCAAGATTCACATATTCTAATGGAACATCTTTTTCCAATTGCTTTTATAAAAACTCTTCCTACAGAAGTTAGTTATGTGTTGGTTGAACTATGTAACTACTTTAGAGAAATATAGTTTTAGATGTGAAACATATGCAGAAACTCCAACAGCGAATTGCTTTGACCCTTTGCCATATGGAAATGATATTTCCTCCTTTTTTCACTATTATGGTTCATTTGGTCATTCATCTTAGAGAAGAAGCAATGATTGTCAGTCATGTGCATTATAGATGGATGTACCATGTTGAAAGGTATATTTTATTTTGTAATAAGTTAATGATAGATGTTGGAATCAAGTTGGCTTTACACATAAAGTTTTGATGATAATAAAAGTATTTTATAAGAACAATATATTTGACTTTAAAGAGTATGAAAGAAGATTCGTGTTTTTGAAGAAAATCTAAAATAAAATATGATTCAGATTTATAAATTAAAGAAAATCTAAAATAAGATTTGATTTAAATTTATAATTGAAGAAAATCTAAAATATGATTTGATTCAGATTTATAATTGAAGGAAATCTAAAATAAGAATTGATTCAAATTTATAATTGAACAAAATCTTTGGCCAAGTTGAAAATTGAAAAGAAGGTACGGTCAAGATTTGAAAAAAATTTGTAGAAGACTTGATCAAGAAGGTACGGTCAATAAAATATGAACATAATTAATCTGACGAGTTTACAAACTCTATCTGAACAAAATACAAACAGAATCAATCTAAAGAATTTATAAACTTAATATGAAGAAGATACAATTCAGAATTAAACAAAGACTAAATTGAAGCCCAAATTTTAGCTATAAATAGATACTCAAGGCTGAAGAAGAACATCGAAAATCAAAAAAGAGTAGACGAACTCATAAGTTCAAAATTTCAAATTCATCTTGGAGTTCAAAGAGAGAAACACTTGTTCAAGTTACAAATATTTTCTAAGTGTTTTTTCTTAAAGAGTGAAAGTTATTATTATTATCAACTTTGTTAGAAGCAAGCACTTAAAGTTCCAATCTGTTGTATCCGACCCGATAGTTGTTTAGTTTCTTCTTCAATCTGGGGTTGTTAGGAGAAGACTTGGCTTGTAGGGTCAAAGTAGTTAATTCCTTCTTCAAAATGGGGTTGTCAGGTTGTTAGGAGAAGACTTGACTTGTAGGGTCAAGGTGGTTAGTGTCTCAAAAGGCTGGGGTTGTCAGGTTGTTTAGGAAGACTGGCTTGGAGGTTTAGGTGCTTTGTAATTCAAGGTATTTGAATTAGTGAATTAAAGACTTTTGAAAGAGGGGACTGAAAGTATCCAAGTTAGTGTTGAACCAGGATAAATCTATGTGTCAAATTATTTAAGCTTTCATTGTGTGCTGCCTGTGAATCTGATTGCTTATGATCTAAGAAATTCCTAAAAACCAATCAACCTTCATCAAATTAGCAAAAATTTATCAACTTTGTCAAACACAATTCGACCCCCATCTCATGTTTGCACCTTCGATTGACATCAAAGTTTTAGGAAAGTTCCAAGAGTTTAACATGTCTGGATTCAGTGAATTAGAAAATAAAGAAATTGAGATATTTTCTGACTTTACTCAATCTGATTTAATTACTAGTATAAATGATTTTTTTAAATAAGAATCACAATTTGTCTTTAAAATTGAAAACACTTAGGAAAGAAAATATAAATCTAACTGAAAAAGTTAATGTTTTAAAGAATCAAAGTGGTGAATTTAAAACAAAAAATTTAACTCTGAAACTGATATTATTGAACTTAAAACAGAAAATGCAACTCTAAAAATTGATATAATTGAACTTAAAATAGAAAATGCAAATCTGAAAATTGATATTGCTGAACTTAAGGCTGAAAACCTAACTCTGAAAAGTAATTATAGTTCAACATCAATTGAAAATACCACATGTAACTATGATAAGCATGAAGAAGTATTTCAAGATTTTCTTGATAATGGTATGGAAAGAAACAAGTATGCATCTATGATTTATTATATTAGTAGGAATTGTAAAAGAGGAATAGGATTTCAAGAAAAAATAATTGGACCTAAGTTTGTTCCCTTTGATGATTTATGTACTATTTGCTATAAGAAAGGTCACACTAAAATATCTTGTCCTATGCTAACCACATGGAAAGACAAGAAACCTTTAAGAACTAACAAACCAGGACCCAACCAGATTTGGATACCGAAGGATAAAATTGTTTATGTTGCTGATGTTCTAAGCAACCAAATTGAAACACCAATCATGGTGCCTTGTCAATGGATGCTTGAAATATATGAAGCGAAAAAAGTCTATGTTCCAAGACCTAACAAATAGAAGCCAATTGACTCTAGTGGAAGAAGGATTGGTCAGCACAGTACCTATCGATACCAGAACCAGCTGATGAACCATAACTGTTAGAAAAAGAAGAACCATATGATGAACAAAAAATATCAGGAAAATATGGAGTATCAACATAATCAAAACTGGCAGAGAAATCACACATATCAATAGATTTGGAACTATCGGAAGGGTCAAAATTACCAGAGGAACGTGATACATCAACAGAAACAGAAGTGTTAGATTAAGAATCAGAATCAGAAGACTTCTTTGAGCACTCCAATCAAATTCATCAAGACTACAGATCTGGATGGAAATTCAAATCCCTTCATCCAGACCCCCCTAATAAGAGAATATGCAAATTCAGAATATGAAAAACCAGAAAAGAAGAAATAAGAGGGTTTTTATAGTGAAATTAAAACTATTGACATATAGGTTATATCTTAATTTAAATTTAATTATTATTTGATATTTTGTTTACTATGATAATAAGAAGCTTGATCTTAAAAATCAAAGCCAAATAAGTATTTTGCAGGTTCTCAAAAATTTAGAGGAACCAGGTTCATCGGAACCAGAGGAAGTAGATGCAGACAAACTAGAAGAACCTGAAAAATTAGAGGATACAAGCAAATCAGAAGAAGATGAAAAATCTTTAGAGGATGAATTTGATCAAGTCAAAAACAGTCAAGATAAGTCAAAAGGAAGATCTGGATGGAAGTACAAGTCGTCTCATCCTGAAACTCTAATAATTGGATGTGCAATTGATCCTTTGAGGACCAGATCATCACTAAAAGATACAACTTTGTTTGCTTACTCTCATCAATTGAGCCTACCTTTATTGATGAAACTTTGGCAGATGATGGATGAATTTTTGCAATACAAGAAGAGTTAAATAAATTTAAGAGGAATGATGTTTGGGATCTAGTACTTAGACCAAAGAAAAATATTATTGGAACCAAGTGGGTTTTCAAAAATAAGCTAAATGAAAAAGGTGAAATGGTCATAAACAAGGCAAGACTTGTCGCACAAGGCTATAGTCAGAAAGAGGGAGTTGATTACACTGAGATATTTGCTCCAGTGGCTAGGTTAGAAGCTATTTGTATCCTACTTTCTTTTCCTGCAAATAATAACATTACATTATTTCAAATGGATGTTAAAAGTGTTTTTCTAAATGGTTTGTATAAGTGAAGAAGTCTATGTTAAACAACCCCTAGGTTTTGAAAGTTCTGAATTTCCAAATCATGTTTTTAAACTTAGAAAATTTCTATATCGTTTAAAACTAGCACCTGGGGCATATATATGTTTCACATAAAAATAATTTCTTATTATACATATGTATCCTACTTTCTTTTGACTTAATGTTTCACATAAAAATCTTATTATACATATATATGTTATAATATTTTTTAAAATATTGCTAGGTTGCAATAAAAGATGATCCAAATATTACAACTGAAATTGAGTGGCTTGCTAAAAGGCCAAATAACATTCAAAGGATATTTGATGGGTATAACATTCATAGATTTAAGTTTAGAACAGTGAGGAAGGAGCAAGGATTAAGAACCCAAAATAGGGGTTTTGTTATGTGTAACACCCCGATTTTTAACAGCGCAATTGCATATTTTTTTAAAACAACATCAATAAATAATATGTAGTAGCACAAAAAGACAAGAGTCATAAATAATTACATCATATATACAAACAAGTTAAGATAGTTTTTGAGACAATAATCCAAAGTATGCAAATGGAAATCACACCGGGGTTATGAGACCTATCAGACATCACTCATACCCTTGAGGTATTCTCGGCAGACACCTGCACATAAGTACTGCTCCAAGAATGTTATCTCCCATGGTCAAATCAAAAAAATAGAACATGGACCCACCAAAAAAGTCAATTGTCAAGGTATATCATAGATACAGTCATCTCGAAACAAAATAAGTACAACCATGAAAAAAACACTAAGACCCTATACAACCAAAAACTAATATGATCATCCACTAACACTTACAATAACAAGGGTGACCTCCACACTCTGCACAAGTTCCTTTTGACGAAGTATCTCTCCTCGAAGTAACTTTTTCCTCCACATCAGCCATAGAGGGATCAATCTCCTTAGAAGTCAAGTCCACCCACGAGATAGGTGGCTTCGGCGGCGCTAGAATCTTAAAGCAGTTCACTACCTCAATGACAGACGGGAGAGGATCATTCACTGGAAGTGGAAGCTCTGACTCGACCTGTGACTGCACCGACCACAGTACAACCGATGCATCAACAAAACCCTGGACCCTTGCCCCTACGGTGGGAGTCACCACACCTACGGTGGCCTAGGTCTCACATATAACTGAAGCATCCTTTGCATCTGCCCATGCTCCATTCGGCCCCGAGTACTAATCCCGAGGGTACAAGATAGTCGATCCTCTCGTGAGTGAGCTCCACATGAAATATTGCCCCAACTCTCCTACTTGTCCTTACCACTCTCCTCGTATACGTAGCCCTGCTTGAGATGGGGTCGTATACCCAAGCAGTCAGCAAATGCCGGTCAGGGAAGTCTGACGACATTTTCGTCGTCAAGGTAACAGTTGGTGGAACGAATTCCGGTATCATCTGACGGCAGAGCCCAATTTCCACAATAATGTAAAAGGTCACCAACCGAAATTTACAGCTAACATTTAACACGTAGCAATTACGATTTGATAACAAACAATAATAGAGCACGTATATTGTAACACCCCGAGTTTAAAACACAGCGCGAGTGTATTTTTTTTTTAAAAAATAATTAAAATGATTTTCCAATTCATTACTTCAAAAGAATTGAAATAAAATATTCTTTAATTCATAAAATGGTACGTCGTAATTTAATCGATGAACGTAATTAATTAGTTTCACTATAAATATCACTAAGTACTTATCTTTGGAAATTAATAATAAACATTAATACATTTCAAAAGATCAGTGTCATATCATCCCAAAAGAAAATATCAGATTGCGGAATAGGTTAAGGGAAAGGTAGTACAATAATTTCCAAAATAAAACAAATTACATTTTTCCAGCTCCCAATCCTATACATCAAATCTAACCGATCATGCACTAAAGCTACAGTAGCACGGATTTCCTCTACATCCCATAATCCGTCTCAACCCCTCCAGCTGGCTCCTCCGCATCATCAAAAATTACGTGCGCCTCCAATACCAAACGGGAAGGCATGGGAAAGTCAATCTTCGCATAGGTGTGCTCCACATAATGCACCACTCTGTCAGTCCTACAGGTCCTCTTCAATCTCCCCGTGTACGTGGCCCTGCATGAGATGGGGTCATATACCCAAGCAGTAGGCACGAAACGATCAATGAAATCAAGCGACGTTTCCGTCGTCGGGGGACCCACGGGTGACATGGGTTTGGGGGGCATCTGAGGGCAAAGCCCAATTTCCACAATAATAGTAAAGGGTCACCGACCGAAATTAACAAATAAACACATAGCATTTATATCACAGAAACAAATGCATCCATGGCATATCATATAATAATGATGATAAATAAAGATGCTCATTTTGAAATTTCATGACATGTATGCCTTTTCAAAACAGCAACCAATTAATATGGAAAACATGTTGTAAGTACAGCCAACACTTCAGCAATCACAATCATTTATCAGAAATTCAGATTTTCATAAAGTACTTACACACAACCATTTCCAATCATCAACATATACCCAAAATCGTGACCCACCGGTCAATCACCCCGATGCAATATGTATATGCTCATGTATTCAACTTCTTGGAATTACCAAGGTGCAGTCGCTCAACAGACCAGCACAATTTAAATATGTTTGACTTTAACGGCCCTCAAGACGAGGGTGCAATCGCTCAACAAATCAGCACCAGTGCAGTCGCTCAACAGACCAGCACTCGTGCAGTCGCTCAACAGACCAGCACGTTTAACATATACCAAGGTACAATCGCTCAACAGATCAGTACCAGTGCAGTCGCTCAACAGACCAGCACTCGTGCAATCGCTCAACAGATCAACATGTTTTTGCGCATTTCAGGGTACAGTCGCTCAACAGACCAGTACCAGTGCAGTTGCTCAACAGACCAGCTCTCGTGCAATCGCTCAACAGATCAGCACGTTTACGCATTACTCTGTGGCCCATCGCAATACAGCTCCCTGGTATTCGAATACAGAGGCAGTCCTAGTGCACAAATCAACATTTTTTCACTACATCGGTAAAGTCTCAAAAACTTCATCACCACCACTTCAAACTATGACAAAAATTCCATTTTAATTCATCAGAACCCTTCCCAATATTCCCCAACACTTAGGGTTTATAAAACAATGTTTAAAACTCTGATTTTCTGAAAACACGAATCTGTATTCGAATACAGCTCCTTGTATTCGAATACAGAAGCATAAAACTGCAATTTCAACACTCTGTATTCGAATACAGCATACCTGTAGTCGAATACAGAAGACCAAACAGTGTAAATTCAGCATTTTCCCAACATCATTTAAGGTTTTCAAGAACTTCATCATCTCCATTTCAAAACTATTTCAAAAAGTCCATTTTAAATCATTTCAAACCTTTCCAAAGTTTCTCAACTCTTTAAGATTCACATGACAGTGTTTGAAACTTGATTTTCTGGAAAACATGAATCTGTATTCGAATACAGAAGCTAAAACTTGAGTTTCTAGAAAAACCCGAATCTGTATTCGAATACAGCTCCCTTGTATTCGAATACATAAGCTAAAATAGTGAAAATCAGCATTCTATATTCGAATACGAGGCTGTCGTAGTCGAATACAGATGCGAAAACAGTGGCAAAAATTGTAGTTGTGTATTCGAATACGACAGGGTCGTAGCCGAATACAGAGGGTAAGTCAGAAGCAAAATCCTTCATCTGTATTCGAATACGGCCGTATTCGAATACAAGTTTGAAAACTTGAGTAAAATAGAAGCTTGGCAGGCTGTATTCGAATACACTCATGTTGTATTCGAATACACCTTCGAATTCAGTGAATTTTTTCCCGAGACTTCAACACATTTTCAAACTGTTTCCCTTGAAAAACCAACAAAACACCAAAACAGATTCAGCATTCTTTTGAACCACAAAACTCAGGCATTTTTCATCAATAACAACTTTTCCAGAAAAACACTCTCATGATTTAAAATCCCTTTTCTTTTGAAAACATCAGCAACACTTGAATCACCCAAAACAGATTGTCAATCACAACAAAACAGAACAACATTTTCCAGTATTCTCACACCACCATAATAACATGCAAAGCACTTCCAGCTTTCTCACACAAACATAACAACATTAATACATTCAGCCAAACAGCAAGCATCACATACACCAAAACACCAACAGAGTGCATTTTCGCATTTTATAACAACCAGCACAACAGTTTTATAAATATGCATTTGATCATCTTCATAACAACATGCAAGACATTTTTCAGCTTTCCCACACACAAACAAAACAACATTAATGCATTCAACCAAACAGAAACCATCACAGAATCAGTACACATCAACATAATGCATTTTCTTCATTTTTTCAAAATGTCAGTGCAAAACAGTTTTTCTTCAAACAATGATGAAACATCAGTAATGTCATGACAGTTATACATTTACAGCCCTAATGCAGCTAGAAAGTGGAAGGTGCCCTTACCCTTGTTGCGTTTTCTACTAATGTTCACGTTTCTGCGTCAAAATTGGCGAAACTCCCGCTTGTGTTTGCTGCTACGAAAATGGGTTCTCTAGCTCCGTAATGATGAGGAGAACAACTTTTGTTCTAGGGGTTTTCTGGTTTGGTGCTTGGATTTCCAAGTAATATCACTTTTGAGGAACTCCCTTTTTTTTTGTTCGTAAAACAGAAATCAGAATGCGAGAAGGGGGAAGGTGAGCACTGTTACATGCAGTAAGGGAGGAGGAATGGGTTTCTGACTTTGCCCGACACTTGTCTGATCCTCAGCAATTAACCAATCTGGTCGCAATTAGCCGATAATCCCTTAATTAACTGTCCGATAATTTAATTACTCGTAATTAAATTAATTTACTCTTCATCCAATAATCTTAATTCATCTTCCAAATAAATATATATATATATATATATATTCACTCAAAACATACATATATTAAATATTTTACAAATATCCCCAAAATATACTTAATATTAATTCCATAATTAAATTTTAAATTTAAGGGTCTTAGATATATGCATATATCATATCATGACAAACATGACTCGCGTGCCAAGCACCCCTAATACAATGCTTATATGTCAATGCACATGATTCCAAAATTTCCAAACCCTTCTCGAGGGGTGTAAATCATAAATACCGCCTCTCACAGACCAATACTAATTACCGAGGTGCCACCTATCACAAATCAACATGATTTATCAGAGTGCAGTCTATCACAGACCTACACGACTTAAAATCCTCGTAAGGATAAGATGGACCAATCAACTCATGGAACCATCCGTGGCCCGTCGTGGTCACCACTAATATCGTGACCCATCACGGTCACCACTAACTATGAAATGCATGAGCATACTCCGACTCTTTCACAACAATCATGATGTAAATGTAGCTATTAAAAGACTTCCCTTTTAATACTCATTAAACATTAACAATTTTTTTATACTTTTCATTGAGCATACTCAAGACACGTTTTCATCAATAAAAATTCATAACATGTAGCAACACGTATTATCACTCAAGAATGCATAACCACATCAATATTAATCATCATATATTCACACATCAAACACATATAAGGTCCCTATGTGCAAACTAAAAATTTGGAAGGAGCCCTTACCTCAATTATAGCTTTTTCAACAACTATTGCTACCACAATCAAACACAACGAAAATCTCGATTGTGCCAACACCTTCAATCAAATAGTGTTTGACTTAGTCAAATTAGTCCAAGAGACTTATTCCTAACAACTCTATTCTTACTCTTAACCCCATTAGAGTATACTTTATTAACGAGTAAGGACTAACAATATTATTATCCACAATACCCACTTTCAACATATAAAAACATATTTTTAGAAATCAACATCCTTCAATTTTTCAGAGCATTCACTAACAATCATTCGAAACGTCATAAATTATTTTTCTCAAAATTTTTCACATAACCACAAATTTTCTCAAATTTGCCATAACTCATTTTTTTGTGTTTCAAATAACTACATTTATAAAGACTAAATGTTCAATCAAAGTATTTACCTCATAACAACTTAACCACACACAAGAATATTAATAAATGTTTTTCTAGTTTCAAAGTTCTAACTACTCTTTGAAATATTTTCATTCCTTTCAATATATATATATATATATATATATATATATATATATATATATATTTCTTTAACAAAGTTTGTATTTTAATTCATGAAACTTGGAATCTTTTAAAAAAAATGAAATTCTAACTCAAGACTTTAACATTTATTTTATAAACTTGAAACTTAAATTAAAATCATGCAAACTTTTTTAAAGATTGAAAGTATACATATAAAAACTTGAATCCACAATTCACTAATTTTCCTTAAAACACAAGTTCAAATATTTGATAACCACATGTATACATTCTTGATCATTAATCATTACAACTATTTTTTGAAAGGAATAACCTAAGAAAAATCATTTTTCTTTAATCACTACAACAACATTAATATTTCAGAGTTCTCCCCACCGCTAACTCGATGTCAATGGTCTCGATTCCTTTTTGAGACTCAAGGAGTTAACTACATAAACATAAAAATTTATCCAAATTTGTTCACCACCAAAATTTATCCAACCACATCATAATTCCAAAATTAAATCTTTTTATCTTTCAAGTTATACCACTCAACCATTATAGCACAAAAATTTGTGTTAATAAAGTATGCTAAACATTTCTTTAAACTCAGTCCAAGAATAATTAAAAGAGTAACATTTTTAACTCTAAATATATTAGTTTCGTAATCTAACTTTTTGCTCAAACTTTTTAACTTAGTTAAAATTTGAACTTTTCACCACTCTAACAACTCTAAATTTTC
The DNA here is from genome assembly GCA_037974295.1 of Cicer cuneatum. NCBI lineage: Eukaryota > Viridiplantae > Streptophyta > Magnoliopsida > Fabales > Fabaceae > Cicer > Cicer cuneatum. Next base: position 42,772,630 of record JBBPBO010000005.1, on the reverse strand, counting down.
TTGTAAAGTTTCAACTTCAGCTGAAACTCGTTTATTTGAAAACAACTTATTATATAACTCAAACACATCAAAAATCAATTTTTTTTCTAACCATTACTAACAACATCAATAACAATGATAAATTTTTTATTTTATTTTACTTTTAAATAACACCCTCAACACCTCCCTAATTTCACATTAAACCAAATTAATCTAACAAAACCAACAAAACATTATCTCCCCTTGGTTTAAGATGGAGAAAAGAAAACTCATTCACTTTTCTCAACAACAACAAACATCAAAGGATTGGTTAAGAAGTCAAAAATTTCATTTTTCCCCACAACAATAAAGCTCTCTATTTTCAAGTAAATGGGGAAGAGAAAAGAAAGTTTACCTCGAGTGAGTTTGCTTGAAAGCTTGACAATGAGGAGGGGAATGTTTTGTCCTCAAATAGTTTCTTCAAATAAGATTTTGATCTTGGTAAAAATGGAGGTTTTGTGTTTTCCAAACAAAGCACAAACACTATTTTTTTTTTGTCTGAAAAAAGAAAAAAAAAAGAAAAGAAGGGAGGAACAGAAAGGAGAAGTTCAGGGAGGGGTCGCTGCACTTTTTATACGGCATCGTTCTTTCTCTTTTTTTATTTTTTATAATTTACTAAAAGAAATAATTAATAGAATTAAATATTTAGGTTTTAACTAAAATAATCATTATAACATCTAATCACTCACTTCTTAATCTAATTTAATAAAAATATCTACTCTCGTTGCAACTCAATTGATAGATGAATTTATCAGTAACATGTGACATTTTAAAATTTTTGTCGATAAGAAATTATCCGTAACTTAATTAAATCATATTCTAATAAATAATTTTAATCGGGTCTCCAAATATATATATATTTCATATATACATATATATATATATATATATATATTAAACATATTACTAACTCTAATAAAATATATTTTTGGTACTTAATTTATAGAATAAAAATTGGGCTAATAGCCTAAGAAATTCAACACAAAAAACACTAAAATTGCATAAATTAGATTTTAGAAAATTCAAAGTTTTACATTATGTCTGCTATTACTCAGAGGTTTTCAATTTGAGGAGAACTTATTGAAAACTCAAGTAATGACATGTATTATGGAAAATTGGAAGACATCATAGAACTTGATTACTTTGGTAAGTTTAGGGTTGTGCTATTCAAATGTATTTGGGTAAACACTAAACCTAACAAGGGAATTAAGATAGATAAATTTGGCATAACAAGCGTAAACTTTTCTAATTTGATTCACACTGGTGTGAATGAAGTGGATGAACCATTCATCCTTGCAAATGATGCTACAATGGTATTTTATGTTGATGATCCGGTTGATAAAGGTTGGTCTTGTGTTTGTCATATGAAGCTTAGAGACATATATGATATGGGAGAAATGAACCTTATAGAATCACAAGAGACAATAATGGAAGACATACCTTTTGTGAGCAAAATGTTGGGAATATTGAAGAACTACAAATAGTGCGAGACGATGTCAATGAACAAGAAAATGATGAAATAAATGTTGAGGAAGATCGTAATAGTTGTAGTGATAGAGATGATTGAATAATATCATAGAATATTTTAATATTTTAAGTTATAAACTTTTTAATTTTATCATTTTTTTTGCTTTTAAATAATATGTGATATAAGACTTCATTTTTTTGTTGTTAATTTAATGCATAAATTTTCTTATGAATCATTTGGAATATAGTTTAGATATATGTTTTATCTCTGTTAGAAAATCTTGCAGGTATTTGATTTGATATAGGGAAAAGGCGTAAATGTTCAGGACAAGAAATGTTAGAAAGGTTACAGACACAAGAAAATTCAAATGAAGATGAAACTCTCCAAGATCAACCCAACAACTAAACAACAATCATCTTGAGGATCAATTTACAAATGTCAACTTGATAGATATCCCATTTGAGGATGATGTAGTTGAACCTTCACCAAGGCTATATAAAATTGAATCTCAGCAAAAAGAGGAGCCATTACTTATTAATGTTAAAGGTAAAAAAACATTAAATTTGTTGTCTTATTTAGTGGTGGTTGTACGGATATTATTATATTATCTTTCTTGAGTTTGTATTATTATTTGTACAATCAGATACTTGTACTGGAGAAATTATAATTTGAAAAATGGTAGTAAATCAGGTTTGGCATCTAGATAAGACAATAAAAGGTTATGGTCGAAATCGGTGCTAATGGACAAGGCAATGATAATGGCTCAAATTTACTTGTGAGGTTTCTCGCTGAACTTGTTTAAAAATTAGCATTTTGTCCTATATCTGTTGAAAGATGAGATGAAATGTCAGAAAAGAATAGTAAAACAATATGGAGCTGCATCCAAGTTATTATCTAAACTTCATAGAACGTTTCTTTTATTGTATTTCTTGCCATTGAAGATTGATAGGTTTTTATAATCTTGCAAGGATCATTTTGTGTATGATTATGCTGATGGTATCAAATAGACATGAACAATCATAGGAGAAAGATGGAAGGCAAATAAATATAAGTTACGATGTAAAAATACTTCTACTCTAACAAAAGTAAGGAATACCTACTTGCTATTGATCCTCCTGTGCCTGAAAATGATTGGATTGCTTTTGTTAATTACTATAAAAAACCATACATGAAGTACATTGGCATTTTATATTAAATGCGGTGTAATGAATAACATTTGAAAATTGTAGAAACTAAGTGAGCAAAATATGAAAAACCGAAATATGTTTAAAGTCTCGCATGCTGGGGGTAGTATGAGCAATGCAAGAAGGGGTTGTCATATGTAAGTTGAATCCATAACTTTGTTTTTGTAATATATTAAAGTATTTTTATATAAAAGTTAGATATTGATTTATATTTTACTAATATGTTAGGAGCTACAATTGAATAGACCTGTATGTCGTGCTGAGGTTATATTATTAACTTTGCTTCAAAAGAATAGAAACTATGTGAATGAGAAAGGAAAAGTCATCGTAGTAAGTAGAAAAAGATAGCATTGTAATTGTTTATAAAGTATTTGTTATTTGTACGTATGATTGGATTTATCTTGCTACATGTCTATATATATTTGTTACACACGTGTATTTTGAGATGAGCATTCTCACTGATTTTTTTAATTTTGAGATTGCATATAAAATGTTTGAGAAATTTTCTCTATGTGATTGTGTGTGTTGTAAAAGCTTTTGATTGTTTTGCTAGACCCTCAAAGAGATGTTAAATTTGCATGCTCTTTGTTGTAGTATCTGTGAGAACTATGTCTGTTTGTAATTTTTTGCACTATTCTATTAGCAATTAATTCACAGTAAATGCATGATATTTTTGGAATTTTTCATGAAGGTTTTTAGTGCCAAAAGTCTTAGTTATTGTTTTGAAAATACTTCAAGTATAAAATAAAATGTGTCTTATCTTCAATAGACTTTTAAAATGTACCAAATTAATCAGACTTTTATTTCTCTAATAGGAAAAGATATTACATAACTTGTCTCAAGATCAAGAACGTGTTGCCACTAAAGGTGTTCCATCAAAGATTAATGCCTATCCAGATGATGTTATTGGAAAAGTGTATGGAGCTGAGCATCCAGGTTGACTTTGTGGTTTAGGTGTTGGTGTTTGCCCCACATGTGTTTTTAAAACGCGCTAACATTTCACTCAATTTGGCAATGTTGGTAGCTCTAGCCAAACAAAATGCCGATGACTTACAAAATGAAGTACACATTTTGAAAGAAAAGCTAAATGGATATGAAGAGACAAAGGAGCAACTTTCATAAACATAAAAGCAACTTAAAGTTCTCCTTAACTTTATGCAAAACAAATTTGGTGATGAGTTACCTACTTTCAATCGAGGTGTCCCTCCATCTTAGTAATATAATTTATTATAATATATACAAATTGGTTTTAATTAGTAAACATTTGCTTACATTATTCTTCCACTTTGCAGGTTCTAATTCTCATAATTCATGAGTAAAGTTGACCTAGATTTTTGGACTAAAAATGAAAGGATTGTATTTTTTTTGTCTGCATGCAAATGGAAGGAATGTGATGTTTAGAATAATGTTTTGCTGTTGCTTTGGACTATTTTGACGTCGTTAACAATTTGTGTATGTTTCATTGGTTTATGTATAAGATTTTAGAATGTTTTACTGCTAATTTAAGTTTGTTGTTGGTATAAACTACTTGATGCTAATTAATTATTGTTAAGAATAGTCTTCTTGATATATTGTAAATATATAATTAATTATGTTTATGACACATTTTATGGGTATTTACTGTTGGAACCAACTTGGTTCTAAGTCTTAGGATTTTGATGTTTACAAAAGGACTCAATGTAATCTTATTTTGTACCTTGAATTATTACATTAAATACAACCAGAAAATGAAGTTTGCAGAGGCAGAAGATGCATCCAGAATGCATGCTGGAATTACCAGAAGATACTCCAGGATCACCAGAAGATATCTTTGCTTGCCCAGATCAAAAGGAAGCAATGTCAGAAGAAGACCTGGACCATACCAGAGGAAAGCCTGCCAGAGGGAGAGTTTGTCCAGACCAAGAGGAATCAAATATCAGATTTATTCCATAAGTTATTCTGACCAGAAGATGGCCTCATAGTGAGAAATTAAAACAGCCCAGACTTGTTCCAGACTCAACCAGAAGATAAGTTAATGAGTCCAGAACAAGAGAATCAATCCAGATTTGACCCAGATCAAAAGATAGCATGGTTCAGGGTATGAAACTAAGTCCAGACCAGAAGAAATGATTTCCAGAATTGATCCAGACCTGATACAAAATCAAAGGTAAAATGTCCAGACTGAAATATTACTTATCCAGATTTAATTTCAGTTTAATCCAGACCAAGTCCAGAATTGGTCCAGATCAGAGGGAAGATTTCCAGATCAATGGTTTAGAATTAATTATTTGGCCCAGTGTTGGCCGAGATCAGAAGATCAGACCATGGCCCACTGTTGGCCGAAATCAGAGGGTCAGGATGTGTGGTCCAGAAATGGCCGAGATAAGAGGATTGTAGCATATCAGGTGCAAGTCCAGGATGGCCGAAATCAGAAGATCAGAGGGTTAGGAAGTGTGGTCCAGGGATGGCCGAAATCAGAGGATCACAGCATATCAATTAGTTTGGTCCAGATGTGGACTAGCGCAGAAGAATCCAATGGTCCAGATTTAATCAGGAGGATTAACGGTGGAGATTTTAATTTATTTTAATCAAAGTATTAAAAAGATTTGTTACAAAAATAAAAGTGAGGTATTGTGGAATTCAGGAGCTATGGCGGGAAGCAACTAAAGTTTTGATTGGCCAGTTATTTTTTGAAAGAAATCTGAAGCTTATAAAAGATATGTTTTTTATTTAAATAAAGCCCAATTGGTCAAGTTATTTTTGCAAGAGAATCCAGCAAGATTCAGCTCGAAATTAAGCTTGGAAGAGGCCCTAATCTGCATCTATAAAATGAGGCTTAAGGCAGAATACTTTGCATCGAAAATCACAAAAGAGTCATACACTTCCAAAGCAAACACTCAAATTTTTCAGAGAGGTCAATTGTGAGTTCCATCTTTCAAGAAGCAAGTACTCATGTTATTTTCTTTCCACTGTGTCAAATCTAAGTTGTTGAAGTAGAGTCTACAATCTGAGGGAGTCAGTAGAGGTAGCAGGTTACTTGGCAATTAGATTCATAGTGTTGTGATTTCTTCTACAATCTGGGATTGTCAGATTGGCTGAAGACAGGAGCTGTATTCCTCAAGAGTCTAGGATTGTTAGACTGTTTGAGAAGACTGACTTGGAGGGTCAGTATAAAGGTTGTAATTCAAGGTTTGAATTAGTGAAATCCTTCAAGGTGAAGGGACTGGACGTAGCCTCGTTAACGGTGAACCAATATAAAAACTGTGAGTTTTATTTTTACTTTTTATCCGCTGCTAACTCTGTTTTTAGTTATACATCAAGTTTTGTTTTGAAAGTATAAAAACAGGAAAAGTATTCAAGTGAAGTCAAACACAATTCAACCTCCCCTTCTCGTGGTTGCACCTTCATTTACTTTGGTTAGTTTAGTGTAAAATGTTTGGTTTGACTCAATAGAATCAGATTGTTTGCATATTGGTCATGATAGAAAGGTATGACCAAAATAGAGAAAGACTTGCAACTGATAAAAAAAAATAGCCACGGTTGGCCTATGGCAAAAGTGAAAATAGAAAATTTATTCCATTTTATCATTTAACACGGTTTTAACTGTGGCTAATCGTAAAATAACTGTGGCTAAAAATATGTTACCACGACTCTTTTAGGCGTGGCTAATCTGAATTTTAACCATGGCTAATAAATTGCGACGTCCAACTACGCCACGGAAAGGGTTAACGTAACTAACTTTATTTACTACGATCAATTGACAATTTAGCCACGGTTATGAACGTGCGTTTTTTATTTTGTTGTAGTGTTACTAAATATTGCCCATTATTTCCCCCTCCTCAACCACAGACTAAACCACGCACGAAATAGTCTTCCAACATCATTCTCTTGACATAGAACATAGATACCCTATCATGATATTCCTGATAAAATGCTCTGCAAATTTGAATAAACACCAAAATAAATAAATGCCAAAAAAGAACAAACTCAAAAGATAAGACATAAACTTGGATGTGTTTTAAGGCAAAATAGATTTGATGGTTTTTAAGTTACGCAAAAACATGAGATTAGTTTTTTAACTTTTTTTTTTTGGTTTCAAGTAAGTCGATTATGCTTGTAAAATTTGCAGTATTGAACTATTTTCAATTATTTTTAGTTAAAGATTCTTAAAATTTTAATATGTGTTTTGTTGTCGATCATATCAAGAATAACATAATAAATTTTCATGTGATTTTATTATCTAAGTTAAAACAACTTTACATTTAATTTCAAGATTCTAAAATGGAAACGAAATCAAAAAATAGAAAAAGAAAATACAAAAACCAGTGGCAACAAAACCAAACTTTGGAATAGATTAACAAAACCTATAAGTAGGAAGACTATTCCTATTATAGAAAAATTCATCACTTATACAAGCGGATAAAGAGTCCCACCAAGTAAATGAATCGGTAATAGGAATAAAGAGTCCCACCAAGCATTGACTTATCTAATTTGATGCATTCTATTATTTCCACTCTTTAACCACATAGGAGATTGATTTCAAACATCACCATCTAACATAGAACATTAGGTACACTATCATGAATTTTTTTATAAAATGCTCTAGAAATTCGAATATTATGATGCATAACATAAGAATAGTAAAAAAACATACTATATAGACTGAACATCACTCTTGTCCCCCTAATTATAACAATCCAACGATTTTTAATTATAACAATCCAACGATTTTGAGTCTGGCAATTTTATTTTTTTATAGTTTATCTTCAATTGCAATTTAAAAGATCTTTTTGATTTTGATAGGTCAAAGCTAACCCGGTGCTATTTTAGGTGACATGACAATAAATTAAATGTGCATATAGATGTGAGGTCACTTTTTTAATTCTTTCACATCTTTAAATACTTTTATTTAATATAACCGGTTATTATTATTATTATTATTATTATTATTATTATTATTATTATTATTATTATTATTATTATAGAAAAATAAAAAGTGTTTTGATTTAAACAGTTTAATTAAAATGTTAACCTAATTTATTTCTCTTCTTCATTCGGTGCTTCCCCCACCTCATAAGCTATTATCTTTCTCTTGGCCGAATTTGACACACACTTCGTTTATCATGATTTATTAATTTTAACCATTTAACAAATGAAACACAAGAGAGAACGATAGAACTGATTTAGTTGCAAAGATGCGACAATGTGGGATGTTATTTTGGTGAAAAAGGAAGAAAACAATATGAGATCTATAGGGGAGGGCGGTTCAAAGATGGGCAAAGAAGGGAAGAGGTAGTTGCATGAGGTGGGGGTTGTGACGATGAAGGAGAAGAGAAAGAAATTATGTTTACATTATTAATGGAATTGATTAAATTAAATTAGACTAGACTAGTAGTTAAATTAGACTTTATTCCATGTAGAAAAACACCGGATCAATTTTAACCTCTTAAAATCAGATCTTTAAATTGCAATTGAGATACACTATAAGGACTAAATTTGACAATTTTAAAAGTGGGGGTCAAATATGCAAGGTCGTGATAGTTGGGATCACAAAAGTGCAATACACCCTACTTTTTTCTGTAAACAGAGTTTTATTAATAAGGAATACAACAAGTACTCGAATCACATACAACAATAAGAACTCCTACAATTATAACGTAAAGGCATTACAAGATAATAAAAATATTACAACATCTTTGGTACCTCAATATTATCACATGTCATTTACAACACTCAGGCAATGCATTGCATGCAAGGTAGTGGGTTATTTTGAACCAAAATGCAAAAAGTAAACCAAACTTATCTTTGGAACTACTAGACAAACCAAGACCATGAAAGGATTTTAATTCCTAGTACCACTGAGTATCTCCCACACCATTATTAAAGATTATTCTGTTTCTTATCATCCATAAATCCCACATTGTAGCCAACCACACTAAGCTCCTCAAAGCATTCCCTATTTGAATTTAGAAACCTGATAAACATATGGAAATGTGGCACCACTTCAACTTCTTCTATTTTATCCATATCCAACCACCTATAAACATTGTTCCATACTAGCTGTGCAAAGTTACAGGAAAGAAAAATATGATTGCATGTTTCTTCGGTAATAAAGCAAAAAACATAGGCTGAATTGTGGGAATCGTCTAACACACCGTGCCGGCACAATTCATCTGGAGTAGGCAATTTTGATAGCAGTAGTCTCCATCCAAAAAATGAGAATTTTAGAGGGAACCTTGTTCTTCCATAAAGATTTCAAAGCACTATGATATTCTCCTCTATGCTTGGTGACAACTCTTTTAATAACAGAGCAGTATATGCATATTTTACCTTGTAGCCTTCAAGTTTATTAAGACTCCATATCCACTTATCATTCAAGTTATTATATGGCCTGATATCTTGCAGCAGTACCATCAATTCTTCCAATTGTTCAAGGAAAATTATGTTCAAATTATCCTGCCAAATAAATTCCCAACCCCCACTGCCACCTGTCCAACTTCCTGAGTCAGCAATTGTGACTGTTTCTTAGCTGACATTTTAAAAAAATCAGGGAAAAGATCTAAGAGAGTCTATCACTCATCCATATATCGTTCCAAAAAGCAATTTCAGCTCCATTTCCAAGTTGGCAGCGAACTTTTTCAGCAAAATAGTTTGCAACCCTCATTGACCTTCTGTCAAATTTTAATTTCCTCTTTACCAATGATTTTCTATATTAGAGGATCATACATGTATTCCGATTGCTCCCTCCATATAGCTGATTGTTGTATTTTGAGTTTTAAAAAACTGTTTAAAAATCACAATTTGTGTCACCGAAGATATTACTAGGTTGAGTCGCGGACTAGGTCCTTCTCTTTAAAACGTTTCGCGGCACTGCCCAAATTGTGCAAGACAGACTATCAACTACGACGTACCCATAATAAAACAGCTCAGATTTCACTGTATCGGAGTTCCACTGGACCGTAGAAAACCGTTCTAGAATTACACCCTCAATATGGCTATTAAAGCCACTTTCAATATGACGGTTAAAGTCACTCTCAATATCGCGGTTAAAGCCTCGCAATATGGTACTATGACCACTCATAAATCAAAATGACTATACTCTAAAGGATTGCGGCATAAAAACCACTAAAAGACTGCGGCATAAAAACCATTCTAAAAGGATAGTAGTATTATGACCACTCAAAAATCAGCGGAACTATGGTATAAAATCACTATAAAAGGATAGTGGTATTAGGATCACTCAAAAACTCGACGGAACTACGGCATAACAACCGCTCTAAGATATCGAAGGGACTACGATATAACAACCGCTCTAACATATCGAAGGGACTACGGTATAACAACCGCTCTAACGTATTGAAGGGACTACAGCATAACAACCGCTCTAAAATATCAAAGGGACTGAAAGAAATGAGAGAAGTGGCTCGGTAAAAATCGAGCAGAATATAAGAGGGAGAAAAGAAAAAGTAGGGAAATGCATCCATCTTTGGTGTACTTTTCACAATAAATTGACACTATATATAGTGATGGAAGCAAACCCACATATGTTTTCTAACTAATGTGAGACTTCAACAAAATTTTAAGAATATTCATATAGTGATTAAAACTATTCAAAATGAGAGTTATCCAATGTGGTACTTCAACAATTTTTAAATTCACACATTATGTTCCAACAATCCCCCACTTGAATTAAAAAAATGTTTCTAAAGTAGCGTCAAACGCTTTTATAAGATTGTGCATAAGCAAAAGTGTCTATGACTTGAACCTTTGCATAGCAAGTAAGATTCTGATTTAACAAGAGTGACTCGTAGTCTTGAACTCTATCTCGGACATCAAACCCACACACAACCTTTTCATTGGGTATATTTTAAAAAGTCTGTGCATTTATGGCCCTGCACATCTATCCCAATATAGTGAACGCTCTAGGAATTTTTGCCTTAAAATTCCATAGGAAACGGCCTCATTTCCACATTCACATAAGTGAGTCTATCAAGAATACTCTTGTAGCTAGGTACTCCCTCCAAATAAATTATAGATCTCATTAAGATTTTCTATTATCTCAGCCTTCCATCGCTTCAGGAATCATGCTTCTGTTAAATAAAATAACATGTTCATCTCCTATCACTATGACTTGTTATTACCCATTCAAACTAATTTTTGAGATCTCCAGTCTTTTAGGTCGGATTACCATAATGAGTGACTCAATTATCTATAGGCAATAGTCCTATTCTTTTGGATGTATTTATGACTTTCTCCCTAGCCAATCCTTTCGTCAAAGGACCTGCTAAATTATCATCAGTGCATATGTGATCCACTATTACAGCTCTTTTAGTAAGTAATTCTCTAACTGTGTTGTGCTTACGACGTATTTGTCGTCTCTTACTATTGTAATAACGATTCTCAATTTTTGCAATAGCCCGGTACTATCGCTGTGGATCAACACAGCTGACATAGGTTTTTCTCATAAAGGGATCTCAGCTAGCAAACATCTCAACCAGCTCGCTTCATCACTAGCAGTAGCTAGTGCTATCATTTCAGACTCCATAGTGGACTGAGCCAATATCATCTGTTCTTCGATTTCCAAGATACATCACCATCGGCTATACTAAAATTATAGCCACTGGTTGCTTTGGAGACATCTGACAAGGTGTTCCAATCAACATCACTGTATCTTTCAAGGACAGTAGGAAATCTTTGATAACGTAATCCTAGACTCATGATCCTTTTTAGGTGTCTCATGACTCTTTCGATAGCATCTTAATGCTCTATACTAGGTCTACTGATAAACATGCACAATAGTCACACGACGTAGGCAATGTCGGGTCTAGTACAATCAGTGGCATACTTGAGGCTGCCAATGATGCTCGCATATTCAGTTTGTCTAACACCTTCACCAGTGTTCTTAAAAAGTTTCATACTTGGATCATATGGTGTACAAGCAGGTTTACCGTCAAAGTATTTACATTTCTTTAGGATATTTTCAACATAATGAGACTGATCCAAAGAAATTCCTTTTTCTGACCTAGTAATCTTGATTCCTAACATTACATTCGCTTCTCCGAGGTTTTTCATATCAAAGTTGTTACTCAACAATGATTTCACAATATTTACAGCATGAATGTTTGAACTAAATATGAGTAAGTCGTATAGAGACATATGATAGTGCAAATGTCATTTTCAGATTTGTAATAAATACATCTGTCACTTTCATTCACTTTAAACTCATTCGATATAATCAAGTTATCAAATTTTTCATGCCATTGCTTAGGAGCTTGTTTAAGACCATATAGAGATTTATCTAACTTAAAGACCTTGTCTTCTTGTCCATGAATCACAAGACCTTCAGGTTGTTCCATATAGATTTCTTCTTCCAGATCACCATTTAAAAAAGCTTGTTTAACATCCATTTGGTGTATCACCAAGTTATGAATAGTTGCTAAAGAAATGAGTACCCTAATGGATGTTATTCTAGTGACTGGTGAAAAAGTGTCGAAGAAATTTATATTTTCTCTTTGTCTAAAACCTTTGGCTACAAGGCATGCCTTGTATTTATCAACAGTTCCATCGGGTTTTAGTTTTTTTTCAAAATCCATTTACAACCTACTGGTTTGCAACCATGAGGCAAGTCTATCAAATCCCAGGTCTTGTTATATTCTAGAGAATTCATTTCATCGTTTATAGCTTCTTGCCAAAGATCTGCTGAAGTGGCTAGAATATCACTAGAAGGGGGGTTGATTAGAGATATTCGAGGTTTTAAAAATTCTGTTTTAGTTTTAAACTATTGTCCTCTTTCAGAGGATGATTATCAGATGTTGAAAAGTAGAGAGAGAATAATGACACACGAATTTTTATACTGGTTCACCCAATGAAGGCTACGTCCAATCCTCACACACTTGTGAGTTTTTACTAAGTATCAAAAGCTATCAGCCTCTCACTGAGGTTGATTACAAATCGTGTACTCTATAGCTTCACCAAGCTTACAATTCTTTCCTTCTGATTTCTCTCAAGTGTTACTCACTTGAAGTTCTAAAGATGATATGAAGTAGTTTGATAGGAATTACTTTCTACAAAGATGAAACAAAGATCTAGTGTAAGATTATAGAAAGCTTGAAAGGAGATTGATAATGCTCTTGATAGCCTCTTGATATTTTTCTGTTTTGCTCGTCTAGTTGTGTGTTTTGCTGAAGAAGAGTAGCCTTCCTTTTATAGAGAGAAGGAAACTTTCTCTTCATGAAAATTTGCTTTTCTGACCGTTTTCCCAAGTTGTAATGATCCTCAGTTTTGTTTTGAATTTACAGCCTTGCCATTCTGTCCTTTTACAGCTTGGCACTTGGGAGGTTACTTCTTTACTTAGCTTTCCAGGAGGTTGTGTAACACCCCGAGTTTAAAACACAGCGCGAGTGTATTTTTTTTTTAAAATAATAAATAATTAAAATGATTTTCCAAATTATCACTAAGTACTCAACTTTGGAAATTAATAATGAGCCTTAATACATTTCAAAAGGAAACAGTGTCATAATCATCCCAACAGAAAATATCAGAGTGCATAGTTTAGCGGAAAGTAGTACAATAATTTCCAAAATAAACAAATTACATTTCCAGCTCAAATCCTATACATCAAGTCTAACTGATCATGCAATAAAGCTACAGTAGCACGGATTTTCTCCGCATCCCAAACAAGTCTCATCCGACTCCGCCACTCGCCTCGATGTGACCTCATCCTCCTCTTCATCATACAGGGAGGGATCAGTCTCCTCCGAAGTCAGATCGATGCATAGTCTCGGTCGCTTCGACGGTGCCGGAATCTCATAGCAATCATCGGAGATCCTAGACGGACCCAGAATATCGGCTGCTACTGGCTTCGGCACTTCGTTCCTCTCTTCCGCCTCAGAATCACGTGCCTCTCCTCCAATCACCGGGTTTGGAGTCACCACTCCTACGGTGGCCTCCGTCTCAACCCCTCTAGCTGGCTCCTCAGCATCATCAAAAATTCCGTGCGCCTCCAAAATCAAACAAGAAGGCACAGGAAAGTCAATCCTTGCATAACTTTGCTCCACATAGTGCACCACTCCATTGGTCTTACAAGTCCTCTTCAATCTCCCCGTGTATGTAGCCCTGCTTGAGGTGGGGTCGTATACCCAAGCAATAGGCACGACACGATCAATGAAGTCGAGCGACGTTTCCGTCGTCTCGGGACCCACGGGTGGCATGGGTTTGGGGGGCATCTGAGGGCAAAGCCCAATTTCCACAATATAATAGCAAGGGTCACCGATCAAAATTAACATATAATCACATAGCATATATCTCACAGCAACAATTATATCCATGGTATAACATATGATAATGATGAAAAATAAAGATGCTCATTTTGAATTTTCATGACATGTATGCCTTTTCAAAACAGCAACCGTTTCATATGGAAAATATGTAGTAAGTACAATCAACACTTCAATAAACACAATAATTAATCAGAAATTCAGATTCTGTAAAGTACTCACACACATCAATTTCCAATCATCATTATATAATTCCATCGTGAACCACCGGTCAATCCCTCGATGCAATATGTATATGCTCATGTATATAATTTCTTGGAATCACCAAGGTGCAGTCGCTCAACAGACCAACACAATTTAAATATGTATGACTTTAATGGCCCTCAAGACCAGGGTGCAATCGCTCAACAGATCAGCACCAGTGCAGTCGCTCAACAGACCAGCGCTCGTGCAGTTGCTCAACAGACCATCACGTTTGACATATACCAAGGTACAATCGCTCAACAGATCAGTACCTAGTGCAGTCGCTCAACAGACCAGCACTCGTGCAATCGCTCAACAGATCAGCATGTGGTCGCGCATTTCAGGGTACAGACGCTCAACAGTCTAGTATTAGTGCAGTCGCTCAACAGACCAGCACCTATATACCAAGGTACAATCGCTCAACAGATCAGTACCTAGTGCAGTCGCTCAACAGACCAGCACTCGTGCAATCGCTCAACAGATCAGCACGTGGTTGCGCATTACTCTGTGGCGCATCGCGGGTACCACTTGACTATGCAATGTATGAATATGCAGTGTTTTCTCTTCATTGACACAGTATGCATTATCAGGAAAATTCAACCTTTCCATCATCTTTCAAAACATCTCAGCACAATCAATATCATCATCATCACAATCATAATTAACAGTCAAGTAATCATTAACACTTTGCAATGTTTTCCCAAACTCTTAAAATTCATAACACAGTGTTTAAAACTAAGCTTTCTGGAAAAGACGAATCTGTATTCGAATACAGCTTCTCTGTATTCAAGTACATAAGCCAAAAATAGTGCAGAATTACACTCTGTATTCGAATACAACCCTTTGGTATTCGAATACAAAGGCAGTCTCAGTGCACAAATCAACATTTTTCACTACATCAGTAAAGTCTCAAAAACTTCATCACCACCATTTCAAAATATCACCAAAAGTTCCATTTGAATTCACCACAAACATTCCAATATTCCCCAACACTTAGGGTTTACAAAATACTGTTGAAAACTTGGAATTTTTGAAAACTCGAATCTATATTTGAATACAACCCCTTTGTATTCGAATACAGAAGCATGAAACTACAATTTTAACATTCTGTATTCGAATACAGCATGCCTGTAGTCGAATACATAAGACAAAACATTGAAAAATTCAGCATTTTCTCCCATGTCATAAATGGTTTCCAAAACAACATCCTCTCCTCTTCAAAACTATTTCAAGGACTCCATTTTAAATCATTTTAACCCTTCTCAATATTTCCCAGCACTTTAAAATTCACATGACATTGTTTAAAACTTGATTTTCTGGAAAACACGAATCTGTATTCAAATACAGCTTCCTTGTATTCGAATACAGAAGCCAAATGCTGAGTTTCTGGAAAAACTCGAATATGTATTCAAATACAGATCCCTTGTATTCGAATACAGAAACTGACACTAGTGAAAATCTGTATTCTGTATTCGAATACAGCATGCCTGTAGTCGAATACAGATGCGAATACAGTGTTAAAAATTCACTTATGTATTCGAATACGACAGAGTCGTAGTCGAATACAGATGCTAAGTTAGAAGCAAAAATCCTTCCTCTAAATTCGAATACAGGGGCTCGTATTCGAATACAAGTTTGAAAACTTAAGTAAAACAGAAGCTTGGAAGGTTGTACTCGAATACGCTCATGTTGTATTCGAATACACCTTCGAAATCAGTGAAATTTTCCTGAGACTTCAACACATTTAAACTGTTTCTTTTGAAAAATCAGCCCAACCCCAAAACAGTTTTATCACTCTTTTAAACCACAAAACTCAGACTTTTACATCAATACAGATTTTCCAAAAGGAAACACTTTCATCATTTTAAAATCTCTTTTCTTTTGAAAACATCAACAACACTAGAATCACTCAAAACAGAAGCAGGCGTAGAACCATCAACACCAGAACATCCAGAATCAGAAACAGAATAGTCACCACCAGAATCTTCAGAAGCAGAACATGCATCTCCAAAACAACATGCATGGTATTCTCCAGTATGCTTACACAACCAACACAACATGCAAAGCATATTCTAGCTTTCTCACACAAACAGAATCAACATGCAAAGCATTTCAGCTTTCTCACACATCAGAACAACATGCAAAGCATTTCAGCTTTCTCACACAAACAGAATGACATTAATACATTCAGTCAAACAGAAATCATCACATAGCAGCAAACACAAACAGAATGTGTTTTCGCATTTTATAACAACATTCAAAACATTTTATGAACATGTATTTTAATCACCTTTAAAATAACATGCAAAACATTTTTCAGTTTTCCCACACAAACCAAACAGCATTGCAGTAACAACCAGAACAGCAACATCACAGATTCATTACACATCACAAAATGCATTTTCTTCATTTTTTTTTTCAAAATGTCATTGCAAAATAGTTTTTCTTCAAAACAGTGATGAAAACATCAGTAATGCTATGCCAGTTATGCATTTACAGCCCTAATGCAACTAGAAAATGGAAGGTGCCCTTACCCTGGTTGCGTTTTCTGCTTCTGCTCACGTTTCTGCTTTCGTTCCCGTTTGCGTGTCAAAAACCGGTGAAACTGCAGCTTGCGTTTGCTGCTACGAAATTGGGTTCTCTAGCTCCGTAATGATGTGGGGAACAACTTTTGTACTGAGGGTTTGGTGTTTCGGTGCCTGGATTTCCAAGTAATGGCACTTTTGAGGAACTCCCTCTTTCCTCTTTGAAATCGTGAACTGGAAATGGAGGAAAACAGAATGGGAGGGAAAAGGGGCACTGTTACATGCAGTATGGGCAGTGAGGGAGGAGGAATGGTCTGGGTGCCACCTCACCCGACACTTGTCTGATTTCCAGCACTTTACCCGTTTCGTCGCAATTAGCCGCTAATCCCTTAATTAACTGTCCGTTAATTTAATTACTCGTAATTAAATTAATTTATTCTTAATCCAATAATTTTAATTCATCTTCCAAAATAAATATTTATATATATATATATATATATTTACTCAAAACATACATATATTAAATATTTTACAAATATCCCCAAAATACACTTAAAAATAATTCCATAATTTTAATTAAAAATTAAGGGTCTTACAGTTTGGATCATTCCATACGTTTTTAACAACTGGCCAGTGCTCTTTTCTGGTTCCAAGACATGACCCTTCTCTGTTCGCGAATGATGCAACTTTTGATACTTTGGAACTGTTAGTTGTTTTGTAGGAGGATGAAGAAGCAGCTAGAGTTTATCCTCTGGTAATTTCCTTTTGGTGTCTGAAGTTTACCTTATGGTATCCGTCATCTGATGTTTACATTCTAGTGTTTCATCTTCTGATGTTTACCTTCTAGAGTTCATCTTCTGATATTTATCTTCTGGTGTGTATCTTCTGGTATTCATCTTCTGATGTTTATCATGTGAAGTTCATCTTCTGATTTTTATCCTCTGATGTTCATCTTTTTATCCTATGATTTATTTCTTTTGAAATTCATCTTCTGATGTATATCTTCTGATATTCATTTCTGATGTTCATCTTATGATGTCAGCTAACCTAGACTAGCAAACTGGTCTATTGTGATCCTCTAATCTCGGCCAATGCTGGACCATACATTCTGACCTTCTGATTTCTGCCAACATTGGGCCATGGTCTGATCTTCTGATCTCGGCCAACACTGGGCCATATTCTTGAATCTGGACCATTTATCTGAACCTTTTCCTTCTAATCTGGACCAATTCTGAACTGGGTCTGGATTGAATTGAAATTAAATTTGGACAAATGATATTTTAGTCTCGACATTTTACCTTCTGATTTGGATCAGGTCTGGACATCATTTCTTCTGGCCTGGACTTAGTTTCATACCCTGAACCCTGCAATTTTCTAGTCTGGGTCAAATCTGGATTGATTCTTTTGTTCTGGACCCATTATCTTATCCTCTGATTAAGTCTGGATCAAGTCTGGGCTGTTTATCATTTCACTGCCAGGCCATCTTCTGGTCAGAATAACTTCTGGACTAAGTTTGACTTATGATTCCTTCTGGTCTGGATCAAGTCTCCCTATGGCAGGCTTCCTTCTGGTCTAGTCCATGTCTCCTTCTGACTTTGCTTCCTTCTGATATGGGACAGCAAAGATATCCTCTGGTAATTTCAGGATCCATCCTCTGGTACCTTCTGGATGCATTATCTTGTGTCTTCAACTTTCAGGTTTTCTGCTTCTGGAATTCTGCTTCTGGTTTTTTGTTCTAGATGTTTTGCCTCTGGTTTTCTATTCCAGATGTTCTGCTTCTGGTTTTCTGTTCCAGATGTTTTGTTTCTGTTTTCCAGATGTTCTGCTTCTGGTTTTCTGTTCCAAATCTTCTATTTTCTAGATGTTCTGCTTCTGGTGTTTTAACTTCAGATTTTCTGCTTCACGAATTAACGGCTTTGTTTCCTGCATGCATTCATTCTTCTGGACAGGAGGTTGCGATCTTTGGATCCTATTCCTTGCTTAGTACAATACTTAAATGCACGCATTAGTGTAATCATAATCTTAAGATAATTTTCTTATCATTAAAAGAGATTTTTTCTCAACATCTGCATCCAATGATGACAAGGCTTCTTTGAGATTTGCAGCATCCTCTTCTAAATTGTAGGCCATATATTCTGGTCTATAATCTTTAGCAATTCTGATTCTCTTACTTCTTCGAGTTTCCAATTCACCTTGTTTGTTGCTTTCAATGCTTCTTGCCACAGGAGTATGACTTGGTTCGCTGCCCCCACTATTTCTCAATTTGAAAGGGAATTTATTTTCATAGAAGTCAACATCATTTGACTCTATGATCACTTTCGCATTTAGGTCATAAAACCTATACGCTTTATTGTTTACTGCATACCCAATGAATACACATTCATATGCTCTACTAGCGAGTTTAATTCGTTTGGGGCCGGGGATTCTGACATAAGCCATACAACCCCATGTTCGAAGATAAAACAAGTTTGGTTGTCTTTTCTTTATTATCTCATAAGGAGATGTTTTTGCTTTTATATTTTGGAACTCTATTCAAAACATAGCAAACAGTCAAAATAATTTCCCCCACCAATGAGATGCAGCACTAGAGTTAAGCATAATAGCAACAACTAGTTCAATCAGAGTCTTATTCTTTCTTTCAACTTTACCATTCATTTCAGGTGAATAATGTGTTGCAGTTTCATGTATAATTCCTTGAGTTTTATAAGACTCATTAAATAAACTAGAATCATACTCTATTCCTCTATACTACGAAATCTCTTAATCTTTCTACTAAATTGATTTTCAATTTCAATTACAAAGATTCTAAACATGTCAAACGATTCACTTTTATTTTTCATTAGATATACAAAAGTATAGTCAAAAAAAGTGATAAAATAACGATTTTCATTTATTATTAACGTCTCATCAAGTTCACATATATCAGAGTGTAATAAATCTAAAGACTCAGATTCTCTAACTATAGATTTATGTGAACTCTTTGTTATTTTAACTTGACTACAAAAATGATTTTTTTTTTTCAAAATCATTTAAAGATAACATTGGTATTAAACCTGAGTTACTTAAGTTTGAAATAACATGTGTTCACATGATAAAGTCTAGCATGTCAAATATTAAAATCACACAACATGTAAACAGAAGGAGATATTCTTAATTTCAACATTTAAATTTAAACATACCTTGGATATAAGTAAACTTTGTCTAATTCAGAAAAATAATAAACAACATTTTTTTTCTAGAGACATGTTATCATACTCTTTAGAGAAAATTCTTTTGTTTTAAGAATTTTTGAAATCCTTCCAAACAGAGGCTGTTTGTCGATAATAACAATCAATTTGAAATTCATCTAAAGTCATACCTTAAGATGATCTCCTGAGCTATCTTCTGAATTTCTCCACGTATTTGTCATCGGTAATCTGATACTTGAGGTAGTGGCTACAACACACTTTTTAGCTCCAACTTCCCCTTCTTTATAGCATCTCACACCTGTCTAGCACTATTGTTGGAACTGTAGTATTCATACAGATCACCAAAAAGTCTATTTAAAATATCATTCTTATATAGTTAATCATTACCCTTCCATGGATTAATTCTCCAACTTTGTTATCCTTTTTTGTTTGCCTCAAAGAAACAGATCCAGCAATATCTTCGGTTGACATGGTAGAAAAAACGTCTTAAAATGTTGTATTTTGAGTTTAAAAAAACTGTTTAAAAATCACAATTTGTGCCACCGAAGATATTAATGGGTTGAGTCGCGGACTAGGTCGCTCTCTTTAAGACATTTTGTGGCATTGCCCAAATTGTGCAAGACAGACTATCAACCACGACGTCCCCAAGATAAAACATCCCAGATTCATTGTATCGGAATTCCAGTGTACTGTAGAAAATCGTTCTAGAATTACACCCTCAATATGGCTATTAAAGCTACTCTCAATATGACGGTTAAAGTCACCCTCAATAAGGCGGTTAAAGTCACCCTCAATAAGAATCCGGCATAAAAACCACTCTAAAAGACTCCGGCATAAAAACCACTCTAAAGGGATAGTGGTATTATGACCACTCAAAAATCGACGGGACTACAGTATAAAACCACTCTAAAAGGATAGTGGTATTAGGACCACTCAAAAACTCGATGGAACTATAACATAACAACCGCTCTAAGATATCGAAGGGACTACGGTATAACAACCGCCCTAAAATATTGAAGGGATTACCGCTCTAAAATATCGAAGGGACTACAGTGTAACAACCGCTCTAAAATATCGAAGGGACTATGGTATAACAACCACTCTAAAATATGAAAGGGACATAAAGAAAGAGGAGAAGTGGTTCGGTAACAATCAAGTAGAATATAAGAGGGAGAAAATAAATTGACACTCTATAAAATATAAGTGGTTGGGTAACTTTGGTGTGCTTTTCACAATAAATTGACACTCTTTATATAGTGATTGAATCAAACCCACATATGTTTTCTAACCAATGTGAGACTTCAACAAAATTTTGAGAATATTGATATAGTGATTAAAACTATTCAAAATTAGAGTTTTCCAATGTAAAACTTATAACAATTTTTACATTCACACATTATATGTTAAATATATATCTCAAGATCCTTCACACCAAGGCAACCTTTTTCGTTGGATTTGCATACATTTTCCAGCTCACCCAACAAATTTGTTTACTGTATCCGACTCTGTCCCATAAGAATTTCCTTTCGATGGAAGTTAATAATACAAAGGAATATTGTCTAAAACTGAGTTGATCAGCATCACTGTACCCTACTATATATAAGAAAAAAACCAACCAAAATAAATAAACACCAAAAATAACAAATACAAATTATAATAAATGAATTTGGAACCATCATATTTATCCAACATGTATGAGTTTTTTATTTGTTTTTGATGTCCATATGATCACATTGAATAAAATCAATACATATAACCGTGTACACACATGAACCCGTGAACAAATTTAACACATGAACAACAAAAACATAGATGATTCCGTTGCACCAACACATAAACTTGTAATATAGTTAATCAGATTTTTACAATAACAAACTTAAATGTAGATCTTGAGTAAAAAACTAAAACTTAAATGTAAATCTTTCAAATTTATTTTTTACAACCGATCGACTTAAAATGTAACCGAATGTATTTATAGTTGAAAACTATTTTTTTGTAACCAATTTGAATGGGAGTATTTTAATCCGAATATTGCACTTGTGCAAATAAAGTTTTTCCTTGATTTGATATTTTTCCCAGTGGTTCATTTGAGCTATTAAATATGGGAACATATTTTCTAATAGCTCCCCCGTGTTAGGACGTTGTTGAGTATATTACATTCGTAAAATGGTTCTTAGCCCTATAATAAAGAGTAAATCTGACGAGAGCTACTCTCAATAATTTTTTTTTTAACATTAAATTTTACTAATCTAAAATTTAATTATTTTGATATTACATATATCCCTTATACAATAGACTTTTCATCTTAATAAAACAATACTAATTATATATGTTTTTAGTCCCTATAAAATAAAAATACAACTATTTAGTCTCTACAAATAATTTTTGTTATTAATAATTTGAAATTAGATAAGTCTAAAACCATGTAGTATTTCTATGTAAGAATCTAGAAGTGCTTTAATTATAGAAAAAATGTGGGAAATATCTAGAAGTGGGGTATTAATTAGGAAGCTCCTAGAAATGTGTCTAGAGTTATCTATTTGTACCTATAAATACTTCATTGTATTTGACATTATGCATCAAGCAAATTGTGAGTTTTCTATTAAATATATTTTCCTTTCTCCTAAAAAAGTGGTATTAGAGCTTGGTTGTGAGAGTGGAGAAATGATGACTTATGATTACACTACTTTCCACTTTCCTCTTCTAAAAAAAGAGAATTATGAAAAATGGTGCATTCGCATGAAAGCATTGCTTGGCTCTCAAGGTGTAAGGGAGACTGGTGAAAAAGGCTATGATGAGCCACAAGATGAAGAGGGATTGTCTCAAGTTGAGAAGGAGGTTTTCTCAAAGACAAGGAAGAAGGATCAACAATCTCTTCCTCTCATTCATCAATGTTTGGGTGATTCTATGTTTAAGAAGGATGTCGATGCTACAAATTCAAAGGAAGCCTGGAAGATTTTGGAGAAATCAGTCCAAGGAATCGACAAAGTGAAGAAGATAAGACTTCTAAGGGGAGATTTCGAAGCTTTGAAGATGAAGGATTCCAAATCAATTTCAGATTATTGCTCAAGGGTGAAGACAATTTTTAATCAAATGAAGAGATATAGAGACACGATAGAACATGTTCGTGTAGTGGAGAAAATTCTTCGTTCCTTGACTCATAAGTTCGATTATGTGGTATGTGTTATTGAGGAATCAAAAGATCTTGACTCAATGTCCATTGAAGAATTAGAAGGTTCATTGCAAGCTCAAGAAGAAATAATGAAGAAAAGGCAAGATGAGTCATTAGAGCAAGTTCTCAAGATCAAAGATTCGTTAAAGGATGATAAAGGATTCAATAGTCAAAACGTACGTGGATGTGAACAAGGAAGAGGACGAGGACGTGGTCGTGGACAAGGAGGAAGAGGTTTCAATGGTGAATCAAACTATGAAAAAATAAGTCACTCATCACCAATAATTCATGGAAGAGGTTATGGTTATTATCAAAGTGAAAGGAGATATGACAAATCTAAAGTTTAATGTTATAATTGTCATGAATTTGGCCATTTTCTTGGGAATATCGTAATGCTCATAATCAAGAGGAAGAAGAGGCTAATCTTGTTGACGAAGATGAAGAGTCAACTTTGTTCCTAACACTCAAGGAAGAAGAGAGAGATGCTTATAATTCATGGTACTTGGACAATGGTGCAAGTAACCATATGTGTGGATGCAAAGCAAAATTTGTGGAGCTTATTGAAAAGATGAATGGCAATATTTCCTTTTGAGACTCATCAAAAGGGAAAATTGAAGGGAAATGTACGATTCTAATCTCTTCTAAAGATGGGAGCCATAAGTTAATTAGTGTTGTATACTATGTGCCTAAATTAAATAGTAATATTTTTGAGTTTGGGCCAACTTCTTGAAAAAGGATATTAAATTCTCATGAAAAATAAACATCTTTAGCTTAGAGATCAAAATAACAGTTTAATCGCTAAGGTTTTTATGTTGAAAAATAGAATATTATCTTGAACCTAAGAACTATTGAAGCAAAATGTTTGAATATGAGTGTCCAAGATGAATCATGGCGTTGGCATATGAGGTATGGTCACTTGAACTTTGGTGAAATTAAAATCGTGGGAGAAAAGAATATGGTGAAAGCGATGCCCTCAATCAATCATCCAAGTCAATTGTGTGAAGGTTATCTTCTTGGCAAGCAAGCTAGAAAAAGTTTCCATAAAGAAGCCACATCAAGAGCAACTAAGTTACTGCAACTTGTGCATATTGACTTGTGTGGGCCAATCATTCCATCTTCATTTGGTAAGAGTAAGTATTTCATTCTCTTTATTGATGATTTTAGTATAAAAACTTGGATTTATTTCTTAAAGCAAAAATCAGAAGCTTTTGTTGCATTCAAGAATTACAAAGCTCTTGTAAAGAAGGAGAGCAGTCATAAAATCAAAGCTTTGAGATCTGATCGAGGAGGTGAATTCTTCGAAGGAGTTTAATGAATTCTTTGCAACTCATGGAATTCGATGTTCGTTGACAATTCCAAGATCTCCGCAACAAAATGGAGTAAATTTGAGAAAGAATAAAACTATTTTGAACATGCCAAGATGTATGCTAAAATCCAAAAGGATGCCAAACGAGTTTTGGGCTGAAGCAGTTTCTTGTGCGGTCTATTTAGCAAATCACTCTCCGACTTCAAATGTCAAAGACCAAACCCCTCTAGAAGCATGAAGTGGAAGGGCACCTAGTGTTAATCACTTGCGTGTCTTTGGGAGTATAGCATATGCACATGTACCACAACAAGAAAAATCCAAACTTGATGATCGAAGCATCAAACATGTCTTTGGTGGCTATGATCCGCATTCTAAAGGTTACAAGTTGTTCAACCCATGCAACAATAAGGTAGTGGTTAGATGTGATGTTGAATTTGATGAAGATGCTACATGGAATTAATAGGATAAAAAAGAAACAAACTATAATTTCCTTCCATATTTTGAAGAAGATCAAGAGACCACAACACCAGTTCAAGATGCAACTCCACCTTCTTCATCTACTTCTCTAGATGAAAGTTCAAGCAAAAGACCAAGTAATATGAAAAATATAAAAGACATTTATGAAAGGTCAACTGAAGTTACTCTTGACCTTGAAGAGTTGTATTTTCTCTTAGTGGATAGTGAGCCATTAAATTATGGCGAAGCAGTGAAAGATAAAAGGTGGAGACAAGCCATGGATGAGGAGATCTAATCAATTGTGAAGAACAACACTTGGAAATTAGCAACTCTTCCAAAAGGCCATGAAGCAATTGGAGTCAAATGGGTGTACATGGCTAAAAAGAATGCTAATGGATAGATTGAAAAATACAAAGTAAGACTTGTTGCCAAAGGCTACAAACAAAAACATGGAGCTGACTATGAAAATTTTTTTGCACCAGTTACTCGCATGGACATTATATGTTTGCTAATATTTGTAGCAACTCAAAATAAGTGGAAACTTTATCAACTTGATGTAAAATCGGCATTTCTAAATGGCTATCTTAAAGAAGATATCTATGTTGAACAGCCAATGAGGTACGCAATTAAAGGATATGAAGATAAAGTTTTGAGATTATGGAGAGCGTTGTATGGATAAAAGCAAGCACCAAGAGCATGGAATAGTCGGATCGACAAATACTTCCAAGAAAATGGGTTTGCTCGTTGTCTTAACAAATATGCTCTTTATGTCAAAGTTTGTGATATTGGAGATATTTTGATTGCTTGTCTCTATGTGGATGATCTTTCAAAAAGGTCATGGCGCTTGAGTTCGAGATGACTGATATTGGGCTCATGTCATACTACTTAGGCCTAGAAGTAAAGCAATTGGAAGAAGGTATAGTTATTTATCAAGAAAACTATGCAACGGAAGTTTTGAAGAAATTTAAAATGTTTGATTGCAATTCGGTGAACACACCAATGGAGATTGGATTGAAGCTATCAAAGTTTGAAGATGGACAAAAGAAGGACCCTTCTTTTTTCAAAAGTCTCGTTGGAAGCATAACATATGTACAAGACCTGATATTCTATATGCGGTTGGAGTAGTGAGTCTTTTCACGGAAGCTCTTATTGCTACACACATGAAAGTCACTAAGAGGATACTCTTCTACCTTAAAGGTACGCTTGATTATGGAATATTTTACTCTTCTTCTAATGATTTTAAACACTCTAAATTCTGTTATAGCGACTTTGCGGGAGATATTGATGATAGAAATAGTACTAGTGGATTTATATTTTTCATGGGGGACTGTGCTTTTTCGTAGAGTTCAAAGAAGCAACCTATTGTAACACTTTCAACATGTGTGTTAGAGTATGTAGCAGCAACATATTGCACTTGTCATGCCATTTGGCTAAGGAGATTATTCAAGGAACTTCATATGCCACAAAAGGAAGCTATTGATATTTGTATAGACAACAAGTCTGTCCAAGCACTTGCAAAGAATCCAGTGTTTCATGATCGCAACAAGCACATAGGCACAAGGTACCATTTCATTAGAGGATGCATTGCCAAGAAAGAAGTTGAGCTTAAATATGTAAAGACTCAAGATCAAGTTGCAGATATTTTTACAAAGCCGTTAAAATTTGAAGACTTTCAAAGTCTAAGAGCAAGACTTGGAATGAAGAAGAAATTTTCAAATTAAGGGGGAGCAATGTTATTAATAATTTGAAATTAGATAAGTCTAGAACTATGTAAAATTTCTATGTAAGAATCTAGAAGTGCTTTAATTATAGAAAAATGTGGGAAATATCTAAAAGTGGGTATTAATTAGAAAGCTCCTAGAAATGTATCTAGAGTTATCTACTTGTACCTATAAATACCCATTTGTATTTGACATTATGCATCAAGCAAATTGTGAATTTTCTATTAGAAATACTTTCCTTTCTCGAACAGTTTTAGCTTCTACTGAAATAAAATATGTTTAATTGTCGTTTAACTTTAAAAATTTTAAATAATTTTTTGCAAGCATGTCTAAAATATTATAAAAAGTTCGTCCAAAAAATTTAGATGAATTAAATATAAATTTTTTAAATTTAAAAGTCTCAAGTTAATAGTAACAAAAATATTGACCAAAATATTGGATCAATAATCTTATAAACATGTATGTAATAATATCATTCAAAAATATAGATTGAGATTTCAGAGACTAAAATTACATGTATCAAAACTTTATAGAGATTAAAAGTTTTATTTTATTTTATAGAGACTAAAATTAAATTGTTGAAATTTTATAAAGACTAAAAATGTTTTTAATTTTAAAAATAATTACTATTTTTTAAATTTTATTTACTTTTTGTTTTGAAGGAATTCCAAGGTACCAAGATACTACAAATGTCACCTTAGTTAGGTTACAAGTCTTAGTGACACATGGCTAGCAATCCATGTTTGTGCTTCCACCGTTGGATATAAATCAAGCTACACACAACACCAAGCCATGCAACTAAGTTATCACTCACCAGACTTCTCTATAGCCAAAAAATGGCCACTTATGCAACCGCTTTGTTCCTCTTACTTTCTTTGGTAACTACAACCACCACCTTTTGCCTCCAAGAAATGGAGGTACTCCAAATGGCCCAAACACAAGTTTCACATGCCATGAATTGGGTTGATAACTCCATGAGATTGCATGGCTTAGAAAGCATGAGCATCCCATCAAATATATCAAGTGTTTTGGCTCTAAGAGATTGTGCTAAACTCTATGAAGAGAGTGAGTTTAGGCTTTCTCACATGGTGTCTAAAAATAGTAGTTACACTAATGAAGATGCTCTTACATGGGTAAGTGCGATGATGACAAATCATAGGACTTGTTTGGATGGATTGAAGGAAAAGGGGTATTTCCAGGGTCACCAAATTTTTTTGGGGAGAAACTTGACAAGGTTGCTTGGCCAAGCACTTGTTTTGTATTCGAAAAACAAAGTCGAAGGCAAAGGTACTAGTATGTTATTATGACTTATATACGGTAGACTTTGTTTATTTATTTATTTTATTGTGGTCCAAAACTATATTAGCATTTATTGTTCTCTTTTACCTTTCCAATACTTTAATGAAGTTTTTTTAATTGTGTCCATAAAAGAGGGGGTGCCTTGTCTTTCTTTACACTCTCAAAACTCTTTTTTTTTTTTCAAATAACTTTTGATTTTTGATTTATTGGTAGAAAATTTTCATATGCATAGTAATTGGTGTATATATAAACTTTGATCATTAACTACCATCATCTATGTTCTGCCAGTGAACTTAATGCTACATAAATGAGAGGAGTTGACACTCTCCATAGTGTTTAAAAAAACATATTTCTTCTAGTAAAGCATAACACTTTTTTAAAACTTTGCATTTTGTAATTGTTGAAATATAGAAAAATAAAGCACTGCATTTCTTTTAAAAATATAGAAAAATAGATAAAATATATATACAAATGAGAGAAGGGTGTTGTAATCCATGAAGTCCACCATTAAACATTTTTTTATAAACACAACATTTAGGTGCATTTTGTGTGTCATAATCACATAAATTTTAAGGATTTGAAGTTGAGTGCGATGTATTAGTCGATCATATTAAGCGTAGCTCTTTGTGTTGGTTTGTTTGGAGGATGGTTAAAGGAGAGGATATTGTCTTTTAAATGTTTCTTTGACTCCGTAATCGCGTCTAATTATGTAGAGTATCCCTATACTCTTTTAATGAAATTTTTGCTTATAAAAAAAAATGCATTTTTTTGGTTGAATAAAAACATTTAATACATTTTAAGTTTACAAGCTTTATTTGAAAAATATCCACCACGTGCGTGGTTGTCTCTCTCTATGTATAATATTATGCCAAATATAACTTTGACAAATGGAGGTAAGAAAGAGATAAACATGTAAGAGAGGAAAATCAAAAGGAAGTAAAAAAAATTTGGTGGAAATACAAAAATATTTTATAAAAAAAGTTGAAAAAAGGATATCAAAGTTGTAATATATACTTCATATTAAAATTTTATATTATCTTGTGATAAAAAGTTTTTATCTAAATTGGTAAGTTATTTTTTCACACATATAATATACATGTTTGTCTTGTAACATGTACAAGCTAGTTTCTATAGTTAGATTAATAAATTATACCAATAAATCAAATGAAATATGATGGAATTCCGTGATTCATTAGAAAAAGGTAAATTTGTGCATAATGCATTACTATTTTACTTATGTACCTTGATCAAATATTTACAAAATTTTACAATTATCTAATATATATATATGTACTATAATTTGGAGTAAATTTTAATAAAGTATTATATTTCTTCACTTTTAATTATTATAACTGATTATAAAATTCATTATTTTAGTAAAATTGATAAAGACCGACCTTTTAACTTGTTTGGAAGTCCATATTAGAAACATCTAAAACATTCAAATAGATCTAAAACAATTCAAATAGATGGTATATATATCATATTAATTTGGAAAAATATTTCTCAAATTCTTTGTGTTTAACAAAAGTAATACTTTGTTATTTGTTATTTTAAGTTTAGCTCAGTTTTCGTTTAGATTCTTTAATTTTTTTTTAATTTTTTTTAATTTAATCATGTAAGTTATATTTTACTTACTAGTAGTTCTTTAAGTCAATTTAGTCATTTCATTTGACTATTTATGTTACTTTATAAGTAAATGAAGTTAATGATATTGATTATGTGGATGTACCTTTATTATTAAGTTTTTAAAGGCAATATATGTGTCTAAATAGTTGTAGAAAAATATAAACTGTTGATAAAATTTGATATTTGATGATTGTTTTTTAAATGATTAATATGAAGAATTTATTGTTGTAATGTTTGATAAAGTTTCCGATGATAAAATATTTTTAATTGCATTAGTAGTTGATTAAAGTGACACAAAAGACTAATAATATAAACATAATTTAATTTAAAGATTAAATTGGAGAAATAAAAACTTTAAAAATCTAAATAAAAATTAAACTAAATTTAAAAAACATGTATTGAAAAACAATAAAAGACTAAACTACTATTTTAATAACACTTTATAAATTTTTAATCTAACATTGAATTTTGTAAAATATATATATATCCAATAAAAAATATTGAGCGGTGTACTACTTGCTCAATTGTTACACGTGTATGATTTGATTTTTTTTTATATATTGTAACTTATTTATTATTATTATTTACGCAACCTATTTAATCTATTAGAGAAATATTATAAAACAAAATTTTAATGGACTATATACACAAGCGGTGCGGCGTAGATACGAGCTTATCAAATTGTACTTGTCCTTCATGGTTTTTGAGATTTGTCATTTTGTACGTGTTTGAACTTACCTCTACGTATATTTGGGAAAGGATAGCTACAACATGCTTATTTTGGTAAAAGAATTTTGAAGAATGCCAATATTATTACGGAAAACCAGAATATTGCTCTTTAGTGTATGGGAACAAACATAAGAAATCAAAAAAGCTGACTGGAATATGCATTTAAACTCATTGTTCGTCTGCTTATTAGATGACAAACACTTATGAAATAGTATAGAGTGATTTTGTCAACAAATAAAAAGTATATATTAAGAGTGAATAAATATATTGGTCTATGAAATTATAATTGTTTATCAAATTAGTCTTTGAATTTTATAAATTGATAAATATATTTTTAAAATTATAAATTATCAATCAAAATAGTTCATTTATAAATTTTTGTTATTAGATATTTTGATGTGACCCTATAATTGAATATGTGGTTTATTTATATTAATCTCACATTAATGTCATCTTTATCGATGTAATTTTGTCTTCTCAGATATAAGTTTGTGAGTAATTGTAATTGTACGTGGATTAATTATAGACAAATTAACTGATGAAAAATTTAAATTTCATAAAAAAAAATAGTTTATGTTATGATAATATTGATATGATATCAACGTAGAAGGGTCAAATATTCACTTAAGATGTCACATCATTGTCTCAATAAAAATTTAAATATTCTAATTACAATTTTGCAACTTCAATGATGTATTTACCGCTTTGTAAAATTCAATTATTAATTGAACTAATGTTTATCATCTAAATGATCAATTTATTTATTTCCTCGTTATAGTAATGAAGAAAAATCATACTTATAAATATTAGTTACTAATTACTGGGTGTATTTTAGATGGAATTGGGATGTGAATATTCACCTAAATATATACTTACTTCATTTACACACAAAAAAATAGGTTGAAATTTTAAACCAATTAAAATTAATCACATGTACTACTAAAAAAAAGTTTAAATATATGATTAATTCGTGTAGTTATGCATTTTTTTATTTTAGTTCTTGCAAATATTTTTTTGTTTGATTTTGGTATTTGCATTTTGTTTTTGTTTTTTGTTATTGAATTTTTATTTTAGTCTATATAAAATTAGTTTTTATTTGAACAAGATTTTGCAATATATATAAATATTTGATTTTAGCCTCTCAATTATTAATAGTATAAGGAATTTTAGGGACTATTTTCAATCAAAATCAATTTTGTTAAGACTAAAACAAAAGAAAGAAAAAAAAAA
>JBBPBO010000005.1:42341027-42741031 GCA_037974295.1 Cicer cuneatum | reverse complement strand
AAAAAAAAACAAAAAAAAACATATATTTGCAAGAATCAATTAAATATTTAAACCTTTAAAAAAATATTAGTAAAATACACGTGACTATTGACTATTTTAATTGATCATAGATAAATTATCCATATTGCAACAAAGATTATACCCAAAAAATACCAACTTCATTTCTTCATAGTTATCATTTTAAAATTATTTTTAGATAGGAAAATAAAACCAGTTATACTTTTCAATTTTTATGAAATTATTTTTCGTTTCCTATAATACATTTAATTATTTATTATTTATTGATTTCTTTTTGTTTGGTGACCATTTAGCAATTTCTATAATTCATAGCAAAATTAATTTACGCTAACTTACATAACCCTGAATATCTCTTGTTCTTTTCTTTTTTTCAGTACCACCTCAGAGAATTACAATTTCAGAAGAAAACGATGGTCTATTAGAATCATGGAGTCTAGCAAACAACAATGCACACTTCACAGTGGCACAGGATGGATCAGGAACCCACAAAACAATTAAAGAAGCAGTGGATGCACTTTCTTCAATGGGTCACAACCGTCCTGGAAGAGTAATTATATATGTCAAAGCAGGAGTGTACAATGAGAAAGTGGAGATTGGAAACAAATTGCACAATGTGATGTTTGTTGGAGATGGCATTGACAAAACTATTGTCACAGGAAACAGAAATGTTCCTCATGGTTCTACCACTTTAAACTCTGCCACATTTGGTAATTCATTTTGATCGATTATAAATTTTTCGGTTAACTACTAATTTAGTTTCTGAAATTTTATATCCTCAGCAAATTAGACCTTGAAATTAATGAAATTTTAAAATGGATGTTGAATTTTCAAAATCCTCAATTAGATTAGTTTCTATGAGAAAATTAAAAACAGATTAGTCTCTATATCACTTCGAAATTTGATTAATTTTATAGACTAAATTGTTTAATGCTTATAAATTATTGAACTAAATTGGTAATTTAAGCATTTATTTGTTCAAATTTATGGAGCAGTGATTTGGATAGTTTTATAGAATAAACAGTTTCATGCCTACAATTTATGGAAGGACACTGACAATCTATGAAGTAGTGATTTGCCTACAATTGGTAATTTAGTCATTTACATGTTTAAAATTAGGAAGCACTACTCTATATACCACACCGACAAAAGTAACAAAATTGAGATCATAAAAGACTAGTAATAAAATTGAGATCATAAAAGACTTTGAATGTAACTACAAGTATCACTGTCGTGTCAGCACAAGACATCAGACACGTCTTTACGTGTTTTTAAAATGACGTGTCTGTGTTACATAAGTTTGAATAGATATATGATTGAAATCAAATATCTTCCTGTCTTTCAATTCCAATTTCAAATGTTACTAAAAGGTTCAATTTGCTAACTTGATTTGGCTATATATATATATATATATATATAACAGATGTATCAGGGGATGGATTTTGGGCAAGAGATATGACATTTGAGAACACAGCAGGCCCAGAAAATCACCAAGCAGTAGCACTCAAAGTAAGTTCAGACTTATCAGTATTCTACAGATGCAGCATCAAAGCCTACCAAGACACACTTTATGTCCATTCGAATCGCCAATTCTACCGCGACTGTCACATATACGGAACAATCGATTTTATATTCGGTGATGCAACAGTTGTTTTACAAAACTGCGACATCATTGTTAGGAAACCAATGAGCCAACAAACCAATTTCATAACAGCACAAGGAAGAGATAATCCTAACAAACCAACTGGAATTTCAATCCAAAGTTGTAGGGTTAGGCCTTCATCTGAATTTTCGATGTTTAAGAATTCTATTAAGACTTTTTTAGGAAGGCCTTGGAGGAAATATTCAAGGACAGTGTATCTTAAAACTGATTTGGATGGATTGATTCATCCTAAAGGGTGGGGTGAATGGGAAGGAAATTTTGCAATATCAACTTTGTATTATGGTGAGTATATGAACACAGGAAATGGTGCATCTACACAAAATAGGGTTAATTGGCCTGGTTTTCATGTGCTAAGTAGTGCTAATGAAGTTTCACCTTTTACTGTGAGTCAATTTTTGCAAGGGGAACATTGGATTCAAGCTTCAGGGGTGCCATTTTGGTCTGGAATTTAAATGGGGCGATTTAGTTTATATTTGATGAAAATATCCTTAATATATGTACTAATAATGTTGTGTAAAATAGTATGTTATCGTAACTGTGCTACTTAGCAGTGTCCCAGTGGGTTATCCAAGAAGCTTAATTTGTTTTTTACTCAATCCAAGAAGCTTAATATGCAATTAAAAGCTGTAATATTCATATATATATATATATATATGGAGTAAATTAATATTAGTATAATTATAAATGTCCACTGTATATTTATTTATTTATTTCATATTTTTATATTAATTTTAGGCCAAGTGGAAAGGAGTTCCTCCTTCTAAGAAAAGTGGAAAGGAGAATCAACTAAAAAACAGAGCTTATGGTGTTAACTATATATATTAAGTGCATTAAATAAACATTCCTTCTTTTGATTTAGGCAAAACTAAATAGAGAAATTTTATGGTACATATGTCTGTCAATTTGATATTTATCGATAAATTTGATATTTAAATTAATAGTTAAATAAATTTATTTTAAAAAATGTTATATTTATTATTTAAAAAATTATAATAATTAAATTTTATAATTAATAATAGCAAATATTGAATTTTTTTATAATAAAATATAAAAAAATAATTATTTAATTCATAAAGATGATATTTAATTTATTAATTTAGAAAACAAATGTACTAAAACTCTTTGATTTATGAATCTATCATAAGAAATTCTACAATATACTATTTCATTATTACTTACTTGGTAGATTGTGTATAAAAAGAATCTGTTTGGTAGATAATCATTTTTTTGACAAAAAATAAATGCAAGTAGCTGAGTATGGTCCTTAAGAACTCTGTTTTTTCACTTATATATATATATATATATATATATATTATTTGTTTTTATTAGATTCCTTATACATATTTATTAACCTTTTCTGTTTTTTTAAAAAAAAAAGCATTTTCTAACTACAAAGTGTGCAAGCTTTTTGGTAAATCAAGACATCATCATACAAATATAGGCAGTATCAAGAGGCTTACATTTAGGGCCAACTCTTTCACCTTTACCACCCACCCTTATAAAATATATAAAAAGATTATTTTATCTTTTTTTATTTTTTAATACTTGATAGTCAAACTTTTTAAAAATTTAATTAAATTTCGAAACATTGGATAAATAGCACAAACAAAGGAGTATCACTTATGAGACACGTACCTTGGATCAAGTTATCTTTCTCAGTTACTCCTGCACCACTAAGGGCAAAGACTCTTCCATTAGACATAGGTCGGCTGGCTTGGGAACTCTGGTTTCTGGATTGGGGAGTCTTCTTTGGATAGGGGCATGTGGTGCTGATGTGGCCCTGTTGTTGACAATTAAAACAAGTAACTGCAGCATCTCTGCACTCAAATGCCATATGACCTTGCTTACCACACTTGTGACATCGAATAGGAGTAGCTGGATCACTGTTGTTACTACTGTTGTTGCTCGAGACTTGACTCCGGTTGTTGCTATTCACATAGCTAACTCCTCTTCCATTCGGGTTTCCTCTACCACCCCCATAACTATAACTGTTTTCATTTCCTTTTCCATTACCATTACCATTTCCTCTTCCAGCTGGAGAACCGTGTTGGTGATAATTCGAACAACTTTCAAATTTACTAGGAGGGAAAGAGTAAGGTTTTCCCCTATTATGATGCATAGGCCTCTTGTCATTCATGGTTCCCATGTTTCGATAATGTGCCTTTTCAGCACGACTATCCTCATCATAGATCCTACTCTTATTCACTAGGGTAGGGAAATCACGGATCTCTTGCATTCCAACCTACTTCTTGATCTCTGGTCTGAGTCCCATTATGCACTTAGATTTTTCTCCTGCTTCTCCTACATAGAGTGGATAGTACCATGTCAACATACGGATAATAATAGTTGTGCATTATATTTTATAATTAAAATATAATAATTAGAAATTGGGGTGTTACACTAGAGGGGTTTTGTATTTGACATTTGAAGTCAGAGAGCGATTTGCTAAATAGACTGCACATGAGACTGTTTCAGCCCAAAACTCCTTTGGCATCCTTATGGAGTTTAGCATGCATCTTGTCATGTTCAAAATAATTTTATTCTTTCTCTTAGCTACTTCATTCTATTGGGGAGATCTTGGAACTGTCAACGAACGGCGAATTCGATGAGTTGCACATAATTCATTAAACTCCTTTGAAGTGAATTCACCTCCTCGATCAGATCTCAAAGCTTTGGTTTTATGACCACTCTCCTTCTCTACAAGAGCTTTGAAATTCTTGAAAGCAACAAAATCTTTTGATTTTTGCTTTAAGAAATAAATCCAAGTTTTTATACTAAAATCATCAATAAAGAGAATGAAATATTTACTCTTACCAAATGAAGTTGGAATGATTGGCCTACACAAGTCAGTATGCACAAGTTGCAATGGCTTAATTGCTCTTGATGTGGTTTCTTTAGGGAAACTTTTTCTATTTTGCTTGCTAAGAAGACAACCTTCACACAATTGATTTGGATGATTGATTGAGGGCATCCCTTTCACCATATTCTTTTCTCCCATAATTTTATGTGCACCAAAGTTCAAGTGGTCATACCTCATATGCCAACGCCATGCTTCATCTTGGACACTCATTTCAAACATTTTGCTTCAATAGTTCTTAGGTTCAAGAGTAAACATTCTATTTTTCAACATAAGAACCTTAGCGATTAAACTGTTATTTTGATCTCTAAGCCAAAGATATTTATTTTTTATACGAATTTCATATTCTTTTTCAATAAGTTGTCCCAAACTCAAAATATTACTCTTTAATTTAGGCACATAGTATACATCACTAATCAACTTATGGCTCTCATCTTTAGAAGAGATTAGAATCGCATTTTTCCCTTTACTTTTCATTTTTGATGAGTCCCCAAAGGAAACATTTCCATTCATCTTTTCATTAAGCTCCAAAATTTCTCTTTGCATCCATACATATGGCTACCTGCACCATTGTCGAAGTACCATGAACTATTAGCATCTCTCTTCTTCTTCCTTGAGTGTTAGCAACAAAGTTGACTCTTCATCTTCATCAACAAGATTAGCCTCTTCTTCTTCTTCTTCTTGATTAGGAGCATTACGACATTCCACTGAAAATTGGCCAAATTCATGACAGTTATAACATTCAACTTTATATTTGTCATACCTCCTTTCACTTTGATAATAGCCATAACCTCTTCCTCTTCCACGAACTCTTGGTGATGAGTGACTTCTTTCTTCGTAGTTTGATTCACCATTGAAACCTCTTCCTTTTCCTCCTTGTCCACGACCATGTCCTCTTCCTCTTCCTTGTTCACGTCACGTACGTTTTGGCTATTGAATCTTCTGTCATCCTTCAACAAAGCTTTGATCTTGAGAACTTGCTCCAATGGCTCATCTTGCCTTTTCTTCATTCTTTCTTTGAATTCGTAGCATCGACAACCTTTGTCAAACATAGAATCATCCAAACATTGATGAATGAGAGTAAGAGCTTGTTGATCCTTCTTCCTTGTCTTTGCCAAAACCTCCTTCTCAACTTGAGACAATCCCTCTTCATCTTGTGGCTCATAGCCTTTTTCAACAATCTCCTATACACCTTGAGAGCCAAACAATGCTTTCATGCGAAAACACCATTTTTCATAATTCTCTTTTTTTAGAAGAGGAAAGTGGAAAGTAGTGTAATCACGAGTCGCCATTTCTCAACTCTCACAACTAAGCTCTAGATACCACTTTGTTAGAGAAAGGAAACTATTTTTAATAGAAAACTAACAATTTGCTTGATGCATGATGTCAAGTACAATGGGGGTATTTATAAGTACAAATAGATAACTCTAGACACATTTATAGGAGATTCCTAATTAATATTCACTTATAGATATTTTCCACATTTTTCTATAATTAAAGCACTTCAAGATTTTTACATAGAAATTCTACATGGTTCTAGATTTATCTAATTTCAAATTATTAATAAAAATATTTCCTGTCATACTTTTATTTTTTGTGTTTATTGTTTACTTTATGAGAATCAATATTCATTATGCTACTATTCATGTTACTATTGTCATATTGAGTTTAACTGTCATGCACTGCCAGAGTTACACTGTCAGTCTATCAGAACTATCGATTGACATGATTTTAGAGGTAGTTATGGTAATTGGTAAAAGTCAAATATCTCTAATAATTTAACTGCTGTGATTGATTGACAGTGTAAAAATTAAAAACTTTACATAAATTAAATTCTTGTCATATTTCCTATCACTTTTATTTTTCTGTGTTTATTGTTTACTTTAGGAGAATCATTTCCTAACTATGGTTCAAAATAAGTAATGTTCTTCTGATCAATTTCTTATAAGCTGCAACATTTATTTGTATTTGTAGTGGTTGATTCATCACCCTGAATTTCTTTCAAATAAATTCTACGTTGGAGCTGATTCATACTCTGGCATTCCTATCCCCGCTGTTGTTCAAGAGATTTCAAATGGTAAGAAATTCTAAATGGCTCAATTTC
Source organism: Cicer cuneatum (assembly GCA_037974295.1). NCBI lineage: Eukaryota > Viridiplantae > Streptophyta > Magnoliopsida > Fabales > Fabaceae > Cicer > Cicer cuneatum. The sequence goes on along the minus strand of JBBPBO010000005.1, from coordinate 42,734,392 downwards.
TTTGTTGGTAAGACTTTGACTTAGTAATCTTAAAGGTCAAAGTTCAAATCTCATCCAAGAGAGTCATAAAGTTATTATCAGTGTCACGGATATTAATAATGATTTCCCCTTCTTCATTTAAAAAAAAAAAATGACGATGAGGCCGAAAAGCTTTTTAATCAATTTAATCCTCCTACTCTAATCCATTGATTATTTGCATTCTTCTTTGGAAGTGAGCAAAGCAGAAAAATTAGCTGCATATTAATAGCTGATTGATATTTTTCAATTTCTTTGATTACCAGGAAATGAAAAAGGTCTCCAACCATTGATAAATCTCCAGGTTTTCAATCACAATTGTTTCTTCTACTAGATTACTACCAACGAAAAAATAATCTAGAAAGGGTTTTTTGAAACCCAAATATCTTTGTTATATGCACTGTGAAGTTTAACATTTTTAGGGATATTTGCTGGGGAACCCCATGACCACTCGACATGAACAAAATGATCAAATCCCATATGCTCATGGAATGGGACTCATCTCTGATGAACTCTATGCGGTAATATTAATATGAATTTAATTTGTATATACAGATAATGTAAATGCATACAATCACATCTCTTTGGAATTAATTTACTAATTCATCAATACAAGACATGCTCATATAAAAGATTATAACTACAACTATACTATAGGCGGTAAGCCAAATAAACACAGAACATGCATATAAATTAAGATCTACGACATGTTGATTTATCAAATATATTAAAAATATCTGGATATATCAATTTTGTTAGTAATAGAAAGAACTACATGGATAACGAGTTTTTATTGACTTGTAGTTCTTTCAATCGTTTTAAGTCATAACTCAACAAAACGTCAATATTATCATATATCGGGTTCGAACCCAGAACCTCACATTTATTGTGAGTTTCTAGCGGTAATTATATCATCTATGGATAATAAAAAACAATTGTTGTGCAATTATATTTAATGAATGAAGTTATGCTTAATGATCTACCATTATCTATTGACAGTCACTACAGAGAAATTGTAAAGGAGAGTATATTGATGTGGATTCCAAAAATGAGTTGTGTTTAAGAGATGTCCAGTACTTTCAAGAGGTAAGTAATACACTATGACAATCCGCCCGTTCTCTTTGTTATCAGCTCAAGTAGGGTATGTTTGTTTACAGATTTTTCGTAAAAAAATCATTTTTGATAATTTTCATCAGTTTGATATAATTTTTTAAATTATTGAATGACAAAATCACTTTTTTTTTTTTATAATCTATAACAAAGGGACCAAAATCACTTTGTTTGATATATAGTTATACTATTATTTTGTATCTTCAGTGCCTTTCAGGAATTAATAAGTTCAACATTTTGGATCGCTTTTGTGAAGAAGATGCGCATCTGTGGAGGAGATATTTAACTCAAGAGTTGAAGGCATCATTTAGTTCTCATCTCAAAGCGCCTGAATTAAACTGCCAAGTAATTTTTTATTTAAATATAATTTTAGTTTCTACAATTGTAGCATTTTTTTATTTAATTTCTATAAATTTTTATGTTTAAATTCAGTCTCTACAAATTTAAAAGTTGTTGTTTTTAGTTGCTGACAATAGTTTATTAGACTACATGGCGTAATTTTATTGGGTCACATATAATGTTAGAAACTAAAAGCAATAATTTTTTAATATGCATGAACTAAATTCAAACAATAAAACTTATAGGGATTAAAACCAAAAAACACTATAATTCCAAGTAATAAAATTATATATAAATTTTTTTTTCATAACTTGTCCAGCGTGAAGCTTAACACATAATTTAGTCCATAATGTTTCAAATTTTTGATATTCCCTATTTTCATTATTGTTGCAGATTTATGGTTTTTACCTTGCCACTAAATGGGCTAATGACGAGCGTGTTCGCAAGTCATTGCATATTCGAGAGGTTTGATATGATCAACATATAAACTCATTATAACCAGTGATTTTGTAATGCTTCATCACAAATGAAAAAAATATATCCTTTAGTCAATGTTACATTACAAATATTTTTATGTTTGAGTCGAATGCATATTAATGTACATAGCTTTGAGCACTGCAGGGAACCATTGGGAAATGGGAACGATGTTACACTACTGATTTTGAGGAAAATATCTTGAGTAGCTTTGAGTTTCATGTAAATCTAAGCAAAAAAGGATACTGCTCTTTGATATACAGGTGAAGATTTTCTTTTTAATGTAGTGCATGGTTTTAAATTGCGTTGCAATAACAGCTATGCTGTAAAGCTTTATATTGCAGGCAAATGCGACATAAATTGCGGGTGTGATGTCTTTGCGGAGATTTCAAAATCCACAATATTACAGCCGTAATTAAGATTGTAAACCGCAATTTAAAACTATAATGTAGTGTGTATTTCTTTAAAAAGTGGTGTACTTACCATATATGTGGTGTTTTTCTTTGATTTGACTCCACTAAACTTTACAATTTGCTTTAGAAGATGAAGTAATCTTAACTGAAATCTAGAGTATTCGAGTTCGAAATTGACTAGAAGAATCCTTAGCCAAATATTATGTACTCCCCGAAGGAACTACAAATTATTGTTCTCTAGGAACTGAATCGTTAAAACCAAAACACTGTTAACAAGAAAATCAATTCTTGATATAACAATACATTCATGATTTATTATGCACGTGATAGTAACATCAACAATGACATTTTCATCATTATGCACATGTTAGTAGCGAATTTTTTATGGAAATTCTTGTGTTGATGGCAGTGGGGATCATGATGCTGTTGTACCTTTCATATCTACTCAAGCATGGATAAGGGCTCTAAACTATTCTATTGTGGATGATTGGAGACCATGGTTTGTAAATGGTCAAGTGGGAGGGTAAGCATGAAATTTTAATATAGATATTACTCTTTCTAGAATATCATATAAGCAAAAGAGTTGGATGTATATAATCTAAATTTTCAATCACTTGCATCAGCTTTTGCTAGTATTTAATTTAAAAGGTAATAACTTTTTATCCGTTGAAACTAAGTTGTTGAGACTCAATCAGACTCATTTGATCTTAAAATGTATCATAATCTTAACCAGTAATTTGTCATTCATGCAGATACACAAGGACTTATTCGAATCAAATGACGTTTGCAACTGTGAAGGTAAAGAAATTACAAATTAGAACACAAGTACTCTTTTGTTCTTTTAAGCAAAAAAGATACTCAATTTGGCGAAATACTTGAGATTGTGCGAATCCATTATATCAAATTTTTTGCGTAATTAATTGCAGGGTTCAGGACATACAGCTCCTGAGTACACTCCGGAGCAATGTTTTGCTATGTTCACTAGATGGATATCTTATTTGCCTTTGTAAATCAACAATTAAGATGTCATCAATCTAGTTGTCATGTGAAAATTGTGTACTAAGGGAGCAATGCAAATAATCACGTGACTAAATTTTAGAAAAAATAAATTGTCTCTAAATATGAACTCTTTTCAAATTATTACACTACAAGGAAATTGATTTTTAGTGAGAGACAGTTTGTCACTAAAAGTCAAAAACCGTATGTAAAGGTCAATAATACTTTAAGTGACATTCAGATCTATCTTGCTATGCTTTGAGAACTGTCATTACATATTTGAGGACTGTCATTACATATTTGAGGACTGTCACTACATGTTTTTGATTTCTACCTACTATTATGACTGTCACTAAAAACTAGATAAATATAAATAAAAAATTGATCTATTCTTACGATATTGTATGTCACTAAAATTTATTATTATTATTATTATTTATTAAGTTAAATTTATTTTATCCTATTATTAATTGTAATTCTAAATTATTAATACAAGTAAATTAAATTTAAATTTCTAATTTATTTTTATTAACTATTTCCATTGAAACTTACAATAAAATATACTTTAATTTTACTAATTCCATTAAATGGATGTTATTTGCATTCCTAGCATTTTAATTATAGCACTAACATGAGTATCATATCATTGTGGCAACATTGAAATGAAATTATGAACATTAGAAGCTTATGAATAGAAATTTCATCAACAAATATTTCTCCACTAATTAAATCATAAAGTATTTGCAAAAGTGATATAATAGTTGATTTTCCATAACTCTATTTATCATTTTCATTATTCTTTGTTATGCAACACTTGCTTCTGAGAAATATTTCAGATTTGATAAATCAACTCCTAAAGCCCTGTCACGCAATAAAAAATATAAATGTACTATAATTATATTAAATTATATAAGGAAACTACAATAGCCAAGAGGATCAAACATGATCAAGACAAGTGACATGCATCCAATTCAACTGAAAGGAGTGAAAGTCGCCAATAACCATAGCTACCATCAAATTTCCATCCAAACACTTTATCTTTTCCACATAGAAACCATCCCCAAAGGGCCCAGGTCATCACTACTTAAGAAAAAGGAAATATCATCTCTGATTTTAAATTGGTCCATATCTTCTCGTTATTGTTTCCTAACTTTTCCATCCCTATGATAACTTATCCATAATCAAGAGGAAAAAGAAGAGAATTTCACTAAGTAGCAACAGGAAATAAAATGACCTAACTAACTAAAATCAATAGAAAATCAATGAACAATCAAGCCTGTTTTGCTAGGTGAGATCAAATAAATACATGGAAAAAATCAATCTTCAAGCCAAAATCAATGATAAAGATAGAAATATAAGTTAACAGTTTCAGTATGTAATACATATAAAAAGCACAAAGCCAAAGGGAAACAACAATTACGAAGTGATAGCAGAAACATAGCTCAAGACTTCAAGTACCAAATGTAATACATGTGGTTTTTTTAAAGAATAGACGTAATCAGCAGAAAATCATGCACCAGCCATGATATATCAATAAACAAAGTCAACAATTACCTGTATGTACTTCAATTCTAACACACTCTCGGAATTGATCAAGTAAACTATTGTTGGGAAGAAAAAATCTAATCATAGATTATAACAAAGAATGAACTCATCTTGTCCCTCTAGTTCCACATGTTAATGTTAATAGAGAATCAGATAGATAAAAGTTACAAAAGAATCACTTCATTGCAACAACTTTTGTTATAAAATTGTTTATTAGCAAGTGTTCAACAAGCAAATATTCAACCACACTTATGTTCAAAAAACAAAAAATGTGGAACCCAAAACCCTACCAAATGTTGGAAATAGTATTCTTTATTATACTGCACTATCTCCATAGAACCACCAAAAATCAAAATGTTTGTTACATAATGTTAATAGTCACCAGTTATCAATTATCATTTGACATAAATTATACCTGTTCAGTGTAAGACCCTTAAATTTAAAATTAAATTCAGATTTGATTTTAAGGGTATTTTGGGAATATCGGTGTAATATTCAATATATGTATATTTTGTGTAAATATATATATATATATATATATATATATATATATATATAATTAATTGTTTTGGAGGTGGAATTAAAATTATTGGATAATGGATGAATTAATTTAATTTTGAGTAATTAAATTATCGGACCGTTAATTAAGATATTCTCTGCTAATTTCGACGGAAATGGGTTAAGTGCTGGAGGATCAAAAGATATTTTGATATAAGAATTGGTGAGGTGGCGTAGATATTTGTGAAAAAGGAAACAATTCCTCTCTCCTCTACTGTGTCAGTTGCTTTATGTGGATATTTAAGTAAGAAGCTTTTCCTTCTTTCCTCTACGCGCCAGTTCTGCTTTATCTTCTTCTTCTTCTTCTAATTTTCTGAGTGTTGGTGAAGAAAAAACAGTTTACTTAAAAGTCATCGTTCTGGAAAATATGAGTGTCGAATCAGAAAGTTTCGAGTATGAAAGTCATTCCTCTGATCGTTACGGAGCTAAAGAACTAATTTTCGTAGCGGCGAACGCGAACGGGAGTATCGTCGGCTTTTGTCGCAGAAGCGTACGACCTAAGGGAACGTAACTAAGGTAAGGGCACCTTCCAACTTTCTAGATTTGCATTTAGGGCTGTAAATGCATGTGTGATGAATGATATTTGGTTTATGATTGTGAAAAACATTGTATTATGTTTTGAAAATCATTCTGTGAGCGTGGAATGATGATTCTTGTTCTGATTTTGTTTTGTTAAAAATCAGTGAGGTTATTCTGGTTTGAGTAAATCTATGTTTTGCTGTGTTTTGTTAAACAATCTGGTGTTGATGGTTGTTTCAAATGAAAAGGGATTTAAAATGGTGGAAGTATTTTTTATGAAAAATCTGTTGTTGTTATTTGATGAAAAATGTTATGAGTTGAGGTTTTAAAAGAGGGGAATTAGGATTATGGTGTTGGGTTGGATTTTCAAAAGAAAAGGTTTTGAAAATGTGTTGAAGTTTCAGGAAAATTCACTGATTTCGAAGGTGTATTCGAATACGGCATTGAGTGTATTCGAGTACAACCTGCAAAGCTTCTGTTTTCCCTAAGTTTTCGAACTTGTATTCGACTACGAGCCCCTGTAGTCGAATACAGATTTTCCAATTTTGCTACTAACTTAGCATCTGTATTCGACTACAACCCTCTGTAGTTGAATACAGATTTGCAATTTTTGCTTCTGTTTTAATCATTGTATTCGACTACAACCCTCTATAGCCGAATACAGATTTGCAACTTTTGCCACTGACTTCGCATCTGTATTCGACTACGAAGGCCTCGTATTCGAATACAGAATGCTGATTTTTCACTGTTTTAGCTTCTGTATTCGAATACAAGGTAGCTGTAGTCGAATACAGATTCGTGTTTTTCAGAAATTTTAAGTTTTTAACATTGTTTTATAAACCTTAAGTGTTGGGGTACCTTGGGAAGGTTTGTGGTGATTAAAAATGGAAATTTGGTGATAGTTTGAAGTGGTGATGATGAAGTTTTTTTAGAATTTACTGAAGTTGTAGAAATTCTGATTTTTGTACTGTGACAGCCCCTGTATTCGAATACAATGAAGCTGTATTCGAATACAGATTCGTATTTTTTCCAGAAACCTCAGTTTTAATCACAGTTTTGAATCTTAACAGTTGGGGAAAAACCTTTGTTAATAAAGAGTGGAACTTTGAGGTAATGCAAAGTGTAATGCTTGCTTGAATGGTTAATCTTTGAATGTGTTGAGATGTTTTGACAAATGAGGAAAATGCATGAATTTTACTAAGGTTGCATACTGTTTTCAATGAAGTGAAACAATGCATATTCATGCATGGCATAGTCAGGTGGTACCCACGATGGGCCACAGAGTAATGCGCATCGACGTGCTGATCTGTAGTGATTGCATGAGTGCTGATCTGTAGTGATTGCACTAGGTACTAATCTGTGATTGTACCTTGGTATATAAGTGTTGGTCAGATAAACGACTGCACTGGTACTGGACTGTAGTGTCTGTATCCTGAAATGCGCAGCCACGTGCTGATCTGTAGTGATTGCACTAGGTACTGATCTGTAGTGACTGCACGAGTGCTGGTCTGTATGCGACTGCACTGGTGCTGATCTGTATGCGATTGCACCCTGATCATGAGGGCCGTTAAATTGTGCTGGTCTGTAAGTGACTGTACCTTGGTGATTCCAAGAATTTATGAACATAAGCATATACATATTGCATCGGAGTGTTTGACCGGAGGGTCACATTTGATTTTATGTTGATGGTGGAAAATTGTTGTGTGAGTAAGTATTTTTTTGAAAATCTGTAATTTCGGATGAATTGATGTTTGTGCTTACATCATGATTTTTATACTTACTTGGTTGCTGTTTTGTAAAGTACAAATGACATGTATTTCAAAATTTAGCATCCTTATTTATCATCATGTACTATGAATATGTTTGATATTCTTGATATAACTGCTATGTGGTAATTGTTATTTTCGGTCGGTGACCCTTTACAATTATTGTGGAAATTGGGCGTTGCCCTCAGATGAGATTCAGAACCGTACCCCTGATGGTCATACTAACGACAGGGAACGTCGTTAGTTTCCCTTGATCTTTACTTGTGGGCTATGCAAAGAGATGAGCAGCTGGGTGAAGAAAAGACTTGTGAATATTGTAATGCTACTGTAGCTTAGGGTATGATCAGAGTAGACTTATGTATAGGGTTTTGAACTCAATGGTTGTAAATATTCATTTTGGGAATTATTGTAAAACTCTTCCGCACTCTGATAAATATTTTGATGTATCTTTATTTTAGTATATTATAAAGATCAAATTCCCATAAATATCTCATTCGATTCAATTGTGATGTTGCTGTTTTAAAATTCCTTACTATTTTTAATTACGAAGTCGAATGATATTTAATTTGAATTGATTTTAATTTCCTTGGAACGCAATTCTGAAAACTCTTTTATTTATGTATTCGTTTTAAAAAAAAAAATACACTCGCGCTGTGTTTTAAACTCGGGGTGTTACATTCAGCTACAGCTTATGAAACCTCATCAATTTGTGGATCTTTAGAAAACCGTACTTGGAGAACAAAAACAAGATTTCCAAGCAAATTATCCAACGTTTTAACTATATGGTTAGCATGAGAGTTAGAACTAGAAATTGAATGTCATGGAATCTTGCCAAGACAACGCACATGTTCTCTTTTTTTAGGCCCTTTAACTTTTGAGAAAATATCATTCTTCCAGTTTGTAGATTCTTGAGTGGTTTGAGGATTATTTGAGCTTTCTGCCTCCTCTACCATATGCTTCTTTAGTTCTTCCTGCGCTTAAACCAAAATGTCATAGTCAATTACAATATTTAACAACATGAAACTTTGCATTCTTTAATGGACAACTTAGGAATAAAAAAAGAAAGTTCATTGTCTTAAAATTTGCATTAACCTAGAAACAACATAAGTTAACCTAAGAAGGAGAGAGATAATATTCTGAAACTATTCATCATGCATGTTTGTCACAATAAGACTTTTGTTATTATACATCAAAAGAAAGTTACATAACACATTCAAGTTTTGAAAGTTAGGCACAATAAGACTAATTCATGAAATCTAATAAAATGAGTTGTGACAGTAGGATTAGGAGAATGAGGTATTTCAAATTTATCATTAAAGTTTAAAATTATTACAATTACATCAGCTGCCTTTTAAGTATTAATGCTTCCATCTTATCGAGTTCGAGTATTAATGTAAATTTGTGCTCGTGATGGTTGCTTTCCTCTAGCTTGTTTCGTCTAAAATTAATAACAAGAATGTCAGCCATCATATTTGTTTTGAGAAATTAATTAAAAAAACTGAAAGAGACTCATGAATTAGTTGTGGAAGGTTCTTGCGATTCTTTTTGTTCATGTTACTTATTTTCTATATCCAATGAATAAGTAAAGTCAACAATCAAAACAAGCATATGATAAATAATTGTTATACGAACAAAATATTAATGACATATACCTGTCCATTCTTGGAACACCAATGATGTACTAAAGCACCATGCTCGGAAGGATCAATCCTTGTGTCTGGGATGTAGGCAGCCATTTCCGCTTCTGTCTTACTATTGTCATATCCTTTTGATTTCAAATGATACTTGAATTGCCTCCACTTAACCCTCATGTTATTCTTTAGTATCTTCTTAGTTTGCTCGATGAACTCAAGAACAAATCGAAACTTTGTCTATCATATGAATAATTAACAAAACACAAATTTCGTTAGACATATTATTGCAAAGAAAATATTTACAAAACTTGAAATGAAATAGAACTTTTAAAAACTTATACAACACCTGAATAAGTTGAATCATATCAGTAATATAGGACTCATGCATCTTACTCCAGCTAATATAATTGATTGGAGCACATTGGGATCTCCTTACCAAACTTCCTATTGCATTTAATAGAGTTTTGCCTTCCCAACCAATAGGATTGCCAAAAGAATCTACATCCACCAATATAAGCTCTTCATATGGCATGTCCCACACATCTAGCATGTGTGTATAACCTCTTGTTCTCTTTTCACCTAAATCATATATTCTTATTAGCTAACCATAAAACACTCAATATCAATTGTCTTAGATCAATACAACCACACTAAGTCTAGTGAAACTGCAAGAACACTAATAGAAATAAAAACAATTTACCTTCAACTTCAACATGGCTTCCCTCTTCAGACATAGAGTGGTTATTTTGGTTGGGTTCATTACAGCTATCAATTGAGTGCCCTTCGTCTTGTGATTGGCCACGATTTTAAGTAGTATTCAACTTCCTTATGCGCTTCCCCATGGTACTTTCTACATGTGCCAAAGCCAAATTAGTTTTTAATTGTTGTAAAAAAAATAAACGATGACAATAATAATCTATCTCAAATGAAACACATAAAATGGTAGGGAGCAGAAATAACTACACACCTTTGTAACTTCAATAAATTAGAAGTCAAATAAATGGATTGATAAATAATTTGCTCTATATATTAGAAGAAGTCTCCCTCACTATCATCCTATGTATCATCACCACCCTCATCATTTTGGAGAATGTTCTCCATGGATATTGTAACTTCAATGATCTCATGATCATCATCAACTTCTGGTCTAATCAAGTCATTGTCATTTATATCTTGCAAGACTTGTTCATTCCCTTGATCTACATCATTGGACAACTCATCACCCAAATCATACACATGTCTAACTCTAGCATGCACAACAACAAACCAATCATTTTGTGTTCTATTCTCCACATAGAATACTTTTTTGGCTTGAGAGATCAAAATAAATGGGTCATCGCATACATCATTCCCAATGTGTTGCAAATCATTGAAATTGACTAATGTGGTGCCTAAAATTATGAATTCTACAACCTTTATTTATGTCAACCCAATCACACTTGAACAATAATGCCGTATATTTTCCTGAATAATCTAATTGAATTATATCTGTTAGTGCACTAAAATAGTTGATCTCCCCTTCTTTCGGGTGCTTATCTCTTGAACTAGCATAAATTTTTGTCTTAATAGTAACGACAATGCCACTGTTTTAAGTCTTTAAGCCTCTTTCACGCTTCTTTGTATGGAACCTTACTCCGTTAATAATATAACCATTATATTCTCTCACTATTTCTAGTGGACCACGTGTAAGTCACTTGATATCATCTATCACTAGAGCACTACCTTGCTCTTCCAATCGTGAAATCTACCACAATTGCAAAATGTTAAAATTTAAAATGATTATAAATTCTATATTAGGGACGAAAATGATTTCTAACACATACTCGTTCACGGAACCAATCAGAAAATGATCGACAATGAATTTTATCAACTTCATAAGAAGATTGTCGATGATTTCATCTCCTAATAAGATCAATGTGTTCTCTATGTAAAAAGCTTAAGAGAGATTAGACATTATAATTAGTATAAAGGTGTCAAACCAAATTTTAGTAACTAAAGATAAACATAAATAAATTTACTTACTTTTGAAAGGAGTCGACATTATGGCTATTAAAAAGCACGTATCTATGTGCTAGTAGCAATGTTTTCTTGTCAAGGGAAATTCTTGAAGCCCTTTTGAAGGTGCAAACACGAGAAGGGGGGGTTGAATTGTGTTTGTACTACATGAATTCTTTTTCTGTTTTTGATGATTATTTAAAATCTGATATATAAACAAGCAGAGTTAGCAGCGGATAAAGTAAAATAATCAATACAAAGATTTATCTTGGTTCACCATTAACTAGGCTACATCCAGTCCCTTCACCTTGAAGGATTTTTCCACTAATTCAAAACCTTTGAATTACAACAGCACTACTGACCCTCCAAGTCAGTATTCCCAAACAGTTTAATAATCCTAGACTTTTGAGGAACACAGCACCTTGACTTCACAAGTCAAGTCTTCTCCTGCCAATCTGACAACCCCAGATTGCAGAAGGGATTTCAACACCTTGAATCTAATTGCTAAGTCACCTGCTACTTCTTATGACTCTTCAGATTGTAGACTCTACTTCAACAATATAAATCTCACACAAGGGAACGAAAAACAAGAGTACTTGCTTCTGGAAAGCTGAAACTCATAATTAACCTCACTGAAAACTCGAGTGTTTGCTTCTGGAAGTTTATGACTCTTTTACTGATTTTCAATGCAAAGTCTTCTGCCTGAAGCCTCCTTTTATAGATGAAAATTAGGGTTTCTTCCATGATCAAATTCAAGCTGTATCTATCTAGATTCTCTTGCAAAAATAACTTGGCCAATCCTGTTTCACTTAAATAAAAATCGTATCTTTATAGCTTCAGATTGCATTTGAAAATTCTGTTGACCAATCTTGTTTCTTTTAATTTCAAACCATATCTTTTTAAGCTTCAGATTGCATTCAAATTTCTTCAAGTCTTCAGTAATTTTTGAATCAAATCACCTTAATACTTTGATCAAATTTCTATCAAAATTTAGTCAAGTCTTCTTCGAGTTTTAATCAAGTTATCACTGATTTTCATCATGATGAAAATATGGACCGTATGATCTTCTGATCTCGACCACATCTAGACCATATAATCTAATCTGCCCCAGTTCTGTGATCCTCTGATCTCGGCCAACACTGGACCACATGATCTGATCTTCTGATCTCGGTCAACACTGGACCATATGATCTGATCTTCTGATCTCGGCCAACACTGGGCCATGATACTTAAATCTGGACCATTGATCTGAACATTTTCCCTTTGATCTGGACCAAGTCTGGACTGAGTCTAGATTGAATCTAAATTAAATTTGGACTTATGATATTTTAATCTGGACGGTTGATCTTTTAATCTGGACATTTATCTTTCGATCTAGATCAGGTCTGGATTAAATCTGGAGAATCATTTCTTCTGATCTGGACTGAGTTTTATGTTCTGGACCATGCTATCTTCTGATTTGGACCATGTCTGTGAAGGTGCAAACACGAGAAGGGGGGTTGAATTGTGTTTGACTTAACTTGAATACTTTTCCTGTTTTAATACTTTCAAAACAAAACTTGATGTATAATTAAAACAGAGTTAGCAGCGGATAAAAATAAAAATAAAAACTCACAGATTTTATGCTGGTTCACCGTTAACGAGGCAACGTCCAGTCCCTTCGCCTTGAAGGATTTCACTAATTCAACCTTGAATTACAACCTTGCTACTGACCCTCCAAGTCAGTCTTCTCAAATAGTCTAACAATCCTAGACTTCTTTGAGGAAAAACAACTCCTGTTCTTCAGCCAATCTGACACCCCAGATTGTAGAAGAATTCACAACACTATGAATCTAATTGCTAAGTACCTTGCTACCCTTTCTGAATCCCACAGTTTGTAGACTCTACTTCAACAACTTAGATACAACCCTATCTAATTGCCAAGTAACCTGCTACCTCTACGGACTCCCTCAGATTGTAGACTCTACTTCAACAACTTATATTTGCCACACTGGAAAGAAAATAACCGAGTACTTGCTTCTTGAAAATACCTCACTATCTTCATCTTCTGATTCTTTTTCAGAGCAGTATTCAGAACCTGAATTTGTATGAGCCATCAGAGACAGAATTGTTTCCAGACTTGCCTGAGTGATTGCTTCTATCACTCTTCCTTCTACCTGTTTTCCCTCTGGAATTCATGCTTTTATGAAGACCAGAAGCAGACCTGATGTGAGCCATCTTTGCTGTTTCTGCCTCTTTTTCATCAGAAGATTCTTCCTCTGATTCTGATACATCCCAGGCAGCCATCAGACCTTTCTTTCTGTATCTGGAACTTTTCTTATGCTGTTTGCCTTTTTCCAGATTAGGACATTCTGACTTGATATGTCCAGGTTTATTGCATCCATAACAAACAATATTCCTTTTGTCAGATTCTTCCTTATCCTTGTTGTTATGTTTCTTTCTGAAGTTTCTTTTCTTCCTGTTTTCCCAGATCTTAACCATCTTTTTGGTTAAGTATGCCATATCATCACAGTCACTATCACTATCCTCTGATTCAGATTCTGCCTTTGCAGCTTTCTTCTGTTTCGATTTCAGAGCCAGATTTTTCTTCTTCTTAGGTTCATCTTCTTCCAGTTCTATTTCATGAGACCTAAGTGTGCTGATTAGATCTTCCAGCCTCAAGGTACTCAGATCCTTAGCTTCCTTAATTGTTGTAACCTTTGGTCTCCACCTTTTTGGAAGACTTCTCAGAATTTTCCAGACATGATCTTCAGTGGTATAGCTTTTGTTTAATACTTTCAGTCCTGATACCAAAGTCTGGAATTTGCAGAACTTTGTGTCAATGTCTTCATCCTCTTCCATCTTGAACAGCTCATACTTTCTGACCAATATGTTAGCCTTTGTTTGTTGAACCTGCTTGGTTCCTTCATAGGTCAAAACCAGACTATCGAATATACTCTTTGCTGTTTCTTTATTTGTGCATCTATCAAATTCCTTGAATGTGATTGCACTGACCATGATGGTTCTGGAATTGTGATGAAGTTTGTGTAATCTGCTCTGATCTCGTGTCATATCATCCAAGTCTAATTCTTTAGTTGGATCTTCTGGATCAGTTGGTGCAGTGTATCCTTTAACTATCATCTTCCATAGTTCAGGATCTTGAAATATGACAAAACTTCTCAGTCTGTCCTTCCAATACTCAAACCTTTCTCCATCAAATATTGGTGGTCTGTTGATGTTACCTCCCAATTCATCTGACATATTGAACCCCTTGGACCTTTCCTCAAACACTGTTAAGTGCTCAGCCTTGAGACCGAGTTCTGATGCCAATTAAAGGTGCAAACACGAGAAGGGGGGGTTGAATTGTGTTTGACTTAACTTGAATACTTTTCCTGTTTTAATACTTTCAAAACAAAACTTGATGTATAATTAAAACAGAGTTAGCAAAGGATAAAAATAAAAATAAAAACTCACAGATTTTATGCTGGTTCAACGTTAACGAGGCTACGTCCAGTCCCTTCGCCTTGTAGGATTTCACTAATTCAACCTTGAATTACAAACTTGCTACAGACCCTCCATGTCAGTCTTCTCTAATAGTCTAACAATCCTAGACTTCTTTGAGGAAAAACAACTCCTGTTCTTCAGCCAATCTGACACCCCAGATTGTAGAAGAATTCACAACACTATGAATCTAATTGCTAAGTACCTTGCTACCCTTTCTGAATCCCTCAGTTTGTAGACTCTACTTCAACAACTTAGATACAACCCTATCTAATTGCCAAGTAACCTGCTACCTCTACTGACTCCCTCAGATTGTAGACTCTACTTCAACAACTTAGATTTGCCACAGTGGAAAGAAAATAACCGAGTACTTGCTTCTTGAAAGGTGAAACTCACAATTGACTTATATGAAAATTTGAGAGTGGTTGCTTTGGAAGTGTATGACTCTTTTGTGATTTTCGATACAGAGCATTCTGCCTTGAGCCTCCTTTTATAGATGAAAATTAGGGTTTCTGCCATGATCAAATTCGAGCTGAATCTTGCTGGATTCTCTTTCAAAAACAACTTGACCAATTGGGCTTCATATAAATAAATAACATATCTTTAGATTTCCTTTCAAAATAACTGGCCAATTAAATCTGTTGGTTGTTCCCGCCAATGCTCCTGAATTCCATGCTACTCCACTTTATTTTTATAACCAATCTTTTTAACACTTTAATTAAAATAACTTGCAATCTCCATCGTTGATCAATTCTGGAGCATCAGAATTTTGAGCGCTAGTCCACATCTGGTCCAAGCTAAATGATATGCTGTGATCCTTTGAATTCGGCCATCCTTGGACCACACTTCCTGACCCTCTGATCTTCTGATTTCGGCCAACCTGGATGCGCGCCTGATATGCTGAATTCTTCTGGACTCGGCCATTTCTGGACTTGCATATTCTGTCCCTCTGATTTCGGCCAACACTGGGCCATGGTCTGATTTTCTGATCTGGACCATCACTGGACTCAAAAAATTATTTATGAACCATTGATCTGGATATTTTTACTCTGATATGGACATATTCTAGAATTTGGTCTGGAACAAACTGCAATAAACTTGATCAAAAAATATTTCAGTCTGGACATTTTACCTTTGATTTTCGACCAGGTCTGGGTTGATTATGGAACTCATTTCTTTTGTTCTGGACTTAGTTCCATGCTCTGAATCATGCCATCTTATGGTCTGGGTCAAATCTGGATTGATCCTCTTGTTCTGGACTCATAAACATACCTTCTGGTCAAGTCTGGAACAAGTCTGGGCTGTGTAATTTTTCACTGCCAGGCCATCTTCTGGTCAGAATAACTTCTGGAATAAAATTGATATTTGATTCCTGTTTGTCTGGAACAACTCTCCTTCTGGCAGGCTTTCCAATGGTATGATCCATGTTTCATTCTGATTTCTATTCCTTCTGATCTGGGCCATCAAAGATATCTTCTGGTCATGTTTTTGACATTCCTGGATATCTTCTGGTCAATCCAGAATTCATTTTTCTGGAATCCTTTGATCTCTGCTTCTGTTTCCTTCAGTTTCTGGGGCATTTAACTTAATAATTCAAAGTACAAAATAAGTTTACATTGAGTACATTTGTAAGCATCAAAATCCTAAGTACTTAAAACCAACTTGGTTCCAACAATCTCCCTCTTTTTGATGATGACAAAACCTTAACTTATTTTGCTAACTTAAAATTCGAAAACTTGAATTACTCCCCCTCAGACCAATCTCTCCCCCTAAGTCTGATACTCTCCTTTTCAACTCATTCTTTTTGACTCTTTCTTTTCTTCTCTTCTCCTCTCCTTTTCAACTCCTTCTTTATTCTCTCTTTCTTTTTCTCTCTTCACGCTTCCTCTCCTTTTCAACTCCTTCGTTATTCTCTCTTTCTTTTCTTCTCTTCTCCTCTCCTTTTCAACTCCTTCTTTATTCTCTTTTTTTTCTCTCTTCACGCTTCCTCTCCTTTTCAACTCCTTCTCTTTTTCACTCCTTCTTTCTTTTTAACTATCCTTTTCTACTTATTTCTTCTTTTTCTCTCTCTCTCTTTCTCCCCCTTTTTGTCATCAGCCAAAAAGTGGTCCTGCTATTTTTGTATTTTTTTTTCTTTACAAATTACAGAAAGTAAAAGTTGAAAATAAAAGACATAAAATAAAATTGCAGAAATTTAAAAACTCCTAAGATGACTACTTGAGCTAGTCATATATGGAGGTCATGCTGAGATGCTTTTTAATGAACTCGAACCTATCTTCTGGTAAAGCCTTGGTGAAGATTTCAGCCCATTGATGATCAGTGTCCACAAACTGGATGCTTAAAGTTCCTTTCTGAACATGGTCCCTAATGAAATGGTGTTTTATTTCAATGTGTTTGGCTCTAGAGTGTAAGATAGGGTTCTTGGTTAGGTTTATGGCTGAAGTGTTATCACAGAACAAAGGGATATTGTTTTCAAAGATGTTGTAATCTTCAAGTTGGTGTTTCATCCAGAGTAACTGTGAACTGCATCCTGCTGTTGATATATATTCAGCTTCTGCTGTTGACATGACAATGGTGCTTTGTCTTTTGCTTGACCAAGAGATCAGATTATCACCTAAGAAAGTGTAGTTGCCACTTCTACTTTTCCTTTCCAGCTTGTCTCCAGCATAATCAGAATCACAGAAACCTTTGAGTTTGTTGGTGGGGGTTTTCTTGTATAACAAGGTAAGGTTTGTGGTTCCTTTAAGGTATCTTAGAATTCGTTTGACAGCAATTAAATGGGATTCCCTATGGTCAGCTTGAAATCGGGCACAGACACAAACACTAAACATAATGTCAGGTCTAGAAGCAGTTAAATAGAGAAGGGATCCAATCATACCTCTCTATGTTTTCTGGTCTACCTTTTGGCTGGTTTCATCTTTCTCAAGTGAGCAGGTTGGGTGCATGGGGGTGGCCATAGGCTTACAGTCACTCATTTTGAACTTTTTGAGAAGTTCTTTAGTATATTTTGATTGGTGAATGAGTATACATGATTTACCTTGGTGAATCTGAATTCCCAGGAAGAACTTAAGTTCTCCCATCATGCTCATTTGAAACTCTTTCTGCATTAGGTCAGAAAACTCTTTGCACAAAGTGCCATTAGTGGATCCAAATATGATATCATCAACATAGACTTGAATAATCAGAATTTCATGTTTAATGGATTTCCTAAATAGTGTATTCAATCTGGCCTCTATTAAAATCATTCTTAAGCAGAAAGTTACTAAGTCTATCATACCATGCCCTTGGTGCTTGTTTTAAACCATATAAAGATTTTTTAAGTTTGAAAACATGGTCTGGAAAATCAGAATTTTCAAATCAGGGGGCTATTTGACATAGACTTCTTCACTTATGTAGCCATTTAAAAATGCACTTTTGACATCCATTTGATACAGCATTATATTATGATTAGCAGTAAATGATAAAAGAATTCTTATTGCTTCTAACCTGGCCACTGGAGCAAAAGTCTCAGTGTAATCTATACCTTCCTGTTGATTGTATCCTTGAGCTACAAGTCTGGCTTTGTTCCTTACCACTTCACCCTTTTCATTGAGTTTATTCCTAAAAACCCACTTGGTTCCAATAATGTTTTTTTTGGTCTAGGTACCAGATCCCAAACATCATTCCTTTGGAATTCATTCAGCTCTTCTTGCATTGCAAGTATCCAACCTTCGTCTGTCAAAGCCTCATCAACATTGTTGGGTTCAATTGTTGAGAGTAAACCAAACAGACTGGTTTCTCTACTTGATGATCTGGTCTTTAGAGGTTCTGCTGCACTGCCAATAATGAGAGATTCTGGATGTGAAGATTTGTACTTCCATCCATTCTTTCCCTCTGACTTGTTTTCAGAGTCAGCATGTTCTTCTTCAGCTTGGTCGTTCTCAGATTCTACTTCTGGTTCAGCTTCTGGTTCCTGTGCCTCTGGTTCACCTGCAGTTTTTTCATCTTGCTTTGACTTTTCAGAGTCAAGCTGTTTATCATCAAACTTAATGTGGATTGATTCTTCCACAGTGTTAGTTTCCTTGTTAAACACTCTATAAGCTTTTGATCTCTCAGAGTAGCCAATAAAGACACACTTTTGAGATCTAGAATCAAACTTAGCTAGGTTGTCCTTAGTGTTCAACATAAAACAGATGCAACCAAATTGCTTACAGTAAGAGATATTTGGTTTCTTACCTTTCCATAGTTCATAGGGAGTTTTATTTAGGATGGACCTAATGTAAACTCGATTCTGAATATAGCAGGCGTGTTGACAGCTTCTGCCTAGAGGTAGGTGGCAACCTTCATGTCATTCAGCATGGTTCTGGCCATCTCCTGCAGTGATCTGTTCTTCCTTTCTACCACTCCATTCTGTTGAGGTGTTCTGGGGGATGAGAAGTTGTGAGAGATGCCATTCTCATCACAGAATTCTTCAAAGTACTTGTTCTCATCACCTCCATGATCACTTCTGATGGTTATGATCTTAGTGCCCTGTTCATTCATAACTTGTTTACAGAATGAGATAAATACTTTGTGAGATTCATCTTTGTTCTTTAAAATTTTTACCCAAGTCCACCTTGAGTAATCATCAACAATCACAAAGCCATATTTCTTACCACTTAGAGAAGCTGTTTGAATAGGACCAAACAGATCTAAGTGAAGCAGTTCAAGTGGTTGAGAGGTAGAAACACATTTTTTAGTTTTAAAAGAGCTTTTAGTTTGTTTATCTCTTTGACATGCTTCACACAGAATCTCAGTTTTGAAACTTACCTTGGGCAGCCCTCTTACCAACTGGAGTTTGCTTAACTCTGATATGAGTCTGGGGTTTGCATGCCCTAGCCTCTTATGCCAAATCAGATTCTGCTCACTTACAGATAATAAGCATTTAACCTATTGCTTAGCAAGACTAAACATATCAATTTTATAAACATTATCCTCCCTAGTTCTAGTAAATAAAACAGTCCCATCAATTTGACTAACAGCTTTGCAAGTTTTTTGATTAAAGATAACATCATATTTGCAGTCACTTAATTGACTTATGCTCAGAAGATTGTGTTTTAAATCTTTAACAAACAGAACATTTTTAATAGATAAGGGAGAAGAAGTGTTACCAACAGTTCCTGTACCAATAATCTGACCTTTCTGGTGTCCTCCAAAGGAAACTTTGCCTCCATTCTTCATAGTCAAATTCAGAAACATAGATTTATCTCCTGTCATGTGTTTGGAGCAACCATTGTTAAGATACCGTGTTTTGTGTTGCTGATCAGACTTTGCCTTTTCTCTGTCAGAATCAGAGTTAGAGTCAGACTCAGATTCAGACTTAGCTTCTGTTCTAGCCATTAGAGCCAGTTCTTCTTCTGGCCTGTTTGAGCAGTTTCCTTGATTCTGCTTTGGTTTATAAACCATGTTCCTTTGATGATTCTGGAACATGTTTTGGTTCTGGTGATTCCAGTGACTTGGGTGAATCTGGAAGTTCTGATGAATTTGGTAATTCTGATGATTCTGGTAACTTCTTATTTGACTCTGGTTTTGGTTCCAGAGTTGATTCTGATTCTGGTACCAGTATTTATTCTGATTCCGGTTCCAGAGTTGATTCTGATTCTGGTTCCAGTATATGTGCTTTTGATACTGATTCCAATTCCTATTTTGATTCCAGTTCCTGTTTTGGTTCTGGTTCCAGTTTTGGTTCTGATTCCGATTCCGGTTCTGGTTGGGATGACCAGACCTTCTTCCAACAGACTCAGATTGCCTTTGTCATGTTGTAGCAGGAACATACACCTTCTTCTGCTTGTGCATTGCCAACATCCATTGTCCAGGCACCATTGTTGGTGTCTCCTTCTAGTTGCTCAGAACATCTGCAACATAGAGAATTTGATCTTTTGGTACCCAAAACTGATTGGGTCCAGGTTTGTTAGTCTTAACAGCTCTCTGATCTTGTTCAGATTTTACCATTGGACAAGATAATTCAGAGTGACCTTTCTTAGCTCAGACAATACATAAAACATCATAATAAGCAGTTTTATTTTCAGTACTTGTTTCTGTAAAACCAAGACCTTTCTTTCCAGAGTTGCTGTTTCCATAAATCATATATGCATACTTACTTCTTTCCATTCCATTTGAAATAAAGTTTTGAAAAAATTGCTCATGCATATCAGATTTACAAACAGTCTCAGAATTGGAACAATTATTATTTTTCAGAGTTTGGTTTTCAGACTTGAGTCTTGCAACTTCAGTTTTCAAATCTTTGATTTCAGTTGCATACTCAGAAATTCGATTCTTTGAAACTTGGACCTCTTTGGTTAGATTTTTCTTATCTTCCCTAAGAGTTTTCAGTTTTAAAGATATCTTATTATTTGCATTTAACAAGTCCTTTAAAGTATCAATTAATTCGTGTTTAGAAAGATCAGAAAATACCTCACTGTCTTCATCTTCTGATTCTGTTTCAGAGCAGTATTCAGAACCTGAATTTGTATGAGCCATTAGAGACAGAATTGTTTCCGCTGATGTGCTTCTAGACTTTCCTGAGTGATTGCTTCTATCACTCTTCCTTCTGCCTGTTTTCCCTCTGGAATTCATGCTTTTATGAAGACCAGAAGCAGACCTGATGTGAGCCATCTTTGCTGTTTCTGCCTCTTCTTCATCAGAAGATTCTTCCTCTGATTCTGATACATCCCAGGCAGCCATCAGACCTTTCCTTCTGTATTTGGAACTTTTCTTATGCTGTTTGCCTTTTTCCAGATTAGGACATTCTAACTTGATATGTCCAAGTTTATTGCATCCATAACAAACAATATTCTTTTTGTCAGATTCTTCCTTATCCTTGCTGTTATGTTTCTTTCTGAAGTTTCTTTTCTTCCTGTTTTCCCAGATCTTAACCATCTTTTTGGTTAAGTATGCCATATCATCACAGTCACTATCACTATCCTCTGATTTAGATGCTGCCTTTGCAGCTTTCTTCTGTTTCGATTTCAGAGCCAGATTTTTCTTCTTCTTAGGTTCATCTTCTTCCAGTTCTATTTCATGAGACCTAAGTGTGCTGATTAGATCTTCCAGCCTCAAGGTACTCAGATCCTTAGCTTCCTGAATTGCAGTAACCTTTGGTCTCCACCTTTTTGGAAGACTTCTCAGAATTTTCCAAACATGATCTTCAGTGGTATAGCTTTTGTTTAATACTTTCAGTCCTGATACCAAAGTCTGGAATCTGCAGAACATTGTGTCAATGTCTTCATCCTCTTCCATATTGAACAGCTCATACTTTCTGACCAATATGTTAGCCTTTGTTTGTTGAACCTGCTTGGTTCCTTCATAGGTCAGAACCAGACTATCGAATATACTCTTTGATGTTTCTTTATTTGTGCATCTATCAAATTCCTTGAATGTGATTGCACTGACCATGATGGTTCTGGACTTGTGATGAAGTTTGTGTAATCTGCTCTAATCTCGTGTCATATCATCCAAGTCTAATTCTTTAGTTGGATCTTCTGGATCAGTTGGTGCAGTGTATCCTTTAACTATCATCTTCCATAGTTCAGGATTTTGAAATATGACAAAACTTCTCAGTTTGTCCTTCCAATACTCAAACCTTTCTCCATCAAATATTGGTGGTCTGTTGATGTTGCCTCCCAATTCATCTGACATATTAAACCCCTTGGACCTTTCCTCAAACACTGTTAAGAGCTCAGCCTTGAGACCGAGCTCTGATGCCAATTGAAGGTGCAAACACGAGAAAGGGGGGTTGAATTGTGTTTGACTTAACTTGAATACTTTTCCTATTTTAATACTTTCAAAACAAAACATGATGTATAATTAAAACAGAGTTAGCAGCGGATAAAAATAAAAATAAAAACTCACAGATTTTATACTGGTTCACCGTTAACGAGACTACGTCTAATCCCTTCGCCTTGAAGGATTTCACTAATTCAACCTTGAATTACAACCTTGCTACTGACGCTCCAAGTTAGTCTTCTCAAATAGTCTAACAATCCTAGACTTCTTTGAGGTAAAACAACTCCTGTTCTTCAGCCAATCTGACACCCCAGATTGTAGAAGAATTCACAACACTATGAATCTAATTGCTAAGTACCTTGCTACCCTTTCTGAATCCCTCAGTTTGTAGACTCTACTTCAACAACTTAGATATAACCCTATCTAATTGCCAAGTAACCTGCTACCTCTACTGACTCCCTCAGATTGTAGACTCTACTTCAACAACTTAGATTTGCCACAGTGGAAAGAAAATAACCGAGTACTTGCTTCTTGAAAGCTGAAACTCACAATTGACTTATATGAAAATTTGAGAGTGGTTGCTTTGGTAGTGTATGACTCGTTTGTGATTTTCGATACAGAGCATTCTGCCTTGAGCCTCCTTTTATAGATGAAAATTAGGGTTTCTTCCATGATCAAATTCGAGCTGAATCTTGCTGGATTCTCTTCCAAAAATAACTTGACCAATTGGGCTTCATATAAATAAAAAACATATCTTCAGATTTGCTTTCAAAATAACTGGCCAATTAAATCTGTTGGTTGTTCCCGCCAATGCTCCTGAATTCCATGCTACTCCACTTTATTTTTATAACAAATCTTTTTAACACTTTAATTAAAATAACTTGCAATCTCCATCGTTGATCAATTCTGGACCATCAGAATTTTGAGCGCTAGTCCACATCTGGTCCAAGCTAAATGATATGCTGTGATCCTCTGAATTCGGCCATCCATGGACCACACTTCCTGACCCTCTGATCTTCTCATTTCGGCCAACCTAGATGCGCGCCTGGTATACTGAATTCTTCTAGACTCGGCCATTTCTGGACTTGCACATTGTGTCCCTCTGATTTCGGCCAACACTGGGCCATGGTCTGATTATCTGATCTGGACCATCATTGGACTCAAAAAATTATTTCTGAACCATTGACCTAGATATTTTTACTCTATTCTGGATATATTCTGGAATTTGGTCTGGAACAAACTGAAATAAACTTGATCAAAAAATATTTCAGTCTGGACATTTTACCTTTGATTTTCGACCAGGTTTGGGTTGATTCTGGAACTCATTTCTTTTGTTCTGGACTTAGTTCCATGCTCTGAATCATGCCATCTTATGGTCTGGGCCAAATCTGGATTGATCCTCTTGTTCTGGACTCATAAACATACCTTCTGGTCAAGTCTGGAACAAGTCTGGGCTGTGTAATTTTTCACTGCCAGGCCATCTTCTAGTCAGAATAACTTATGGAATAAAATTGATATTTGATTCCTGTTTGTATGGAACAACTCTCCTTCTGGCAGGCTTTCCAATGGTATGATCCATGTTTCATTCTGATTTTTATTCCTTCTGATCTGGGCCATCAAAGATATCTTCTGGTCATGTTTTTGACATTCCTGGATATCTTCTGGTCAATCCAGAATTCATTTTTTTGGAATCCTTTGATCTCTGCTTCTATTTTCTTCAGTTTCTGGGGCATTTAACTTAATAATTCAAAGTACAAAATAAGTTTACATTGAGTACATTTGTAAGCATCAAAATCCTAAGTACTTAGAACCAACTTGGTTCCAACAGTCTGGACCAAGTCATTTGTTCTGGACCAGTTATCTTATGCTCTGAACCAATTCTTGATTAAGTCTGGACTGATTCTTATAATCACTACCAAGCTATCTTCTGGTCAGGATTAAGTCTGAACCAAGTCTAACTTATGATTCCTTCATGGCTGGACCAAGTCTCCCTCTAACAAGCTTCCTTTTGGACTGGACAAGGTCTCCTTCTGGACTCTGCTTCCTTCTGATCTGGGCCAAGAAAGATATCCTCTGATCATGTTATTTGACCTTTGATGACATCCTCTATTATCCTCTAGAGGTGTATCCTCTGGTGTTCTCTGGATGCATCCTCTGGTACCTTTTGGATGCATTCTCTGGCCGAACCTTCTGGTGACATTTCTATCTTCTGGTTGCTTCCTCTGGATGTATCCTCTGGTGGTGTCATCCTCTGATTTTGCACAGCTTCTGATTTGTTTTTCTAAGTCAAAATAAAATACTTTTGTTAACATCAAAATTCTAAGTATAGAACCAACTTGTATCCAACAATCTCCCCCTTTTTGATGATGATAAAACCTTGTATTTTTTATAACTATTTTTCTTTCTTTTGACTTTGACTCCCCGTAAGACTATGATTTATTTTGACTTTTTCTCCCCCTAAGTCTAATGCCCCAGATTCTCTATCAAATACATCTTCTCCCCCTTTGTCATCAGACAAAAAGGATTGAAGGAAGAAAGGATATCTTCCGACCTTTTTTTTTTATCGTCTTCGCCTTTTTTTTTTCATCTTCTTCCCAAGTCTGGACCAAGTCATTTGTTCTGGACCAGTTATCTTCTGCTCTATACTAAGTCTGGATTAAGTCTGGACTGATTCTTATAATTACTACCAAGCTATCTTCTGGTCAGGATTAACTCTGGACCAAGTCTGACTTATGATTCCTTCTGGTCTAGACCAAGTCTCCCTCTGACAAGCATCCTTCTGGTATGGACTAGGTCTGCTTCTCGACTCTGCTTCCTTCTGATCTAGGCCAAGAAAGATATCCTCTTATGATGTTATTTGACCTTTGATGACATCCTCTGATATATTCTGGAGCTGTATCCTCTGATGTCCTCTGGATGCATCCCTTGGTACCTTCTGGATGCATTCTCAGGCCAAACCTTCTGGTGACATTTCTATCTTCTGGTTGTTTCCTCTGTATGTATCCTTTGGTGGTGTCATCCTCTGATTTTTCACAGCTTCTGATTTGTTCTTCTACGTCAAAATAAAATACTTTTGTTAACATCAAAATTCTAAGTATAGAACCAACTTGGTTCCAACACCTTTTTTCTTTTCTTTACATTGAACTCAACTTTACATTTTCTCCCCAATGGTCTTCATCTAAGATTTAAAATATTTGTATTTTCCACAAAATCCGAATCATCATTTCAACTAGGTCGATTAAAATAGGATTCCACCGTAGAGAGATATCGGGAACAAAATATCAAGCATTCATGAGCTAAATAGCCCTCTGCAATAGATCCCTCTAGATGTGCTCGATTACGAACAAATGACTCTAGAGTAAAAAGGAACCTAAAAAGGAGATTTTAGGTCACCAAATAAGATAACATAATTTTACTTAAATGATTCAAGAATGAAATTAAATGACTGAAAAAATGTGTAATACCTTTCTATGGAATACATCCATCGATAATGAACAGGATCTGCAACTTTTTCCTCATATGCCAAATGAATTAACATATGTACCATTATAGTGAAAAAAGATAGAGGGAAAATCATTTCTAACTGGCACAATGTTTTGGCAATTTGATTCTCTAAGTGCTCTAAATTAAGATCATTAAGAACCTTGCTACACAATTCTTTGAAGAAATGACAAAGATTGAAGGTGCAAACACGAGAAGAGGGGTTGAATTGTGTTTGACTAACTTGAATACTTTTTCGGTTTTTGCAGTTTTAAAACAAAACTTGATGTATGAATAAAACAGAGTTAGCAGCGGATATAAAGTAAAAATAAAAACACAGAATTTTATACTGGTTCACCGTTAACGAGGCTACGTCCAGTCCCTTCACTTTGAAGGATTTCACTAATTCAAAACCTTGAATTACAACAATACCACTGACCCTCCAAGTCAGTCTTCTCAAACAGTCTAACAATCCTAGACTTTTGAGGAATACAGCACCTTGACTTCTTAAGTCAAGTCTTCTCCTACCAATCTGGCAACCCCATAATGTAGAAGGAATTACAATGCCTTGAATCTAATTGTCAAGTAATCTGCTACCCCTTCTGACTCCCTCAGATTGTAGACTCTACTTCAACAACTTAGATCTAACACAAGGGAAAGAAAAACACGAGTACTTGCTTTTGGAAAGCTGAAACTCACAATTAACCTCACTGAAAACTTGAGTGTTTGCTTTTGGAAGTGTATGACTCTTCTGTGATTTTTCGATGCTAAGTCTTCTGACTTGAGGCTCCTTTTATAGATACAGATTAGGGTCTCTTCCAAGCTTAAATTTGAGCTGTATCTTGCTGGATTGCTTTTTGAAAAATAACTTTGACCAATTCTGACTTTAATTAATTATGGAACAAATCTTTCTTCCCGCCAATAGCTTCTAAATTCCACAAGACTTCAATTTATTTTTGTATCAAATCTTTTTTAATAATTTGATCAAATTTAATCAAATCTCCACCGATTATCATCATGATTAAATCTGAACCCTTTGATCTTCTGCTCTCGTCCACATCTGGACCATACTAAGTGATCTGTTGTGATCCTCTGATTTCAGCCAACCTTGGACCACAATTTCTGATCTTATGATCTTCTGATCTTGGCCAACCTGGACTTGCAAACTAATCTGCTGTGATCCTCTGATCTCGCCCAATGCTGGATTACATGTTCTGACCTTCTCATTTCGGCCAACACTGGGCCATGGTCTGATCTTCTGATCTTGGCCAACACTGGGCCATATACTTAAATCTTAATTATTGATCTGAACCTTTTCCCTATGATCTGGACCAATTCTGAACTGGGTCTGGATTGAACTAAAATTAAATTTGGACAAAGGATATTTAATTCTGGACATTTACCTCTTGATCTGGATCAGGTCTGAATTAAATCTGGACATCATTTCTTCTAATCTTGATTGAGTTTCATACTCTAAACCATGCTATCTTCTGGTCTGGGTCAAATCTGGATTAAATCTCTTGTTCTGGACCCATTAATTTATCCTCTAATTTAAGTCTGGATCAAGTATGGACTGTTTATAATTTCACTGCCAGGCTATCTTCTGGTCAGAATAACTTCTGTACTAAGTATGACTTATGATATCTTCTGGTCTGGAACAAGTCTACCTCTAGCAGGCTTTCTTCTGGTCTGGTCCAGGTCTCCTTCTGGACTTTGCTTCCTTCTGATCTGGGCTAGTAAAGATATTGTTGGAACCAAGTTGGTTGTAAGTACTTAGGATTTTGATGTTTACAAAAGCACTCCATGTAATCTTATTTTGTAACTTGAATTATTACACTAAATGCCACCAGAAGATGAAGCTTCCAGAGGCATAATATGAAGACACTAGATAATGCATCCAGAAGATACCAGATGATGCATCCTGAAATTACCAGAGGATATCTTTGCTGGCCCAGATCAGAAGGAAGCAAAGTCAGAAGAAGACCTGGAACAGACCAGAAGAAAGCCTGGCAGTGAAATGATAAAAGAGCTCAGACTTGATCAAGACTTAATCAAAGGATAAATTAATGGGTCCAGAACAAGAGATTAAATCCAGATTTGACCGAGACCAGAAGATAGCATGGCTCAAGGTATGAAACTAAGTCCAGACCAGAAGAAATGATGTCCAGATATGATCCAGACCTAATCCAAATCAGAAGGTAAAATGTCCAAACTGAAATATTATTTGTCTAGATTTAATTTCAGTTCAATCCAGACCCAGTTCAGAATTGGTCCAGATCAGAGGGAAAAGATTCATATCAATGGTCAAGATTTAAGTATATGGCCTAGTGTTGGCCGAGATCAGAAGATCAGACCATGGCCTAGTGTTGGCCGAAATTAGAAGGTCAAAACGTGTGGTCCAGCATTGGCCGAGATCAGACGATCACAGCAGATCAGTTTACAAGTCTAGGTTGGCCGAGATTAGAAGATCAGAAAATGTGGTCCAAGGTTGGCTGAAATTAGAGGATCACATCAGATCACTTAGTATGGTCCATATGTGGACTAGCGCAGAAGATCAAACGGTCCAAATTTAATCATGAGGATTAACGGTGGAGATTTAATTAAATTTGATCAAAGTATTAAAAAGGATTTGATACAAAAATAAATTGAAGACTTGTGGAATTCAGAAGCTATTGGCGGGAAGAAAGATTTGTTCCAGAATTAATTAAAGTCAGAATTGGTCAAAGTTATTTTTGAAAGGCAATCTGGAGCATAAAAAGATATGTTTTTTATTTAAGTGAAGCCCGATTGGTCAAAGTATTTTTGCAAGAGTATCTGGCAAGATATAGCTCGAATTTAAGCTTGAAAAAGACCCTAATTCACATATATAAAAGGAGGCTCAAGGCAGAATACTTAGCATCGAAAATCACAAAAGAGTCATACACTTCCAAAAGCAAACACTCGAGTTTTTAGTGAGGTTAATTGTGAGTTCCAGCTTTCCAGAAGCAAGCACTCGTGTTATTTTCTTTCCCTTGTGTTAGATCTAAGTTGTTGAAGTAGAGTCTACAATCTGAGGGAGTCAGAAGGGGTAGCAGATTACTTGACAATTAGATTCAAGGCGTTGTAATTCCTTCTACATTATGGGGTTGTCAGATTGGTAGGATAAGACTTGACATAAGAAGTCAAGGTGCTGTATTCCTCAAAAGTCTAGGATTGTTAGACTGTTTGAGAAGACTGACTTGGAGGGTCAGTGGTATTGTTATAATTCAAGGTTTTGAATTAGTGAAATCCTCCAAGGTGAAGGGACTGGAAGTAGCCTCGTTAACGGTGAACCAGTATAAAATTATGTGTTTTTATCTTTACTTTATATCCGCTGCTAACTCTGTTTTATTCATACATCAAGTTTTTTTTAAAACTGCAAAAACAGAAAAAGTATCCATGTTAGTCAAACACAATTCAACCCCTCCTTCTCATGTTTGCACCTTAAATTGGCATCAAAGCTCGGTCTCAAGGCTGAGCACTTAACAATGTTTGAGGAAAGGTCTAAGGGGTCAACAACATGTCAGAAGAATTTGGAGGCAACATCAACAGACCACCACTGTTTGATGGAGAGAGGTTTGAGTATTGGAAGGACAGAATGAGAAGTTTCTTCATATGTCAAGATATTGAATTATGGAAGATGGTAGTTAAAGGATACACTGCACCTACTGTTCCAGGAGATCCAACTAAAGAACTGGACATGGAAGATATAAAACCAGACTAGAGCAGATTATACAAACTTCATCACAAGTCCAGAAACATCATGATCAGTGCCATCACATTCAAGGAATTTGACAGATGCACAGATAAAGAAACAGCAAAGAGCATATTCGACAGTCTAGTTCTGACCTATGAAGGAAGACAAGAGGTTCAAGAAGCAAGGGCTAATATACTGGTCAAACAGTATGAGATGTTCAAGATGGAAGATGATGAAGACATTGATGGAATGTTCTGTAGATTCTAGACTCCGATATCTGGACTGAAGGTCTTGAAGAAAAGCTACACAACAGCAAATCATGTCAAGAAGATTCTAAGAAGCTTACCAACCAAGTGGAGACCAATGGTTACTGTTGTTCAGCAAGCCAAAGATTTGAATACCTTAAGACTTGAAGATCTGATCAGCTCACTCAAATCTCATGAAATAGATCTGGAAGCATATGAACCAAAGAAGAAGAAGAATTTGGCCCTGAAGTCAAAACAGAAGAAAGCTGCAAAGGCGGCACCAGAATTAGAGGATAGCAACAGTGACTGTGATGATATGGCTTACTTAACCAAACAGATTGTTAAGATCTGGGAAAACAGGAAGAGAAAAGGTTCCAAGAAGAAATATAACAGCAAAGGAAAGGAAAAATCTGACATGAAGAGCATCATCTGTTATGGATGCAATGAACCTGGACATATCAAGTCAGAATGTCCAGATCTGGAAAAGACAAACAGCACAAGAAGAGTTCCAGATTCAGAAAGAAGGGTCTGATGGCATCCTGGGATGTATTAGAATCAGAAGAAGAATCGTCTGATAAAGAAGAGGAAGAAACAGTAATGATGGCACACATCAGGTCTGCCTCTGGATTTCACAAAGGCACAGGTTCAAGAAGGAAAACAGGAAGAAGGAAGAATGATGAAAGAAGTCATTCAGGCAACTTTGGAAGCACATCAGAGGAAGCGATTCTGGCTCTGATGGGTCATACCAACTCAAGTTCTGGATACAGCTCAGGCTCTGGAACAGATTCAGAAGATAAAGACAATGAGGTATTTTCTGATCTCTCTAAATCTGAATTAATTGAGGTTGTAAAATATTTTTTAAATGCAAACAATAAGACGTCTTTAAAACTGAAAACTCTTAGGGAAGATAAGAAAAATCTGACCAAAGAAGTACAAGTCTTAAAGAATCAAAATTCTGAGTATGCAACTGAAAACAATGATTTTAAAACTGAAGTTGCAAGACTCAAATCTGAAAACCAAACTCTCAAAAGTAACATTTGTTCCACTTCCGAAACTGTTTGTGAATCTGATATGCATGAGCAATTTTTTCAAAACTTTATTTCAAATGGAATGGAAAGAAGTAAATATGTATCTGTGATTTATGGAAACAGTAACATTGGAAAGTGAGGTCTTGGTTTGACAGAAATTGTTGCTGAAACTAAAAATGTTCATTCTGATATTTTATGCATTGTTTGTGCTAAGAAAGGTCACTTTGAACTGTCTTGTCCAATGGTAAAATCTGAACTAGATCAGAGAGCTGTTAAGACTAACAAACCTGGACCCAATAAGTTCTGGGTACCAAAAGATCAAATTGTCTATGTTGCAGATATTCTGAGCAACCAGAAGGAGACACCAACAATGGTGCCTGGACAATGGATGTTGGCAATGCACAAGCAGAAGAAGGTTTATGTTCCAACATCTACCAAACAGAAGCCAAGTGACTCTGGTAGAAGAAGAACTGGTCAACACAATACTTATCAGAACTAGAACCAGAATCATAGGAGGAACAGGAAACATCAAAGATATCACATGAATCAGAACAGGAACTGGAACCAGAATCAGAAATGGAACCAGTATCAGAGGTACAGGAACTGCAACCAGAACCAATGCTGGAACCAAAATCAGAATAGGAACTAGTATCAAAGGCACAGGAACTGGAACCATAACCAACACTGGAACCAGAATCAAAATCAGTACTGGAACCAGAACCAGAATCAGAACTACCAGAATTACCAGAACCATCAAGGTTATTGAAGGTGCAAACACGAGAAGGGGGGGTTGAATTGTGTTTGACTAACTTGAATACTTTTCCTATTTTTACACTTTTAAAACAAAACTTGATGTATGAATAAAAACAGAGTTAGCAGCGGATATAAATTAAAAATAAAACACAGAATTTTTATACTGGTTCACCGTTAACGAGGCTACGTCCAGTCCCTTCACCTTGAAGGATTTCACTAATTCAAACCTTGAATTACAACCGTTCTACTGGCCCTCCAAGTCAGTCTTCTCAAACAGTCTAACAATCCTAGACTCTTGAGGAATATAGCACCTGTCTTCAGCCAATCTGACAATCCCAGATTGTAGAAGAAATTTCAACACTATGAATCTAATTGCCAAGTAACCTGCTAGCCCTTCTGACTCCCTCAGATTGTAGACTCTACTTCAACAACTTAGATTTGACACAATGGAAGGAAAATAACACGAGTACTTGCTTCTTGAAAGCTGAAACTCACAATTGACCTCTCTGAAAATTTGAGTGTTTGCTTTGGAAGTGTATAACTCTTTTGTGATTTTCGATCATGAGTATTCTGCCTTGAGCCTCCTATTATAGATGCAGATTAGGGCCTCTTCCAATGCTTAAATTCGAGCTTAATCTTGCTGGATTCTCTATAAAAATAACTGGCCACAACACCTCACTTCAGATTTCTTTAAAAAAATAACTGGCCAATCAAAACTTTAGTTGCTTCCCGCCACAGCTCCTGAATTCCACAACACCTCACTTTTATTTTTGTAACAAATCTTTTTAATGCTTTGATTAAAATAAATTAAAATCTCCACCGTTAATCTTCCTGATTAAATCTGGACCATTGGATTCTTCTGCGCTAGTCCACATCTGGACCAAACTAATTGATGTGCTGTGATCCTCTGATTTCGGCCATCCCTGGACCACACTTCTTAACCCTCTGATCTTTTGATTTCGGCCATCCTGGACTTGCACCTGATATGCTACAATCCTCTGATCTCGGCCATTGCTGGACCACACATCCTGACCCTCTGATTTCGGCCAACACTGGGCCATGGTCTGATCTTCTGATCTCGGCCAACACTGGGCCAAATAATTAATTCTAAACCATTGATCTGGACCAATTCTGGACTTGGTCTGGATTAAACTGAAATTACATCTGGATAAGTAATATTTCAGTCTGGACATTTTACCTTTGATTTTGGATGAGGTCTGGATCAATTCTGGAAATCATTTCTTCTGGTCTGGACTTAGTTTCATACCCTGAACCATGCTATCTTCTGATCTGGGTGAAATCTGGATTGATTCTCTTGTTCTGGACTCATTAACTTATCTTCTGGTTGAGTCTGGAACAAGTCTGGGCTGTTTTAATTTCTCACTGCGAGGCCATCTTCTGGTCAGAATAACTTCTGGAATAAATCTGATATTTGATTCCTCTTGGTCTGGACAAACTCTCCCTCTAGCAGGCTTTTCTCTGGTATGGTCCAGGTCTTCTTCTGACATTGCTTCCATCTGATCTGGGCAAGCAAAGATATCTTCTGGTGATCCTGGAGTATCTTCTGGTAATTCCAGGATGCATTCTGGATGCATCTTCTGCCTCTGCAAACTTCATTTTCTGGTTGTATTTAATGTAATAATTCAAGGTACAAAATAAGATTACATTGAGTCCTTTTGTAAACATCAAAATCCTAAGACTTAGAACCAACTTGGTTCCAATAGTTATCAGAATCACTAGATTCACCAAAGTTACCAGAACCAAAACATGGTCCAGAATCACGAGAGGAACATGGTGTATCAGCCAAAGCAGAAAGAGAAGAATCATAATCAGGAAAGTTCTTCAACCACTCCGGTGAGATTCATCAAGACTACAAACCTGGAAGGGAATTCCAATCCCCTCATCCAAGCCATGTAATCACAGAACATACAGATTCAGAATCTGAAAATCAGAAGCAAGAGGATTTTCAGAGTAAAACTGAAACTGTTGACATAGAGGTTACATCTTGCTATAAATACTATTATTGTTTGAAATTTATGTTTATTGTGATAACAAGAAGCTTGATCTTAAAAATCAAAGCTAGATAAGTATTCTGCAGGTTATCAAATTGTCAGAGGAACCAGATGATTTACACGAATTGAACACTTCAGCAGAAACAACAATCTAGTGGTTTAAAAAACAAGCAGAAACCACCAGAAGCAGAATTAATGGTTTGGCTGTATTGAGTTCATTTTTAAATTATTTGATTTATATTATGTTATATGACAAACTGCTTGATCTTGAAAAATCAAAGCAAGATAAAGATAGTGCAGGTTCACCAAAACCAAAAGGAGCAGAAGCAGAAGAAACAGAAGTACCTGGAAAGGTAGAGGATACAAGCAAGTCAGCAACACATGAAAAATCTTCAAAACATAAATCTGATCAAGTCAGAAAGAGCCAAGATAAGTCAGAAGAGAAATCTGGATATTTACCAGAATCAGAAACTGTTACAGATTTACCAGAATCAGAAGTTGATGCAGACCAACCAATGTTGATGAAGATTTGGCAGAAGAAGGTTGGATACTTGCAAAGCAAGAAGAGCTGAATGAATTCCAAAGGAATGATGTTTGGGATCTGGTATCAAGACCAAACAAAAACATTATTGGAACGAAGTGGGTGTTCAGAAATAAACTAAATGAAAAGGGTGAAGTGGTAAGGAACAAAGCCAGATTAGTAGCTCAAGGATACAGTCAACAGGAAGGTATAGATTACACTGAGACATTTGCTCCAGTGGCCAGGTTAGAAGCAATTATAATTCTTTTATCAGTTGCTGCTAATCATGATATAATGCTGTATCAAATGGATGTTAAAAGTGCATTCTTAAATGGCTATATAAGTGAGGAAGTCTATGTCAAACAGCCCCCTGGATTTGAAAATT
This sequence comes from Cicer cuneatum, assembly GCA_037974295.1. NCBI lineage: Eukaryota > Viridiplantae > Streptophyta > Magnoliopsida > Fabales > Fabaceae > Cicer > Cicer cuneatum. The sequence continues at coordinate 42,699,667 of JBBPBO010000005.1, read as the reverse complement.
CTTATTTTCCAGACCATGTTTTTAAACTTAAGAAATCTTTATATGGTTTAAAACAAGCACTAAGGGCATGGTATGATAGACTGAGTAACTTTCTGCTTAAGAATGAATTTGATAGAGGCCAGATTGATAATACTCTATTTAGGAAATCCATTAAAAATGATATTTTGATTATTCAAGTTTATGTTGATGATATCATCTTTGGATCCACTGATGGCACTTTGTGCAAAGAGTTTTCTGACTTAATGTAGAAAGAGTTCCAAATGAGCATGATGGGAGAACTCAAGTTCTTCCTGGGAATTCAGATTCACCAAGGAAAATCAGGTATACTCATTCACCAATCTAAATATATTAAAGAATTTCTTAAAAAGTTCAAAATGAGTGAATGTAAGCCTATGGCCACCCCCATGCACCTAACCTGCTCACTTGAGAAAGATGAAACCAGCCAAAAGGTAGACCAGAAAACATACAGAGGTACGATTGGATCCATTCTTTATTTAACTGCTTCTAGACTTGACATCTTGTTTAGTGTTTGTGTTTGTGCCCGTTTTCAAGCCGACCCTAGGGAATCCCATTTAACTGCTGTCAAACGAATTCTGAAATACCTTAAAGGAACCATCAACCTTACCTTGTTATACAAGAAAACCCCCACCTACAAACTCAGAGGTTTTTGTAATTCCGACTATGCTTGAGACAATCTGGAAAGGAAAAGTACAAGTGGCAACTGCACATTCTTAGGTGATAATTTGATCTCTTGGTCAAGCAAAAGACAAAGCACCATTGCCATGTCAACAGCTGAAGCTGAGTATATATCAGCAGCAGGATGCAGCTCACAGTTAATCTGGATGAAACACCAACTTGAAGATTACAACATCTTTGAAACCAATATCCCTTTGTTCTGTGATAACACTTCAGCCATAAACCTAACCAAGAATCCAATCTTACACTCTAGAGCTAAACACATTGAAATAAAACACCATTTCATTAAGGACCATGTTCAAAAAGGGACTTTAAGCATCCAGTTATTGGACACTGATCATCAATGGGCTGACATCTTCACCAAAGCATTACCGGAAGACAGGTTCGAGTTCATCAAGAAACATCTCAACATTGTCTCCATATCTGACTAGCTCAAGTAGTCTTCTTAGGAGTTTTTAATTTTCTTGTACTTTTAATTTTATGTCTTTTATTTTTTTTTGTTTTTAATTTCTGTACTTTGTAAACAAAAAAACAAAAATACAAAAATAGTAGAACCTCTTTTTGGCTGATGACAAAAAGGGGGAGAGAGAGAGAGAGAGAAAAAGGAGAAATAAGTAGAAAAGGAGAGAAAAAGAAAGGAGGAGCGAAAATGAAAGAGATGAAAAGAGAAGGAGTTGAAAAGGAGAAGAATCAGGGAGAGAGAAAAATAAAGAGAGAAAAAGAAAGAGTGAAAAGAGAAGGAGTTGAAAAGGAGAAGAAATAGAGAGAGAGAAAAATAAATCAGAAAGAGATGAAAAGAGAAGGAGTTGAAAAGAAGAGGAGAAAAGAAGAAAAGAAAGAGTGATTCAAAAAGGAGTTTAAATGGAGAAGAAAAAGTCAGTATCAGACTTAGGGGGAGAGATTGGTCCGAGGGGGAGTATTTCAAGTACTTCGAGTTACAAGCTAGCAAAATAAGTTAAGGTTTTGTCATCATAAAAAAGGGGGAGATTGTTGGAACCAAGTTGGTTCTAAGTAATTAGGATTTTGATGTTTACAAAAGAACTCCATGTAATCTTATTTTGTACCTTGAGTTATTACATTAAATGCCACCAGAAGATGAAGTTTCCAGAGGCATAAGATGAAGACACCAGATAATGCATCCAGAAGATACCAAAGGATGCATCCTGAAATTACCAGATCAGAAGGAAGCAAAGTCAGAAGGAGACCTGGACCAGACCAGAAGGAAGCCTGCCAGAGGGAGACTTGATCTAGACCAGAAGGAATCATTAGTCAGACTTAGACCAGAAGTTATTATGACCAGAAGATGGCCTGACAGTGAAATGATAAAATAGCCCAGACTTGATCTAGACTTAATCAGAGGATAAATTAATGGGTCCAGAACAAGAGATTCAATCCAGATTTGACCCAGACCAGAAGATAGCATGGCTTAGGGTATGAAACTAAGTCCAGACCAGAAGAAATGATATCCAGATTTGATCCAGATCTGATCCAAATCAGAAGGTAAAATGTCCAGACTGAAATATTATTTGTCCAGATTTAATTTCAGTTCAATCCAGACCCAGTTCAGAATTAGTCCAAATTAGAGGGAAAAGGTTTAGATCAATGGTCAAGATTTAAGTATATGGCCCAGTGTTGGCCGAGATCAGAAGATCAGACCATGGCCCAGTGTTGGCCGAAATCAGAAGGTCAGAATGTGTGGTCCAGCATTGGCCGATATTAGAGGATCACAGCAGATCATTTTGCAAGTCCAGGTTGGCCGAGATCAGAAAGTGTGGTCTAGGGCTGGCCGAAATAAGAGGATCACAGCAGATCACTTAGTATGGTCCATATGTGGACTAGCGCAGAAGATCAAACGGTCCAGATTTAATCATGAGGATTAACGGTGGAGATTTAATTAAATTTGATCAAAGTATTAAAAAGGATTTGATACAAAAATAAATTGAAGACTTGTGGAATTCAGAAGCTATTGGCGGGAAGAAAGATTTGTTCCAGAATTAATTAAAGTTAGAATTGGTCAAAGTTATTTTTGAAAGGCAATCTGGAGCATAAAAAGATATGTTTTTTATTTAAGTGAAGCCCGATTGGTCAAAGTATTTTTGCAAGAGTATCTCGCAAGATAGAGCTTGAATTTAAGCTTGGAAGAGACCCTAATTTACATCTATAAAAGGAGGCTCAAGGCATAATACTTAGCATCGAAAATCACAAAAGAGTCATACACTTCCAAAAGCAAACACTCGAGTTTTCAGTGAGGTTAATTGTGAGTTCCAGCTTTCCAGAAGCAAGCACTCATGTTATTTTCTTTCCCTTGTGTTAGATCTAAGTTGTTGAAGTAGAGTCTACAATCTGAGGGAGTCAGAAGGGGTAGAAGATTACTTGGCAATTAGATTTAAGGCGTTGTAATTCCTTTTACACTCTAGGGTTGTCAGATAGGTAGGAGAAGACTTGACTTAAGAAGTCAAGGTGCCGGATTCCTCAAAAGTCTAGGATTGTTAGACTGTTTGAGAAGACTGACTTGGAGGGTCAGTGGTATTGTTGTAATTCAAGGTTTTGAATTAGTGAAATCCTTCAAGGTGAAGGGACTGGACGTAGCCTCGTTAACGGTGAACCAGTATAAAATTCTGTGTTTTTATCTTTACTTTATATCCGCTGCTAACTCTGTTTTCATACATCAAGTTTTTTTTTAAAACTGCAAAAACAGAAAAATTATTCAAGTTAGTCAAACACAATTCAACCCCCCTTCTCGTGTTTGCACCTTCAGATATCCTCTGGTGGTGTTTTGACATCCTGGTGTCCTCTGGTAATTTCAGGATGCATTATCTGGTGACTTTTGGACGTGTATCCTCTGATAATTTCATTTTCTGGTGGCATTTTAATATAGTAATTTAAGGTACAAAATAAGATTACATGGAGTACTTTTGTAAACATCAAAATCCTAAGTACTTAGAACCAACTTGGTTCCAACAAAGATCTTATATAGTTAAACTCACTTTGCCAGGAAAACAACCTCTTATAACTATAGGAAGAAGCTCTTGCATTAAAAGGTGACAATCATTGATTTTTAGACCAAATATCTTGTGTTGCTTCACTTGCACACATCTAGATATATTATAAAAATATTCATCCGGGGTTTTTATGTTTTTGAGAACTTCCAAAAGTATTTCTTTCTCGTTCAATGTCCTTTGGTACAAGGTCATAACGTGCCTTATCATTATCCTTTGATTTTCCGTCTAAATGCAACAACGTTCAAATAATGTTATCACAAACATTTTTTTTCAATGTGCATTACATCAAGATTATGGTGAAGAACATTATGTTGCCAATAAGGCAATGTGAACAAAATGCTTTTGTTTTTCCACAATGACTCATTCCCTATTCCATGATCTTCCAATTGTCTCAAGACACTTGCACCATTAGGTAGCTCTAGTGATGATGTAAACTCTTTGGTTCCATCAAATTATCCTCTATTGTATCTCCACTTACTGTTAGGCTCTAACCAACGCCGATGACACAAATAGAAAAACTTCCAACTATAACGCAACCACTTAGACGCAAGTTCTAAAGCACAACATGGACAAGCATATCGACCTTTAGTGCTCTAGCTAGACAAATTTGCTTATGCCAGGAAATCATTGATAGAAGTACACATTTGGAATGACTCTTTTTTGCATGCATCAAATGTTTTCACCCCAATTTCCCATAATTCTTTTAGTTTATCCACAAGAGGTTGCATATAGACATCAAGTTTATTTCCTGGACCTTTTGGACCGGTAATAAGCAATGAAAGTATATAATTAGGTTGCTTCATACACATCCATGGAGGAACGTTATAAGGAATCAAAACAACATGCCAAGTGCTATGAGAAATCAACATGGTTTTGAAAGGGTTAAAACCATCATAAGCTAAATTGAGTCGAACATTACGAGGGTCGCACGAAAAATCAAGATGTTGACGATCAAAATCTTTCCAAGCGAAAGAATCAGTTGGATGTCTCATGAGCCCATCTTTTGTTATACCATCCTCATGCCATGTCATAGAGTAAGATATTTTTGATGATAGAAATAGACTTTGTAGTCTAGGTTTAAGAGGAAACCAACAAAGAACCTTTGCAAGGATTTTTTTTCTACCTTCATTATCATTAGAGTTTAGTTTCCATTGTGACATACCACATTTTGAGCAAATTTGAGCATTAGCAAAATATCTCCATATGATATGCAATCATTGGGACAAGCGTAAATTTTTTCATATGAGAGACCTAATCCACAAATAATCTTTTTTGTATCTTAAAAAGATTTCGGCAATGTATTTTCTTCTGGGAATGCATCCCTTAATAGCTCTAAAAACATGGAAAAACTTGTCAATAAATGATAGTTTTGTGATATAACTTGTCAGTCCACCCGTTTAGACACTTTAAGTGATATAAATGGACAATAAATGATAGTTTTGTGAACTTCTTACAACCATGATACATATTTTGCTCTGCCTCATTTAACAACTAATAGAACTTAACCAAATTACTATCCTCTTCAGATTGTTGAGTATTGGGTTCATCTATGAATGCTTTGGGATCCTCGTCCTCCACATTTAAATTTGCACCATCACTCTCATTAGTTGGATGTATTCCAAAGGCATCATGAATCAATGTATCTATGTCATGGTCAAACTCTCCTTCTACTTGAGATACATTTTGAGAACTAGACGAGCTAACTTGTTCACCATGGATGACCCAAGTAACATAACCTTTTAGAAACCCAAAATGGACTAGATGCTCATAAATATCCACCCGAGAGTGCCGCTTGCAATTGACACAATTGTGCAAGGACAAAATTTTTCCATCATTTGATTTTGCAAATGCAAAATCAAGAAAATTAATAACTCTTCTAATGTACTTCTCATTAAAAGATTGCAACATTTCATCAACCATTTCCACTTGTAAATTTTGTAGAAAAGAAGATAAAAGAGAAAGGATTTGGACAACTCCATGGAAATTAGTTCAGGAATTTTAACATAGTTTTTCACTTCTACTTCTCTCTAACAGCTTGTTCAAAATTTTCACTTCTATCCACCCGAGAGTGCCACTTGCAATTGACACAATTGTGCAAGGACACAATTTTTCCATCATTTGATTTTGCAAATGCAAAATCAAGAAAATTAATAACTCTTCTAATGTACTTCTCATTAAAAGATTGCAACATTTCATCAACCATTTCCACTTGTAAATTTTGTAGAAAAGAAGATAAAAGAGAAAGGATTTGGACAACTCCATGGAAATAAGTTCAGGAATTTTAACATAGTTTTTCACTTCTACTTCTCTCTAACAGCTTGTTCAAAATTTTGTGGAAAAGAAGACACCAAACGAACTAAAGAACGTTGATTCAGAATAGGGACAACACGAAGAACAAATATATTGCACATTTTTGCTCCAATCACCAGTCTTGATCCACTAATAGAATACTGATAAAAAGATACTACTCATTAGTTTAATACATCAAAAAGGGATTAGGGTTTATGTCACAAATAGACACAAACATATTCAAATATGTGACCAAGCATTGATAAAATGTGATTTTTCATGTAAATTATAAAAAGTGGCCAAACATATAATTTTATTTAAAAAGAAGCTATGATGATGAAATAATAAATATGCCTCATGCCATATAACACATCATCACCAAGACATGGCAGCTTCACAGCAGTGCATATCATCCATGCTGAATTAATAATAATAAACAAACATCAGTGCCATGATGAACAATAAACATTATGTTGCAGTTGAATGAACTAGCCACACCACATGTAACTATATAGAAAACAATCAATCATGTACTGAGGGTATATGCATATAATTAATAGAAAAGTTATAACCACATATGTCAATTCTTTTATACCTCCCTAAATTCAAAAATCAGATAATGAGCTTCAAATAGGGATTAAGGCAAACATAAAATGGAAGGATTTTGACCTTCTTCCCAGTTCGAATATATGTGCTTGTTATGAGGAATAAGAGGTTTGAGGGATTGAAGATTGGAGAAGATGGATCTTTAGGATTTTTTAGTAGAATTTGTGATTGAATTTGAATTTCAAATGAGAAGGATTTTGAAAATAAATTATGCAGTATGGTCTTAAACCTAGAGCATAAGAATACTGACCTCAAAATTGTTACTTCTTGGATTAAACTCACTCTAACACATCATTTAGTTGCTCAGATCTCAAAACCTTAATAGTAAAATCTTCACCAAGATAAACTCCATGATACCTGTATGCATCATAGAGCAAATTAGAGGTTAAAAAATATAAATATTACGACAGAGAGCAGAATAGAAAGAAAAAGTGAAATAACATAAAAAATGGAAGTGACAATTTGCCACAGATGTATCTTCAAAATTGAAATTTAAATTCTAATTGTGGCACATCAAATTGCTAACAATTGTAGTAAAATTCTACCATTCAAAAATAGAAAGAACCAATATTACCATATCCTTTAACTTTATTCCATTACATACCAGGAATCCAAACATATGAAACTATACAAATCAAAAAGCAGGTTTAATTTGAAAATAGAAAAACACTATCTTTTATATTAATATGAAAATAGAAGAACTTCGAATCAGTTTTAAAATATAAAAAACTAAAATCAATCAAACCATTCAACCAATGTAAAGTGCTAATAGAGGAAAAACAATTTTCACTTACTCGTGAATCCTTGAATCGCTAAATCTGAATCGCTGAATGATTTTTTAGATTTTTAACACTTTTTCATTTGTCATAGCAACCAAACATGATCCAAAGACAAACAAAAAATCTTATATCTATCATCAGATTTCACAGGTAGCAGAAAGATTATGCATTCCCAAAAGTTGAGGTACTTATGTTGTTATTGAATCATGTATCTAACTCCTGCTACAATTCAATAGGATAACCAATACTATTACTATTTTCCAGTGACATTAATGCATTCAAATTTATTCATATATCATTTTATTTTATTTGTGAATTTTTTATATTGCCACAAGTGTCCAATTTGCCAGTAGGATTGTACCATCCTCATTGTCTTTGTTTCCTAACTTATTGATGCTTATTTTTGGAGTTTTTTGAAAGAAACATTTCAAATCAATAACAGTCTGGTTGCTACTTTTTTAAAAAAAACTTCAATTAAAAATTCAAATACATGATAAATCTTCTTTGTGACTTTGTAGCATAAGGTATTGTACAAATTGAAAATTATATGACACTGTTTCAACAAAATCCTTCAATCAAACATGCTTTGTGACTTTGTAGCAGAATGTATTGTACAAATTGAAAATTACATGATACTGAATCGGAAATTGAAGGAATCGATTGAAGATGGAATCGAAAAAATGATGAAGAAATTGAGAAAAGCTTCTTCAACAGAAAAATGAGAATCAATGAAGAAATCGAGAAAAGCTTCTTCAACAGAAAAATGAGAATCGAAATTGAGAAAAGCTTTAATAATTTCTGAGATGAAATAGGAAAATATTTGAGAAGAGCTTTTGAAGATGAAACATGGAATTGAAATCGAGAAGACCTTTTGAGTAAATTTGAGAAGAAAATTTTAGAAGGAAATACAGTGAGAAAAAATACAATGGGAAAAAAACTTTGAGATGGAAATGGGAAAGAAAGAGAATAAGTATTGTTGGATGAATTGATGTTTGAGTGAATAAGTAAATTTTTTCTTTATGTGGATATTTGAGTTTTTTTTAAAGTTAACACGATGTATTGATATTAAATGAGAATAAGTGACACTCTATCTGTAGCTAAAAGTAACTATAGTGACACTTTAAGTGGCACAATTGATTTTTTTTATAGTGTTAGATGTATTTATTATTTCTTTTTTAAAACATATCTCTTATAAATATTACTAATTTATCTTATAAAAAAAATCAAATTAAATATATTCATTAAACACATAAAATTGACATATTAAATTCACTGCCTATTTTTCAAAAACAATAAAAATTTATAATTAAGGAAGAGGTAGTAAGCTTTTAATATGGGTATATTCCATAGTCTTCTTATAGGGAATCTCATGTAAAACAAATTTGGATTTCTAAGGTGAATGGGAGTACTTGTCGGAGCCAAGACTGGACTATATAGGTTTAAAGAATTAATCTCCAAATAATTAATAACATAGACATTTTACTAAATAAAAAATCATAGAACTCTTCATTACCATTCAACATATATGCTTATAAAAATGTAAATTAAACTTTCTTTTTTAAAAAGTAAGATGGATTAGTATATATGATAATTAAACATTCTTGTTGTACTATTGAAACTTGAGTTGCTTACCAAAAAAAGGTTAGACAAGTGTATTTGCAACGAAGATTGGATCTAAATTTGGTATAGTATCTTTTGTTTTACGTTGCCTAAAATTAAAGTATATCACTTTCAATTGACGATGGATTTCAAGCAAATAATTAGACAACACGCATCATCTTCTTTTAAATTCTTGAAAACTTGCGTAATCTAAAAATCAGGCTTAAGGCTTGGAATAAGGACGACTTTGGGGATGTATATAATAATATTCAAGTGGCTTTAAACAATTTAGAGCATATCTTACCACTAAAAAAAAAAAAAACTATAAACCAAACTGGTGTCTCTCGTTACGCCATAAAATCGAGGTCTAAATATAATTGCCTTCACAACCGCCATTTTTAAACATTGTATTTCTTTAATTTTTATTTTATTATTGTTAAACATTGTAGGGAGGAGTGGCAATTCAATATATTAATTCAATCCATCAACTTATTTATTCATCTTATTTATCCACAAAATTAAAAATTAGTTAATGGATTAGATTCATCCATATGCATGGATTATCCATTCTACAATTCTTTAAAATTTAATGGATTACATTTTTTTTATTTACATCTAATAGATTATATTTATATTTATTTATTATAAATTTTATAATATAGATAGTTTCAATAAATATTATTATAATTGTTCTAAAAAATATTTTTACGAATTGAAAACAGTTTAACTTTTTTCAACAAATGGTGTTTTTATATAACTTTAAAAAAAATCAGTTTTTTTATATAATTTAAAATAAACAGTTTTTAATAATTTAAAATATAAATAATTTCTGAAAAAAATTATTTGTTATTTTCAAAAAATGAAACTTTTTTTACTTCCATTTTTTTGTAATAAACTAAATTTTTTTTTAGTATTTTAAAAACCAGTTTTTTTATTAATTTAAGAATAAGTTATCTAATTGTAAAATAAAAATAAAAAATCAAATATTATAATTTATTTAAATATTTAATTATTAGTATTGGTGGTGACTGGAGGTGGCCACCCTCTAGAGTAGGGGATACACGATCAAGTTTGTCCCGTGAACCCGGTCTGACGCATAAGCAACAGGCTGGGTCTGACCTGGTAAAAAAAAAATAGACACAAAAAAAAAAGACAGGATAGGGACAAGGTAAAAATAGGATTGGGTTCGGACCACTATTTGGGTTACCCGTCCCGTTCTAAAATATATTAAGGACAATTGATTATTTATTATTATTATTATTATTATTATTATTATTATTATTATTATTATTATTATTATTTTACCTTATTAATGATTCTATTGCCCTAACTTAATTTAGGATTTGAAAAAAATTTCTCCTCCTTACATCTATTCTCCTTCGGTATTCCCTTTTCTTCTAATAGACAGTCATCCTTGTGTTCCTCTTATTTTATGTATGTCGACTTTCATTGTCTTCTCCAATCATACCTACCATCATCTTTCTATGGGTGTTTTCCTATTGAAGCTATATAGAGATCGTGTTATATCATTAACTTGATTTTTTATATAGCTTTTGCGTATAACTGACGTTTGGTGTTAGAAACAAACAATAAAAAAAGATCTCAATGTTTGTTTATTCAACCATGTCTAATCATATCTCTATTACTAGTTGGCGACTTGTCTTGGGATCAACCTTGTCTCGTCTTATTTTGTGTCGTCTTTATTGAATCCACAACTAATTGGGTTTGGTCGGGTTAAGAGATCGATTATGGTCTAAAAATTGGTCCGATCAAATATAAGGACCGGGGTAAGGGACACATCAAACCCGACCTAACCCGTCCTTTGTACACTCCTACTCTATAGCACAGCCACCAACCATGCGAACCGTCGGAACTCCGTTTTTGGTCATCAGAAAATCCCACAGATGATCACTACAAGCCTCCAAAGCTCTGCATTCGGTCGCCACCAACCACTATCAATATTATATAATTAATAAAATATAAATAAATAAATAAAATAATATTTATATTACTACATTTATTATAAAAATATATTAAAAAAACATTTTTTCTTTAAAACATAAAAACAATATTTTTTTGAAGAAAAAAATTAGTTTTTTTTTTCTGTAAAAACCAAACTGTTTTTGAAAATAATAAATATAATTATTTTCAAAATAACAAAAAAAAACACATTTTTTTCATTATTATAAAAAGAAGTATTCTTCCTTAAAAAATACAATTTTAAATATGATGAATAAAATTATTTTTATAAATTACTAATTTAGTAAATTTAAAAAAATCAAAAACTGATTTTATTTGTTAATTTTATATTAAAAACAATTTTTTAAAATAAAAATAAGAAAGCGGAATTTTTCCATCAAAAGAAAATATATTTTTTATAATGATAAATATTATTATTTTTAGAAATAATAATAAATATTATAATTCCTTGAAAAGAAACAAATATTATAATTCCTTCATGTTGGATGTAATTCTAAAATGATTGTAATAAGTTTGTAATTCAGTTAGGATGGTTAAAAAAGTTAGTTAGTTTGTTAAACAAAACATTATTTAAAACTGTTATAAATAAGTCTATAAACCAAGACCGTTCTTGGGTAAGTGTCAAAACTGAAATCAATCTCCGTTTTAAACATTCTCTGTTTTACTTTCTTCTTCTCTATTTTCAATTCCTCTTTGATTATACAATTTGTTCCAACAATTGGTATCACGAGCAAGGTTCTAATCTTGGGAAACATGAGTGAAAGTGTGAGGGGATTTCAAATTGGGAAACACAAGTGTGAGAGAAAAGAAAAGAAGACATGAATGGATTAGGTTTTCCATCGAATCTTCCAATTCTTAATGGGAAGAATTGAGAGTGGTGGTCTGCATAAATGAAGTCGTTGTTGGGAGCTCAAGAAGTGTTTGAGATTGTTCAAGATGGCTATGAACAACTCGGTGCAAATCCTACAAAAAGACAGCAGACAACTTTCAAAGATTGCAAGAAAAGGGATTGCAAGGAATTCTTTTACATCCAACAAAGTGTGGATTCAAACAAATTTGAGAGAATTTCGAAGGCATCTACATCAAAGGAGGCATGGGAGATCTTGGTTAAGTACTATACAGGTGAGGAAAAGGCCAAGAAAGTGAAGCTCCAAATGCTAAGAAGGCAATACGAACTATTGCAGATGGAAGAAGATGAAGCTGTGGCAGATTACTTCAATCGTGTGCAGGTTGTTGTTAATCAGATGAGGACAAATGGTGAATCATTAATTCAAGTGGTGGTTATTGAAAAGATCCTTAGAACATTAACACAAAGGTATGATCACATTGTGGTGGCCATTGAAGAATCAAAGGATCTTGATAGGATGAAGGTGAAGGATTTGTAAGGTTCTCTTGAAGCTCATGAACTGAAAGTGAGAGAATGGTGTGCAGCAACCTCAGCATCTCAAGTGCAGGCCCAAGTTAGCAAGAAGACAAGCCAAGGTGATGTGAAGAACAAGAAAGGAAAAAGTAAACTCAAGTGGTACAAGAAACATGACTCTAATGAAGAGACTGATAATTTTGATGAACGGGATGGAAGTTCAAGAAATCAAAACAAAAGTGATAACAGCAGCAAGAATACAAATGGCCAGAAGAAATTCAACAAGAAAGGAATCCAATGTTATAACTGTAAAAAGTGGGGGCATTTTGCAAATGAATGCAGATCCAAGAAAGCCCAAAGAGAGGATGATGAAGCACAAATGGCAGCTGAGGATTCAGATTCAGATGAGGTGTTGTTAATGAATACGACAAAATTAGATGATGACTACCCAGGGTGGTGGTATCTTGACACAGGTTGTTCAAATCACATGACTGGCCATAAAGATTGGTTTATAAGCATTGATGAGAAGGTAAAAAGGGAGATCAGATTTGCAAACAATAACACAGTGACAGCTGAAGGAGTTGGCAAGGTCTTGATTCAAAGAAGGGATGGCAAGCAATCTTTCATATGTGATGTGTTATATGTGCCAAATATGAAGAACAATCTGCTAAGCCTCGGACAATTGTTTGATGTAAAGACTGTTGTCTTGAAGGCACCACTGTCCAAAATAGAACCTTCAAGATTGGGATCCAGATTAATCAGAATCAGTGTCTAGCTGCTGAAGTCAGAAGCAAAGATTGGTTTTGACACCAGAGGTTTGGACACTTGAACTTCAAAAGCCTTCAAATGCTGCAGAGCAGAGAAATGGTGCTAGGAATTCCAAAAATTCAGATGTCAAAGGAGGTTTGTGAGGAGTGCTTCCAGCCCAAACAGCACAAGAACAAATTTAAATCAGAACTGCCAACAAGATCTTCAAGAATGATGGAGGTAATCTTTTCTGATGTATGTGGTCCTTTTTAAGAAATGTCAATTGGAGGTAATTACTACTTTGTATCATTCATTGATGATTTTAAAAGGAAAATTTGGATATACCTAATGAAAAGAAAAAGTGAAGTGCTTGAAGTTCTTAAAAGATTCAAAGTGATGGCAGAAAAACAAAGTGGCTTTAGTCTGAAGATCATTAGGACAGATAGAGGAGGAGAATATAATTCTCATGAATTCAATGATTTTTGTGAAAAAGAAGGGATATTGCATGAAGTGACTGCACCATATACTCCACAACATAATGGCATTGCTGAAAGGAGAAACTAAACTATATTAAATATGGCTAGGAGCATGCTGAAATGCAAGAAGATGCCTCACATATTCTGGGGGGAAGCAATAACAACTGTAGTGTACATTTTGAACAGAAGTCCAACCAAGAGACTTGGCACTAGGACACCAAAAGAAGCTTGAACTAAAAGAAAGCCAATGGTGAGTCATTTGAAAGGTTTTGGCTCATTGTGTTTCAGACATGTGCCAATGCAAAACAGAATAAGCTTGATGACAGGGTTGAACAAATGGTGTTACAGGGTTATGATTCAACTAGGGCTTACAAGTTGTATGATCCAAACAAGAACAAGGTAGTAATAAGCAGGGACATACTTGTGGATGAATCAAGAGGATGGGACTGGAGGATGAGAGAAGCCAGCTCGAGCAGTGAAGCCAGCCAGACAGACAAGTCAGTTCAGTCAGCAGTGCAGAAGTGGTGGAACCAGATGAGGGCCAACTAGCAGGGACAACAAGCTAGCTAGTTTCTAATCTTGTGAGAAGAACTGAAAGAGCAAGGCAGCCTTCAATAAGATTGAGTCCATATGAAGTAACTGAAGGTGCAAACACGAGAAAGAGGTTGAATTGTGTTTGCAAAAATTGAATTCTTTTGCTGTTTTGATGAATGTTGATGTGAGTTACTTGATGAATAAATAATCAAACTCAACGGCGGATAATAACAACATAAGTACACAAAGATTTATCCTAGTTCACCATTACCTTGGCTACATCCAGTCCCATTCATAAGGCTTTAATCCACAAATTCAAAACTTTGAATTACATTACCTGACCCTCCAAGCCAGTCTTCTCAAACAGCTTGACAACCCCAGACTTTTGAGGAACAATCAACACCTTGATCCTACAAGCCAAGTCTTCTCCTACCAATCTGACAACCCCAGATTGAAGGAGGAATTCACACCACTATCGGGTTTGATTACAAGTGTTTGGAACTTTGCATAGTTGCTTCTGGAAAGCTAACTGATGCAATAACTTTCTTGAGTAGTTGCTTCTGGAAAACTGATTATAACATTGACTCTCACACTCTGAAAACACTTAGAGCATATTTCTCTTTCACAAAGGTATTTCTCTCTTTTGAACTCTCGGATGACTTTGAATTGTAAGCTTGAGTTCTTGTGTTTTTCAGTGCATTCTTCTGAAGGTGCAAACACGAGAAGGGGGGTTGAATTGTGTTTGTCAAACTTAATTACTTTTGCTGTTTTGTTAAATGTTGATTTGAATTATTTGATAAATAACTAATCAGATTCAGCAGCGGATAATAATAACATAATAACACATCAATTTATACTAGTTCACCGTTAACTAGGCTACGTCCAGTCCCTTCCTCCAGAAGGCCTTTTCACTAATTCAAACTCCTTTGAATTACAACAACACTGACCCTTCAAGTCAGTCTTCCCAAACAGCCTGACAACCGCAGACTTTTGAGGAACAACAACACCTTAACTAAACCAGCTAAGTCTTTTGAAACAGCCTGACAACCCCAGACTTTTGAGGAATAACAACACCTTGACTAAACCAGCCAAGTCTTCTCCTACCAATCTGACAACCCCAGATTGAAGAAGGAATCTACACCACTATAATAAAGGTTTGGAACTTTGCAACATTTCTTCTGGAAAGCTGATTGTTGAACTGTATTTCTCTCTCAAAAACACTTAGAAAATATTGCTCTTGTTCATTTGTGTTTCTCTCCTTTGAACTCTCAGATAACTTTGAATTGAAGCTTGCGTTCTTGTGTTTTTCAATGCTTTATTCTTCAGCATTAAGTCTCTATTTATAGTTGAACTTTAGGACTTCACTGATGCTTTACTTCTGGAGTGTATTTCGATTAATCTGTTTTGAGAATATTCTAGAGTAGTTTGCTCATATTCTATTTTGAGTCTTTTGCTCACTGATCTGTTTTGAGCATTTTGCTCCGCTTATGTTTTGAACACACTTTTAGCTAGATTCTGTTTCTCGAGTCTTTTGCTCCAATTCTGTTTTGAGCATTTTTCTCAGATTCTGTTTTGAGCATATTTTTAGCTAGATTCTGTTTCTCGAGTCTTTTGCTCCAATTCTGTTTTAAGCATTTTTCTCAGACTCAGTTTTGAGCATTTTTCTCAGATTCTATTTTGAGCATATTTCTCATATTCTGTTTTGAGCATTTTTCTCTGACAGATTCCTCTGATGATATCCTCTGGACATATCCTCTGGTGACGTCATCCTCTGATTTATGCTTCTGGTGATGTAACACCCCGAGTTTAAAACACAGCGCGAGTGTATTTTTTTTTTTTTATTTTAAAATAAATAAAAGGAATTTTCTTTTTCAAAAATATTAATTCAAAAGAATTAAAATCAATTCAAATTAAAAGTTGTTCGACGTCGTAATCCAAAATAGAGAAGTAATTAAATAATTACATCACGATTAATCAAGTAAATGATTTTCGGGAATTTAATTCTTCAAAACATAACAAAATAAAGATACATCCAACAGCTGTATCCTGGACCCACCAAAATATTATCAGAGTGCGGAAAATATTAGCAGAAAAATTATACAATAATTCCCAAAATAACCAATTACATTTCCCAAACTCAAGACCCTATACAAAAGTCTAGTCTGATCATGCACTAAGCTATAGTAGCAAGCAATTTCCACCGCCTCCTCCATAAGTCTCGTCTTCACCCAGCTGTCCGTCCCTCTACGTTGCCCACGAATACTCTGTACGTAAAGATTAGGGGAAAATAACGATGTCTCCGTCGTTAGTGTAACCGTCGGTGGGACGAGTTTGGGTATCATCTGAGGGCAAAGCCCAATTTCCACAATAATAGTAGAGGGTCGCCGACCGAAATTAACAATTAACACGTAGCAATTATATCACAGTGACAGACATATCCATGGCATATCATATAACAATGATGATAAATAAGGATACTCATTTTGAAATTTCATGACATGATTGCCTTTTCAAACAACAATCAATTAATATGGAAAACATGTTGTAAGTACAACTAACACTTCAGCAATCACAATCATTCATCAGAAATTCGGATTTTATAAAGCACTTACACACATCAATTTCCAATCATCAACATATATCCAAATCGTGACCCACCGGTCAATCACCCCGATGCGATATGTATATGCTCATGTATTCAACTTCTTGGAATTACCGAGGTGCAGTCGCTCACAGACCAACACAAATTTAAATATGTTTGACTTTAACGGCCCTCAAGACCAGGGTGCAATCGCTCAACAGATCAGCACCAGTGCAGTCGCTCAATAGACCAGCACTCGTGCAGTCGCTCAACAGACCAGCACGTTTTACATATACCAAGGTACAGTCGCTCAACAGACTAGTACTAGTGCAGTCGCTCAACAGACCAGCACTCGTGCAATCGCTCAACAGATCAGCACATTTTTGCGCATTTTAGGGTACAGTCGCTCAACAGACCAGTACCAGTGCAGTCGCTCAACAGACCAGCACTCGTGCAATCGCTCAACAGATCAGCACGTTTACGCATTACTGTGTGGCCCATCGCGGGTACCACCTGACTATGCAGTGCATGAACATGCAATGTTTTCTCTTCACTGAAAATAGTATGTAACAACAGACCAGCACGTTTTACATATACCAAGGTACAGTCGCTCAACAGACTAGTACCAGTGCAGTCGCTCAACAGACCAGCACTCGTGCAATCGCTCAACAGATCAGCACATTTTTGCGCATTTTAGGGTACAGTCGCTCAACAGACCAGTACCAGTGCAGTCGCTCAACAGACCAGCACTCGTGCAATCGCTCAACAGATCAGCACGTTTACGCATTACTGTGTGGCCCATCGCGGGTACCACCGGACTATGCAGTGCATGAACATGCAATGTTTTCTCTTCACTGAAAATAGTATGTAACAACAGTAAAATTCACCTTTTCCATCATTTCCTCAAAATTTCTCACACAAATAATTTCATTATCATCACATAAATAATTAAACATTCAAGCATCTCATCATTACTACTTCACATTATCTCAAAACTCCATTCTTAATTATCATAAGTCTTCCCAATGTTCCCCTAACTCTTAAAATTCATAAAATAGTGTTTAAAACTGAGATTTCTGGAGAACACGAATCTGTATTCGAATACAGCTTCCTTGTATTCGAATACATAAGCCAAAACAATGCAGAATTAACACTCTGTATTCGAATACAGCTTCCTTGTATTCGAATATAGAGGCTGTCACATTGCAAAAATCAGTATTTTCACAACATCAATAGAGGTCTCCAAAAGCTTCATCATTACCACTTCAAATTATCACAAAACTCCATTTTAATTTGTCATAAACCTTCCCAATGCTCCCCAACACTTAAAGTTTATAAAACAATGTTTAAAACTCTGGATTTCTGAAAAACATGAATCTGTATTCGAATACAGCATCCTTGTATTCATATACATAAGACAAACAGTGTAAACTCAGCATTTTTTTGTAACATCCTTAAAGTTTTCCAGAACATCATCATCTCCTCCTCAAAACATTTCAAAAACTCCATTTTAATTCATTACAAACTTTCCCAAGGTTCCTCAACTCTTTAAAATTCATAAAACAGTGTATAAAACTTGATTTTCTGGAGAACACGAATCTGTATTCGAATACAGCTCCCTTGTATTCGAATACAGAAGCTAAAATAGTGAAAATCAGCATTCTATATTCGAATACGAGGCTGTCGTAGTCGAATTCAGATGCAAATACAGTGGCAAAAATTGTAGTCCTATATTCGAATACGATAGGGTCGTAGCCGAATACAGAGACTTAGTCAGAAGCAAAAATCCTTCATCTGTATTCGAATACAGAGGCCGGTATTCGAATACAAGTTCAAAAACTTGAGTAAAACAGAAGTCTGGCAGGGTGTATTCAAATACATTCATGCTGTATTCGAATACACCTTCGAATTCAGTGAAATTTTCTTGAGATTTTCAACACATTTTCAAACTTTTTCCTTTGGAAAACCAACAACCCCAAAACAGTTTTACCACTCTTTTGCAAACCACAAAATTCAGACATTTTTCATCAATATAGCTTTTCCAGAAAAGCACTTTCATCATTTTAAATCCTTCTCTTTTGAAAACATCAGCAACACCAGAATCACCCAAAAATAGAATGTCAACCCCCACAAAACAGCCATTTTTACACGTTTACATTTGGATCATTCCTCAAAACACATGCAAGGTATTTTCCAGTATTCTTACACAGTCAAAACAACATGCAAAGCTTTTTCCAGCTTTCTCACACAAACAGAACAACACTGATGTATTCAGTTAAAACAGCAACATGACACATCATCAAACATCCACAGAATGCATTTCTTGCATTTTATAACAACATTCAAAACAGTTTTATGAACATGCATTTTGATCATCTTCAAAATAACATGCAAAACATTTTTCAGCTTTCCCACATAAACAAAAGCAGCATTGCGATAACCACCAAAACAGCAACATCACAGATTGTTAAAATCTCAACAGAATGCATTTTTCATCCTTCAAAGTGACATGTAAAACAGTTTTTCTTCAAAAACAGTAATGAAACAACATTAATGCCCCAAAAATATGCATTTACAGCCCTAATGCCAACTAGAAAGTGGAAGGTGCCCTTACCTCTGTTTCGTTTCTGCTCAAAAGTCGGCGAAATTCCCGCTCGTGTTCGCCGCTACGAAAATGGGTTCTCTAGCTCTGTAATGATGAGGAGAACAACTTTTGTACTGGACATTTTCTAGTTTGGTGCTTGGATTTCCAAGTAATCTCACTTTTGAGGAACTCATTTTTTTTTTTTTGAACGAACAAAACTCAGAATGGGATGAAGAAGGGAAATGTTACTGTTACATGCAGTATGGAGGAGGAATGGTGTTCTGAATTTGCCCTTCCTTCTCAGTCCTATATATACGCATGTGTGGGTGCCACCTCATCAAAAACAATATTAAAATATTGCTGACCCTCCAGCACTTAACTGGTTTCGTCGAAATTAGCCGATAATCCCTTAATTAACTGTCCGATAACTTAATTACTCGTAATTAAATTAATTTACTCTTCATCCAATAATCTTAATTCATATTCCAAACTAAATATTTATATATATATTCACACAAAACATACATATATTAAATATTTGACAAATATCCCCAAAATACACTTAATATTAATTCCATAATTTAATTTATAAGGGTCTTACATTACCACCCCCTTAAATTAGTTTCGTCCTCGAAACTATATGTCGATGAACAAATGAGGATATTGTTCCCTCATCTTACTCTCCAGTTCCCAAGTTGCGTCTCCCATAGTCGGATTCCAAATCACTTTGACTAGTGGGACTTCCTTGTTCCTCAACTATTTAATCTTCCTGTCTTCAATCCTTACAGGGAGTACTTCAAATGACAGGTTTTCCTTCAGTTGAATTGTGTCTGGTTCGATCACATGTGACGGGTCCGAAATATATTTCCTTAACTGCGACACGTGAAATACGTCATGAATATTGGACAATATGGGAGGTAAAGCAATCCGATAAGCCACTGGTCCAATTCGTGCATTAATCTGGTATGGTCCAATGAATTTTGGAGTCAATTTTCTTGACTTAATAGCTCTGCCAACACCAGTTGTAGGCGTGACCCTTAGAAATACATGATCACCCTGCTCGAATTCCAAAGGTCTGCGACGCTTGTCCGTATAACTCTTCTAACGATCTCGCGAAACCTTCATTTTCTCTTGTATCCTCTTGATTTTCTCTGTGGTCTATTCCACCATCTCAGGTCCAACAATCATACTATCTCCGTCCTTATACCAGCATAAAGGCGTCTGACACTTGCGTCCATATAAAGCCTCATAGGGTGCCATTCCAATACTTGCGTGAAAACTGTTGCTGTAAGTAAACTTAATCAATGGCAACACCTCATCCCAGTTTCCTCTATCATCCAACACACACGCTCTCAATAGATCTTCCAAGGACTGGTTTGTTCTCTCAGTCTGTCCGTCTGTTTGTGGATGGTAAGCGGAACTCAATTTTAGTTTCGTTCCCAAAGCTTCATGCAACGCTCCCCAAAAATCAGATGTGAACTTTGGGTCACGGTCCGATACTATACTCCATGGAACGCCGTGTAATCTCACAATCTCAGCAATGTAGATTTCCGTTAGCGTATCTACTTTATAAGCGGTCCTTACTGGTAAGAAATGTGCGGACTTTGTCAATTGATCCACTATTACCTAAATCGAATCATTCTTCTTCCTTGTCTTGGGCAATCTAGTTATGAAATCCATGGAAATGCTATCCCACTTCCATTCCGGTGTATCCAAAGGTTGCAGCATTCCAGCAGGTCGCTGATGTTCCACTTTCGCTTTCTGACAAGTTAAACAAGCCAATACATATTCTACTACATCCCTCTTCATTCCTGGCCACCAAAAATTTTGCCTTAAGTCCTGGTACATCTTGGTCGCTCCAGGATGAATACTCAACTTACTCTTATGAGCCTCTTCCAAAATCGTTCTTCTCATATCAGCAACTTCTGGTACACAAACTCTTCCATTACATCTCAGAATATTATCTGGTCCAACCTTGAACTCAGTTGTCTGTCCTTGCGCTATCAGATTCCTCTTTTCTTGGATTAATGTGTCATCTTGCAAGTTTGCAATCTCCTCAAGCAAACCACTCGAAATCGTTATCATTCCACACTTTAAAATTCCTGGTGCAAACTTTACGTCGAAGTGTAGGTCTCTAAATGCTTCCCACAACTCTTATTGTCTGGCCATTATCATTGAAGACACTGATACGCTTTTCCTACTTAATGCATCAGCCACCACATTGGCTTTCCCAGGGTGATACTGCAATGAAAAGTCAAAATCCTTGAGAGTCTCCATCCATCTTCTCTGAAGCATGTTCAATTCTTTCTGATCGAACAGATACTTCAAACTTTTATGGTCACTGAACACCGTGAACGTGCATCCATATAAGTAGTGCCTCCAGACCTTTAACGCAAACACTACTGCAGTAAGCTCTAAATCATGAGTAAGATAATTTCGTTCGTGAGTCTTCAATTGCCTTTAGGCGTAGGCTACAGCTTTCTTGTGTTGCATCAAAACACATCCCAGACCTTGGTGAGATGCATCACAGTAGACTTCATATGGTTCCTCTGGCTGTGGCAAGATCAACACTGGTGAGGTTGTCAACTTTTCCTTAAGCAACTGAAAACTTTCCTCACACTTCTCTGTCCATGCAAACGGTTGATTCTTTCTGGTGAGTTGTGTCAAAGGAGCTACAATCTTAGCAAATCCTTCAATAAATCTCCTGTGGTATCCTGCTAGTCCGACAAAACTTCGTATGTCTGTGATAGTCTGGGGCTGTTTCCAGGCAAGAATTGTCTCAATTTTTGCCAGATCCACAACGATTCCTTCTTTTGTTATCACATGTCCCAAGAAGTTCACTTTCTCTAGCCAAAACTCGCACTTCGACAAATTAGCATACAATTGCTTCTCGAGTAAGACTTCAAGAACTTGGCGTAGGTGTTCTCTGTGTTCTTCTTCATCCTTTGAATAAATCAAAATATCATCGATGAACACCACCACAAATGTATCCAGAAATGGGCTGAAGATTCTATTCATATAGTCCATGAAAATCGCTGGTGCATTCGTAACTCCAAATGGCATAACGAGATATTCATAATGTCCATAACGGGTCCTGAAAGCAGTCTTTTGAATATCTCCTTCTCTAACCCGAATCTGATGATATCCTGACTTCAAATCGATCTTTGAAAACACCGCGGCTCCCCTTTATTGGTCCATTAAATCATCGATGCGTGGTAAAGGATAACGATTCTTAATAGTTACCTTGTTAAGTTGCCGATAATCCACACATAAGCATGAACTTCCATCCTTCTTCTTAACCAATAACACCAGAGCTCCCCATGGCGACACACTTGGTCTGATAAATCCTTTCTCCAATAAACCTTCAATTTGACCCTTAAGCTCGCTTAATTCCAATGGCGACATCCGGTACGGCGCAATTGAAATAGGTCCAGTTCTTGGGTGCAAATCAATGAAGAACTCCAACTCTCTCACCGGGGGTAATCCTGGAATTTCTATTAGAAATACGTCAGAATATTCTTTGACTAACACCACATCTTCTAGGTTCACATCCATCTTTGTCTCCGTGTTAGCCAACGATAAAAATTCCTGAGTTCCTTCTCTCAGTGATACTTCGAGCTTGTTAGCAACTAAATACCGAATGACTCCAGGTTCGGGGAAAAGAACTAATTTTCAAGCGCAATCCAAGACTACGTAATTATATGTCATCCAATCCATGCCGAGAATGATCTCGAGTGATTGTAGGGGTACACATATTAAATTAATCAAGAA
Source organism: Cicer cuneatum (assembly GCA_037974295.1). Taxonomy (NCBI): domain Eukaryota; kingdom Viridiplantae; phylum Streptophyta; class Magnoliopsida; order Fabales; family Fabaceae; genus Cicer; species Cicer cuneatum. The sequence goes on along the minus strand of JBBPBO010000005.1, from coordinate 42,676,663 downwards.
ATCTCTATTCTGAATCGTTACAGTACAGTGTAAACATGCAGAGTTTACGGTCAAAGTCTTAGCAGGTGTGGAAACAACCAAATCAAAAGGTAAAGCAGACACAAATAACTTCAAATGATTCACACAGTCCATAGCAATGAAAAAGTGGGTTGCCCCCGAATCAAAAAGTGCAACTAGTGTTTTACCTGCAATCTCGCAATCTTGCTGGATTAAATTTGGAGCTTGATTCCCAGCTTTAGCACCCATGTGATAGACGTGTCCCCTAGCAATAGGACGAGTAGCCCTAGTTGCGTTCACTGTTGGTTCCACCTTCGGAACCCGACAATCCCTCGCCACGTGTCCTGGTTTCTGGCAATTGAAACACATAAGATCCCTTGTGGTACAAGTAGTAGCAATATGTCCCTCTTTCCCACATCGGTAACATCAGACTCCTTGTCCCAATTGTCGTCCAAAATTCTGATTTCCCCGCCGATTCTGGCCTCTATTGTTGTTTTGTGGCCGGTTATACGGCTTAGCAACTTGCTTTCCTCTATTGTTCTGATAGTGCATCCGACTAGGCCCTCCTGAATTAAAGTTCCCTCCTCTGTTGGCCCTCTTGTTCTTCATGTCTTCAACCTCTCTACATTTCTCCACTAAGACTTGGAAACGTTGAATTCCCAATGGTAAGACCGAGTCTTGAATCTCATACTTCAGTCCATTTTGGAAGCGATGGCACATAAACTGTTCATCAACTTCTTCCCGGAAAAATCTGAAATGCCTTGATAGAGATAAAAAATTAGCTGCATATTCCCCCACCTTCATGTTTCCCTGGTGCAATTTCAGAAAATCGTCACCCAACTTGGTCCTAGTGCTCATCGGGAAGTATTTGTCCAAAAACTTCTTTTTGAACGACTCCCAATTCACCTTCTCTTGAGCTGACCTCATCAGTAGCCTTGTACTTCTCCACCAATACTCTGCATCCCCTATCAGCAGATACGTGGCATAGTTGACCTTCACCGCTGCTCGACAATTAATCATCTCGAAGATTTTCTCCATCTCTTGAATCCACTGGTCCGCTCTTTCTGGACCCTTATCACCCTTGAACTTTGGAGGATTATGATGACGAAAATCCTCTTGTCCCCTTGATTCAGCAGCACGGATCTCTCTCTCTCTCTTCTGCAGATCTCGTTGAGTCTTCGCAGCCGTCTGTGCAACTACATACGCAGCCATGTTATTCATCGCTTCAGCCATCCTATCCTCCCGACTGACGTTGGCTCTTGCAGTGTCGTCTCATCTTGGAGGCATATTTTCCTACAAAACCATCATCACTTCAGTCACACCACAACTTACACAAGACTTGACACTTTAACTACTTGCTCCTATGCATGATCAGGTAATAACTCAAAACCAATAATTTAACTCAGAGCTATAACCCAAAACTTGAACCAAATGCTCTGATACCACAATTGTAACACCCCAAGTTTAAAACACAGCGCGAATGTATTTTTTTTTTCAGACTCCAATTCTGTTTTAAGCATTTTTCTCAGACTCAGTTTTGAGCATTTTTCTCAGATTCTATTTTTGAGCATATTTCTCAGATTCTGTTTTGAGCATTTTTCTCTGACAGATTCCTCTGATGATATCCTCTAGACATATCCTCGGGTGACGTCATCCTCTGATTTCTGCTACTGGTGATGTAACACCCCGAGTTTAAAACACAACGCGAGTGTATTTTTTTTTTCATTTTAAAATAAATAAAAGGAATTTTCTTTTTCAAAAATATTAATTCAAAAGAATTAAAATCAATTCAAATTAAAAGTTGTTCGACGTCGTAATCCAAAATAGAGAAGTAATTAAATAATTACATCACGATTAATCAAGTAAATGATTTTTGGGAATTTAATTCCTCAAAACATAACAAAATAAAGATACATCCAGCAGCTGTATCCTGGACCCACCAAAATATTATCAGAGTGCGGAAAATATTAGCAGAAAAGTTATACAATAATTCCCAAAATAACCAATTACATTTCCCAAATTCAAGACCCTATACAAAAGTCTAGTCTGATCATGCACTAAGCTATAGTAGCAAGCAATTTCCACCGCCTCCTCCATAAGTCTCGTCTTCACCCCAGCTGTCCGTCCCTCTACGTTGCCCACGAATACTCTGTACGTAAAGATTAGGGGAAAATAACGACGTCTCCGTCGTTAGTGTAACCGTCGGTGGGACGAGTTTGGGTATCATCTGAGGGCAAAGCCCAATTTCCACAATAATAGTAAAGGGTCACCGATCGAAATTAACAATTAACACATAACAATTATATCACAGTGACAGACATATCCATGGCATATCATATAACAATGATGATAAATAAGGATACTCATTTTGAAATTTCATGACATGTATGCCTTTTCAAACAGCAACCAATTAATATGGAAAACATGTTGTAACTGCAACTAACACTTCAGCAATCACAATTATTCATCAGAAATTCGGATTTTATAAAGTACTTACACACATTAATTTCCAATCATCAACATATATCCAAATCGTGACCCACCGGTCATTCACCCCGATGCAATATGTATATGCTCATGTATTCAACTTCTTGGAATTACCAAGGTGCAGTCGCTCACAGACCAGAACAATTTAAATATGTTTGACTTTGACGGTCCTCAAGACCAGGGTGCAATCGCTCAACAGATCAGCACCAGTGCAGTCGCTCAACAGACCAGTACTCGTGCAGTCGCTCAACAGACCAGCACGTTTTACATATACCAAGGTACAATCGCTCAACAGACTAGTACCAGTGCAGTCGCTCAACAGACCAGCACTCGTGCAATCGCTCAACAAATCAGCATATTTTTGCATATTTTAGGGTACAGTCGCTCAACAGACCAGTACCAGTGTAGTCGATCAACAGATCAGCACTCGTGCAATCGCTCAACAGTTCAGCACGTTTACGCATTACTCTGTGGCCCATCGCGGGTACCACCTGACTATGCAGTGCATGAACATGCAATGTTTGCTCTTCACTGAAAATAGTATGTAACAACAGTAAAATTCAGCCTTTCCATCATTACCCAAAAATTTCTCAACACAATTAATTTCATTATCATCACATCAATAATTAAACATTCAAGCATCTCATCGTTACTACTTCACATTATCTCAAAAGTCCATTCTTAATTATCATAAGTCTTCCCAATGTTACCCTGACTCTTAAAATACATAAAACAGTGTTTAAAACTGAGATTTCTGGAGAACACGAATCTGTATTCGAATACAGCTTCCTTGTATTCGAATACAGAAGCCAAAACAGTGCAGAATCAACACTCTGTATTCGAATACAGAGGCTGTCACATTGCAAAAATCAGTATTTTCACAACATCAGTAGAGGTCACCAAAAGCTTCATCATCACCACTTCAAATTATCACAAAACTCCATTTTAATTTGTCCCAAACCTTCCCAATGCTCCCCAACACTTAAAGTTTATAAAACAATGTTTAAAACTCTGGATTTCTGAAAAACACGAATCTGTATTCGAATACAGATCCCTTGTATTCGAATACAGAAGCTGAAAACAGTACAAATTCAACACTCTGTATTCGAATACAGCATCCTTGTATTCGAATACAAAAGACAAACAGTGTAAACTCAGCATTTTTTTCCAACATCATTAAAGGTTTCCAGAACATCCTCATCTCCTCCTCAAAACTTTTCAAAAACTCCATTTTAATTCATTACAAACTTTCCCAAGGTTCCTCAACTCTTTAAAATTCATAAAACAGTGTCTAAAACTTGATTTTCTGGAGAACACGAATCTGTATTCGAATACAGCTCCCTTGTATTTGAATACAGAAGCTAAAATAGTGAAAATCAGCATTCTATATTCGAATACGAGGATGTCGTAGTCAAATACAGATTCGAATACAGTGGCAAAAATTGTAGTCTTGTATTCGAATACGATAGGGTCGTAGCCGAATACAGAGGCTAAGTTAGAAGCAAAAATCCTTCATCTGTATTCGAATACAGAGGCCCGTATTCGAATACAAGTTCGAAAACTTGAGTAAAACAGAAGCTTGGCAGGCTGTATTCGAATACACCTTCGAATTCAGTGAAATTTTCTTGAGATTTTCAACACATTTTCAAACTTTTTCCTTTGGAAAACCAACAACCCCAAAACAGTTTTACCACTCTTTTGCAAACCACAAAATTCAGACATTTTTCATCAATATAGCTTTTCCAGAAAAGCACTTTCATCATTTTAAATCCTTCTCTTTTGAAAACATCAGCAACACCAGAATCACCCAAAAATAGAATGTCAACCCCTACAAAACAGACATTTTTACACGTTTACATTTGGATCATTCCTCAAAACACATGCAAGGTATTTTCCAGTATTCTTACACAATCAAAACAACATGCAAAGCTTTTTCCAGCTTTCTCACACAAACAGAACAACACTGATGTATTCAGTTAAAACAGCAACATGACACATCATCAAACATCCACAGAATGCATTTCTTGCATTTTATAACAACATTCAAAACAGTTTTATGAACATGCATTTTGATCATCTTCAAAATAACATGCAAAACATTTTTCAGCTTTCCCACATAAACAAAAGCAGCATTGCGATAACCACCAAAACAACAACATCACAGATTGTTAAAATCTCAACAGAATGCATTTTTCATCCTTCAAAGTGACATGTAAAACAGTTTTTCTTCAAAAACAGTAATGAAACAACATTAATGCCACAACAATATGCATTTACAGCCCTAATGCAAACTAGAAAGTGGAAAGTTCCCTTACCTCTGTTTCGTTTCTACTCTCGTTTAGTTTTTTTCGCGACAAAAGTTGGCAAAATTCCCGCTCGCGTTCGCCGCTACGAAAATGGGTTCTCTAGCTCCGTAATGATGAGGAGAACAACTTTTGTACTGGACGTTTTCTGGTTTGGTGCTTGGATTTTCAAGTAATCTCACTTTTGAGGAACTCTCTTTTTGTTTTTTTGAACGAACAGAACTCAGAATGAGATGAACAATATTAAAATATTGCTGGACCCTCCAGCACTTAACCGGTTTCGTCGAAATTAGCCGATAATCCCTTAATTTACTGTCCGATAATGTAATTACTCGTAATTAAATTAATTTACTCTTCATCCAATAATCTTAATTCATCTTCCAAAATAAATATTTATATATATATATATTCACACAAAACATACATATATTAAATATTTTACAAATATCCCCAAAATACACTTAATATTAATTCCATAATTTAATTCTTAAATTTAAGGGTCTTACAGGTGACGTCATCTTCTGATCTATTCTTCTTGTGACATTTTTCATTCTTCTTCTAAGTCAAATATGTTATTTTCATAAAATACATTTGTTAACATCAAAACTTTAATTGCAAAAACCAACTTGGTTCCAACAATCTCCCCCTTTTTGATGATGACAAACATTGTATTTTTGACAATACTTTTTCTTTCTTTTGACTTTGACTCCCCCTAAGACTAAGCTTAATTTTATATTTTCTCCCCCTAAGTCTAATGTCCTGATATCATATCAAATTCATTATCAAATACATCATACATCATCTTCTCCTCCTTTCGAATACATCATCTTTTCCGCCCAGATATCATATCAAATACATCATACATCATCTTCTCCTCCTTTCAAATACATCATCTTTTCCCTCTGATATTTTATCAAATATTACATCTTCTCCCCCTTTGTCATCAGACAAAAAGGATTGAATGAAGAAAAGAGATTCTCTGTTTTTTTTTTTGGTTTTTTTTAATTATAAAAGTACACGAAAAATAAAATAACAAAAAAAATTAAACTAAGCTATTAGGTTAGGGATGAAGATAAGATTAAGGTTTTTCTTGATGAATTCAAACCTATCTTCAGGTAGTGGTTTAGTGAATATGTCAGCCCATTGATGATCAGTGTCTACAAATTGAATGTTAAGTACCCCTTTTTGAACATAATCTCTGATTAGGTGGTGTTTGATCTCTATGTGTTTGGCTCTAGAATGTAGGATAGGGTTTTTGGTTAGGCAAATTGCAGAGGTGTTATCACAATAGATGGGTATGTTGGATTCTAATATTTTGTAGTCTTCAAGTTGATGTTTCATCCAGGGTAGTTGAGAGCTGCAGCCAGCTTCTGAAATGTATTCAGCCTCTGTATGGACATGGCAATGGTGTGTTGTCTCTTACTGGACCACGAAATTAAATTGTCTCCTAAAAATGTACAATAGCCACTTGTGCTTTTTCTTTCAAGTTTCTCTCCAGCATAGTCAGAATCACAGTATCCACTCAGTTTGTATGTAGGAGTTTTCTTGTAAAACAAGGTGATATTGGTAGTGCTTTTCATATATCTAAGAATTCTCTTAACAGCAGTTAGATGAGATTCTCTAGGATCAGATTGAAATCTAGCACATACACACATATTGAATATGATATCAGGTCTAGAAGCAGTAAGGTAGAGTAATGATCCTATCATTCCTCTGTAGATTTTCTAGTCAACTTTTGTTACTGATTCATCTTTATCAAGTGAACAAGTAGAATGCATTGGTGTAGCCATAGGTTTGCAATCACTCATTTTAAACTTCTTGAGAAGTTCCTTTGTATATTTAGTTTGGTGAATGTAAATACCTTATGGACTTTGTTGAATTTGTATTCCTAGAAAGAACTTAAGTTCTCTTATCATACTCATTTGAAATTCATGCTGCATTAATTCAGAAAATTTTGACAAAGAATGCCATTAGTAGATCCAAAAATAATATCATCAACATAAATTTGAATGATCAGAATATCATTGTCTATCGATCTGCTAAACAAAGTATTGTCTATTTGTCCTCTTTCAAAGTTATTTTTAAGTAAGAAATTACTGAGTCTATCATACCATGCTCTATGTGCTTGTTTTAACCCATACAAGGATTTTCTAAATTTAAAGACATGGTTTGGAAATTCAGAATTTTCAAAACCTGGAGGTTGTTTAACATATACCTCTTCACTCAAATAACCATTGAGAAAAGCACTTTTAATATCCATTTCAAATAATTTGATATTATTATTTGCAGCAAAGGACAATAAGATACGAATAGCTTCTAACCTGGAGCAAATATCTCAGTGTAATCAATGCCCTCTTGTTGACTGTAACCTTGTGCCACAAGCCTTGCCTTGTTTCTGACTACTTCACCCTTTTCATTTAGCTTATTTCTGAAGACCCACTTGGTTCCCACAATGTTCTTCTCTGGTCTTGGAACTAGATCCCAAACACCATGCCTCTTAAATTCATTTAACTCTTCCTACATTGCAATAATCCATCCATCATCTGCCAATGCTTCACTAACAGATGTAGGCTCAATCGATGAGATTAAACCAAACAGACTTATATCTTTTAATGATGATTTGGTTCTTAAAGAATCACTTCTACTTCCAATGATCAGATTTTCAAGATGAGATGACTGATATTTCCATCCAGATTTCTCTTATGACTGGTTCTTATTTGATCAGGTTCATCCTTTGAAGATGTGTCACATGCTTCTGATTTATTTGTATCCATCACTTCTCCAAATTCTGCTAGTTTATCTGCTTCTGCTGGTTTATCTATTTCTGCTTCCTCTGGTGTTGTTAAATCTGTAATATCAACATTTTGCTTTGACTTTGCAGTGTCAAGCTGTTTGTCATTTTATTTACCATGTATAGATTCCTCTACAATATGAGTTTTAGTATTAAACACCCTATAAGCTTTAGATCTTTCAGAGTATCCAATGAAGATGCACTTTTGAGATCGAGAATGAAACTTACCAAGAATATCTTTAGTATTTAGCATATAACAGATACAACCACATTGTTTAAAGTAAGAAATGTTAGGCTTTTTACCTTTCCATAATTCATATGGTGTTTTATTCAACATAGACTTAATAAAGACTCTATTCTGAATATAATATGTAGTGTTGATTACTTCAGCACAAAAATGTTTTGCAACATTTAAATAATTTAATATAGTTCTGGCCGTGTCTTGGAGTGATCTATTCTTCCTTTCTACAACTCCATTCTGTTGAGGTGTTCTAGGAGAAGAAAAGTTGTGAGAAATTCCATTCTCATCACAGAAACTTTCAAAGAATTTGTTTTCAAATTCTCCTCCATGATCACTTCTAATTGACACTATCTTAAAACCTTTTTCATTCATGACTTGTTTACAGAATGTCATAAATACAGTATGGGATTCATCTTAAAACCTTTTTCAGTGCATTCTTCTGAAGGTGCAAACACGAGAAGGGGGGTTGAATTGTGTTTGTCAAACTTACTTACTTTTGCTGTTTTGTTAAACGTTGATTTGAATTATTTGATAAATAACTAATCAGTTTATACTACTTCACCGTTAACTAGGCTACATCCAGTCCCTTCCTACAGAAGGCCTTTTCACTAATTCAAACTCCTTTGAATTACAACACCACTGACCCTTCAAGTCAGTCTTCCCAAACAGCCTGACAACCCCAGACTTTTGAGGAACAACACCTTAACTAAACCAGCTAAGTCTTCTAAAACAGCCTGACAACCCCAGACTTTTGAGGAATAACAACACCTTGACTAAACCAGCCAAGTCTTCTCCTACCAATCTAACAACCCCAGATTGAAGAAGGAATCTACACCACTATAATAAAGGTTTGGAAATTTGCAACGTTGCTTCTGGAAAGTTGTTTGCTACACTTATTCTTGTACTCTTGTATTTCTTTTGGAAAGCTGATTGTTGCACTGTTTGCTACACTTATTCTTGTACTCTTGAGTTCTTGTGTTTTTCGATGCTTTATTCTTCAGCATTAAGTCTCTATTTATAGTTGAACTTTAGGACTTCACTGATGCTTTACTTCTGGAGTATATTTCGATTAATCTATTTTGAGAATATTCTGGAGTAGTTTGCTCAGATTCTGTTTTGAGTCTTTTGCTCACTGATCTGTTTTGAGCATGTTGCTTCGCTTCTGTTTTGAGCATACTTTTAGCTAGATTCTATTTCTCGAGTCGTCTGCTCCAGATAAAGGTTTGGAACTTTGCAACGTTGCTTCTGGAAAGTTGTTTGCTACACTTATTCTTGTACTCTTGTATTTCTTTTGGAAAGCTGATTGTTGCACGGTTTGCTACACTTATTCTTGTACTCTTGAGTTCTTGTGTTTTTCGATGCTTTATTCTTCAGCATTAAGTCTCTATTTATAGTTGAACTTTAGGACTTCACTGATTCTTTACTTCTGGAGTGTATTTCGATTAATCTATTTTGAGAATATTCTGGAGTAGTTTGCTCAGATTCTGTTTTGAGTCTTTTGCTCACTGATCTATTTTGAGCATGTTGCTCCGCTTCTGTTTTGAGCATACTTTTAGCTAGATTCTATTTCTCGAGTCTTCTGCTCCAATTCTATTTTGAGCATTTTTCTCAAATTCTGTTTTGAGCATATTTTTAGCTAGATTCTGTTTTGAGCATTTTTCTCATATTCTGTTTTGAGCATATTTCTCAGATTCTGTTTTAAGCATTTTTCTCTGACAGATTCCTCTTGACATATCCTTTGGTGACGTCATCCTCTGATTTCTGCTTCTGGTGACATCCTCTGGTGATGTCATCCTCTGATTTCTGCTTCTGGTGACGTCATCTTCTGATCTATTCTTCTTGTGACATTTTTCATTCTTCTTCTAAGTTAAATATGTTATTTTCATAAAATACATTTGTTAACATCAAAACTTTAATTGCAAGAATCAACTTGGTTCCAACATCTTCTACTACCTGAAGCCTCCTTTTATAGATGAGATATGGGCTTTGTCCAAGCTTAATTTCGAGATAAATATTGCTCAGATTTCCTTAAAAAACTCTTTTGACCAATTTTGTTTCTTTTTAATTTCAAATCAAATCTTTTTAAAACTTTGATCAGATCTCATTCAAAAAATCAATCAAGTCTTCTTCGAATTTGAATCAAGTCTTCTATGAATCTGAATCACGTTTTAAATCTAGATCTTGCATTCTTCTGATCTGGACCAAGTCTGGACATGTCTTCTTCTGATCTGAACCAAGTTATCTTATGGACCATGTTTGCTTCTGATCTGGACCATATTATCTTCTGGACCATGTTTGCTTCTGATCTTGACCATGTCTTCTTCTAGACCATGTTTCCTTCTGATTAGGACCATGTTTCCTTCTGATCTAGACCATGTCTTCTTCTAATGTGGACCTTGTCTCCTTTTGGACCATGTTTCCTTCTGATCTAGACCACGAATGATATCCTTTGATGATGTCATTGATTCTTGTCTCTGACGATATCCTCTAACTGATGATATCCTCTGATTTTTGTCTTTGATGACATCCTCTGATTTTCGCTTCTGATGGAATCCTCTGATGATATCCTCTGGTATCCTCTGATGACATCTTCTGGTATCCTCTAGTGATATCTTCTGGTATCCTTTGGTGATATCTTCTGGTGTTCTCTAGTGACATTTGGCGTTATCTTCTGGAGGTATCCTCTGGTGACTTTATCCTCTGGTGACGTCAACCTCTGGTGGTATCCTCTAGTGACGTCATCTTCTGGTTTTATCTTCTAGTTTCTACTTTTGGTGATGTCATCTTCTGATTTTTGCATTCTTCTTCGAAGTCAAATATATTATTTTCATAAAATACTTTGATACCATCAAAACTTTAAGTGAAAAAACCAACTTGATTCCAACAGTAACATCTAACTCAGCCATCAATGCAGATGGATAATTAATTTATTTTGCCTTGATTGTTGAATCAGAACCAGTAAGTGATGAAGAAGCTTTAAGTAATCCTATATGGAGATCAGCAATGGATGAGGAACTCAAAGCCATAGATAAGAACAAGACATGGGAGCTGATGACCCTGATAGAAAACAAGAGACCAATTGATGTCAAGTGGGTCTATAAATTGAAATTGAAGCCTAATGGACAGATTTCCAGGCACAAAGCCTGACTTGTAGCAAAAGGATTCTTGTTGAGACATGGATTGGACTATGATGAAATGTTTGTCCCAGTGGCTTGAATTGAAACAGTGAGGCTGGTAGTATCAATCGCAAGTTACAAAGGATGGACCATGCATCAGCTAGATGTAAAATCAACATTTCTTAATGGATCACTAGAAGAAGAAGTGTATGTGAAGCAGCCACCAGGATATGTGAAAACAGGCAAAGAAGATCATGTATACAAACTAAAGAAAGCTTTATATGGCCTAAAGCAAGCTCCTAGGGCCTAGAACAAGAGGATTGACAAATTCCTCATAGAACAACAGTTTGAAAAGTGCGCAAATGAGCATGGAGTTTACATCAAGAAAGCTGTAGCAGTACCTGCAACATTGATATTGTTGGAACCAAGTTAGTTCTAAGTACTTAGGATTTTGATGTTTACAAAAGCATTCCATGTAATCTTATTTTGTACTTAGAATTAATATATTAAATGCCACCAGAAGATAAAGTCACCAGAGGCAGAAGATGAGTCACCAGAGGATAAAATCAGACTAGAGGATACACCTCCAGAAGACACCAGAGGATGCATTCAGAAGGCACCAGAGGATATCAAATGATGTCAAAACATCATCATAGGATATCTTTTCTGGCCCAGATCAGAAGGAAGCAAAGTCCAGAAGGAGACCTGGACCAAACCAGAAGAAAGCCTGCCAGAGGGAGACTTGGTCCAGACCAAAAGGAATCATAAGTCAGACTTGGTCCACACTTTATTCTGTCCAGAAGATAGCCTGACAGTGATTATAAAATTAAGTCCAGACCAGAAGAAATGAAAGTCTAGACTTAATTTCAGTTCAATCCAAACTCAGTCCAGATCAGAGGGAAAATGTTCAGATCAATGGTCCATATTTAAGCATCATGGCCCAGTGTTGGCCGAGATCAGAAGATCATATCATATGGCCCAGTGTTGGCCAAGATCAGACGATCAGATCATATGGTCCAGTGATTGGCCGAGATCAGAAGATAAGAGCATGTGGTCTAGTGTTGGCCGAGATCAGAGGATCACAACAAATTAGGTTGTATGGTCTAGATGTGGTCGAGATCAAAAGATCAAACGGTCCAGATTTTAATCATGATGAAAATTAGTAAGGACTTGATTAAAATTCGAAGAAAACTTGAGTAAATTTTGATAGAAATTTGATCAAAGTATTAAGGGGATTTGATTAAAAAATTACTGAAGATTTGGAGAAATTCGAATGCAATTTGAAGCTTAAAAATATATGGTTTGAAATTAAAAGAAACAGGATTGGTCAACAGAATTTTCAAATGCAATCTGAAGTCAAAAAGATACACTTTTTATTTAAGTGAAACCCAATTGGCCAAGTTATTTTTGCAAGAGAATCTGGGCAGATTCAGCACGAATTTAAGCATGGAAGAAACCCTAATTATTCATCTATAAAAGGAGGCTCAAGGCAAAAGACTTAGCATTGAAAATACTTGAGAGTCATATACTTCCAAAAGAAAAATACTTTAGTTTTCAGTGAGGTCAATTGTGAGTATCCGCTTTCCAGAAGCAAGTACTCTAAGTTTTTCTTTCCCTTGTGTTAGGTCTAAGTTGTTGAAGTAGAGTCTACAATCTGAGGGAGTCAGAAGGAGTAGCAGATTACTTAGCAATTAGATTCAAGGTTCTTTTCCTAAAAAGTCTAGGATTGTTAGACTTTTTGAGAAGACTGACTTGGAGGGTCAGTGGTACTTTGTAATTCAAGGTTTTTGAATTAGTGAAATCCTTCAAAGTGAAGGGACTGGACGTAGCCTAGTTAACGGTGAACCAGTATAAAATTATGAGTTTTTATATACTTTATATCCGCTGTTAACTCTATTTTAACACATTTTGTTTTAAAACTAAAAAGTATTCAAGTTAGTCAAACACAATTCAACCCCCCTTCTCGTGTTTGCACCTTCATATATGTCTATATGTTGATGATTTACTAATTACTGGCAGCGATGAAGTAGGAATCAAGGAGTTCAAAATCAGAATGGAGAAGGAATTTGAGATCACTGATCTAGACATACTATCATATTTCCTTGGCATTGAGTTTGAAATCATGAAAAATGGAGTTTTTATGCATCAAAATGGAGGTTTAATATGCAAGATTGCATTGGAACAAGTACTCCATCAGATGCATGGTTGATGTTGTCCAAGGAAGGCAATGAGGAGCTGGTGGATCCTACAACATTCAAGCAAATGGTAGGATCCTTGAGGTATTTGTGTAATACAAGGCCAGACATTGCATATAGTGTTGGACTGATTAGTAGAAATATGGAGAAGCCTAGAACACCTCACTTTTTGCCATCCAAAAGGATTTTGAGGTGTATTAAAAAAACTAGTGAGCTTGGACTTCTTTATGCTAGGAATCAGAATGGAAACGAAGCTGAGTTGATTGGCTTCAGTGATGCTGACTAATGTGGTGATAAAGATGAAAGGAAGAGCACCACAAGCTACGTATTTATGATCAATGATTCACCAATCTCATGGTGTTCAAAGAAGAAAAACATAGTGGCATTGTCTAGTTGTGAAGCTGAATATGTGGTTGCATCAATGGGAGCATGCCAAGCTATGTGGTTGGCAGAATTAGTGGCAGAACTAGGACTGAGAAGCAATCATGCAGTAAGGATGAAGATAGACAATAATTCATCAATAGATCTAGCAAGACATCCAAGTGTTCATGGAAGGAGTAAGCACATAGAAACAAGGTTTCACTTCCTAAGAGACCAAGTAATGAAAGGCAAAATAAAGCTAGAGCATTGCAGTACCAATTATCAAAAGGCTGACATCCTAACAAAAGGCTTGAAGAGAGTGAAGTTCCAAGAGATAAAGAACAAGCTTGGATTAACATCAGTATAATCATTTTGAATTAAGGAGGAGTGTTGGATGTAATACTAAAATCATTGTAATATGTTTGTAATTCGGTTAGGATGGTTAAAAAAATTAGTTAGTTTGTTAAGCAAAGTATTATTCGAAACTGTGATAAATAAGTTTGTAAACCAAGAACGTTCTTGGTTAAGTGTCAAGACTGATAATCAATCTCCATTTTAAACATTCTCTGTTTTACTTTCTTCTTCTCTATTTTCAATTCCTCTTTCATTATACAATTTGTTCCAACACTTCAAAAGAAACAAATATTATAATTATTTTATTAATATCCTAAAAAAGGTATTTAGATAGATTGGATGGATATGCATCTATTGAAAATATGATAATAGATTAATTGAATGGATTGTATTGGATTTTTTTTCAAACCTTGTAGTTGATTGTTAAAGGATTATTTTGATTCATCCATTACCATTAACATCTAAACTCATCCATTTTACCACTCCTAATTTGTATGTTTAAAATGGCAATTGTATTATCGGAAATATGGGCACTTTCAACAGCCACTTTATCCACTTTAAAAACAACTTCAAATCACATATATGTCATTTCAAAATCGCCATAGTATGTGCAAATACTGGCATTTCAAATTGCCACAATTCGCTACTAATTTTTAACGCAAAAAATTCGTCTACACCGCCATAATTCACACAAAAAACACCATCTTACATTTTTACATATTAAATTTTGATAAAAATAAATTATTCCTGAATATAAGCCATTTTCAAATTACTAGATATTTTTATTATTTTTCTTCATATATATCATTTTATTAGTACTACTAATTGTTTAATTTATCTTAGAAGATAAAATGTCAAATAATTTTGATACATAATATGTACAAATAGTGGCGATTGAGATTTTTGTGAGAATGAAATAATAAGAATGATGATGATAATGATGTGTTGGAACATAGTGTGTGAATTTAAAATTTGTTGAAGACCCACATTGAAAAATCTTATATGTTGAGTAGTTTTCATCAATATATAAAGATTCTCAAACTTTTGTTGAAGTCTCACATTGGATAGAAAATATATGTGGCTTTGCTTACATCATTATATAAAGAGTGTCAATCTATTGTGAAAAGCACACCAAAGTTGGATGCATTTCTCAAATTTTTCTTTTCTCTTTTTTTTTTATTCTGCTGGATATATTTCTGAGCCACTTCTCCCTTTACTTTTTGTCCCTTCGATTTTTAGTGGTTCTAATACCACTTCCTTTTAGAGCGGTTTTTATGTCGTAGTCCCTATACTGTCCTTTTAGAGCGTTTGTTATATCGTAGTTCTTTTGATTTATGAATGGTCATAGTACCATACTGTGAGTGACTTTAACCGCCGCCATATTGAGAGTGACTTTAACCGTCATATTGAGAGTGGCTTTAACCGCCATATTGAGGGTGTAATTCTAGAACAGTTTTCTAGAGTGTAGTGGAACTCTGATATAGTGAATTTGGACTGTTTTATCCTAGGGACGTCGTGGTTGATAGTATGTCTTGCACAATTTGGGCAGTGCCACGAAACTTCTTAAAGAGAGCGACTCAACCCAATAATATTTTCGGTGTCATAAATTGTTTTTTAAACAGTTTTTTCAAAACTTGAAACAACAATTTTAAGAAGTTTCCTTCTGCCATGTCTACCGACAAAATTACTGGTATAGGTTCTTCTGCTTCTGATTTCAACAAACCATTTCAGTTTGAGGGATGTCACTTCAAAAGATGACATTCCTGTTGTTCCAGAAACAGATGAACAAACGGAAAAGGATAAGAAAGCTGCTGAATTAACCCAATGGGATAATAATGATTACTTACGTAAGAATTATATTCTGAATAGGCTTCTTGACGATCTGTATGATTACTATAGTTCTAGCAATACTGCTAAATAGTTTGGGATTCTCTAAAGAAGAAATATGATACTGAGGAAGCTGGAGCCAAGAAGTATGTTATTGTTATGCCAAAATGTCAATTAATTGTTTTGATGAAAACAAAAAAAGATTAATTAAAGACTTTAATTATGATTATAAGTTATGTGTTATTTAACATGTGCATTTGAGTGTATTAAACCAAATAAGGTACTAAGCAAAAGAAAGCAAAATCCGTTTAAAGAATAAGCTAAAAATGGACAGCAAAGAACCAAGAACGTTCTCCAAGATTTTTTACTTCATCAAGATTGTTCGAACTAGATTTGTATGCAAGGAAGGATCATGCTTATATCGAATAGATTACCAGTAAATATACAAGAGATATGCGGCGTTAATAATAGCAAAAGAAGTACTCTAAAAAGATCTAAGGAGAAAAGATTTGAATCAAGGCAAAGTGATAGAATCAGTTGAAAACGATCATTTCCACGCTCCAGAACATTCTCTAGTTTATGTCATACTGCAACAGAACGTTCTCTAGCTTCTGAAGCACAAACCAAGAATGTTCTTGAGACTCCATCATTACATTATGACACATATTCTCGTGATCAAGTAACCTTCAAACACTATGCATATCAGAAGAAAGAGAATGCACAAAGACTAGATAGTCAAAAAGGGAGAAAGTTCAGTCAAAAGTCTGAAAATAATGACTGGTTATTTTAATCTGCCCCTTGACCAGGGGAACCCCTTCAATGGTAATATTGAGCTAACATAGACCTCCTCAAATGTCTATAAAAGGAACCTCACAGCTCAATGGAAAATACGACATTCAAGGGAAAAAGAAAGATCATCAATCACTTACATTTATACTTGAAAGTCTCACAAGAAATTAGTAACATTCAGTTTCAAATTTATTATCATTAGTTTACTGAAACATCTTGTAAAGAATCTAACCTCAAACAACAGTTGAGATTAAACATATTATGTCAAACACTTTAATCATTATTGTGTAAAACTCAAGACTATAAGGTTTGTTTATGGCTTGAGTGAGTTGCTTAGAAAAATCCTTTTAAAGTTGAAAGGTTAGTTGTAAAAATGCTATCAAGGGTTGATAGGTGACCTGATTGAATCTCTTTTTGGGCGGAAAGGATTGACGATTATGAAAGATCAAGGCTGATCTGAGCTAGGTGCTGTCAAACCAAGAAGGTTCTTTGTTTTTGACACTTAGTGGAAAATATCACGGTTGTGAGGACTGAACGCAGCCCGAGTTGGGTGAACCAGAAACGTTAAAAAGCAGAATCTGTTTACTTTCAGTTTTCCATTTAGGTAAGTTAAAAATCAATTTCAAACCAAAAACGTTCTCGGTTTTCCAGAAGGTTCTCTATTTTCTGCTTTTACTATCAAGATCATTCTGCCTTTTAAAACTAACAAAGAACGTTCTCTGTTTTTTGTTTCCAGAACCAAGAACGTTATCCGTTTTCTATTTTCTTAACTAAGATCAATCTTGAGTTATTTTTAAGTTTTAACAGAGAAATTTTTAAAAGACAGCTTTACAATTCAAATCCCTTCCTTGTAAAGTGACATTTCTACTTGGCATCAGAGCTCGATCTCTAAAATTAAAACACCTATACAATGTTAGAGAAAAGATCTAGAAGAAAATGTCAAAAACCATATACATAGTTGAAGGACGATCTTCAAACAGACCACCTTACTTTGATGGAACAGACTATTATTTTTGGAAAAACAAGATGAAGTCATTTCTAAATTCTCAAGATACAGGAATGTGGCGTATCATAACTGATGGAGATTACATCCCAATAACAAATCAAGATGATCAAACATTAGCTGAAAAGAGAGAAGCTGACTGGATAGCTGAAGACAAAACTAAGGTACTCCTAAACTCTAAAACTCAATTATTTTTATCTTGTGCTTTAAGCAGGGAAGAAAGCGAAAGAATTGATGAATGCAATACTATTAAAGAAATATGAGACACGTTGCAAACTCATCATAAGGGAACAAGTCATGTCAAAGAAATCAGAATTGACATAGGCATAAGAAAATTCGAACACTTCGAGATGAATGAAGGAGAGACCATTGATGAGATCTATGCAAGGTTTACAACTATTGTAAATGAAATGCGCTCCTTAGGGAAAGCATACTCAGTGCAAGATAGAGTCAGAAAAATTATGAGATGCCTTCCAATGATATGGAGACCAATGGTGACTGCTATAAGCCAAGCCAAAAATCTTGATGTATTAGCACTAGAAGAGCTGATTGGAACATTAAGAGCACATGAAGTGTTACTACAAGAGGACAGAAAAATCAAGAAGACTAAAACAATAGCCTTAAAAGCATCGCAGCAAAGTCCGCCATCACAATAAGATGAGGACTTAGAAGAAACTAAAGATGCTGATGAAGAATCTTCTCACTAGAAAGATTCAAAGAATGATGAGAAGAAGAGATCAGATAAAAAGGGGATTCCCAAGTAAAAGGGAAAATCCCAAGACAAAATTGGATAAAAGTTAGATCACATGCTTTGGTTGCAACAAACTTGGACACTTCAAAGCAGAATGTCCATTAAACAAGAAGACACCAAAAAGATTTCCATTTAAAAAGAAATCAATGATGGCCACATGGGACGATTCAGAAGAATCAAAAACAGAAGAAGAAGAAGCCAACATATGTCGGATGGAAAACTCAGAAGAAAAATGAGGTAAATGAATATGAACATTGCTCTCTATGTGAACAAACGGGAAAAGAGTTTGATAATTTACTTCATGATTCAAACTTTCTTGTTCAAGAATGTAGCTCTTTAAAGGAACAATTTTATAAAGAAAAAGAAGAAAAAGAGAAAACTCATGCTATGAATGATGAATTTAAAAAAAATCATTCACAATCTGAAACAATCTCAGTTTGAAAACTATAAAACTGAAAATCAAGAAAAACAAGAATGTTCTCCAGCACAAAAGGAGAACGTTCTCCATAAGCTGAAGTTGAGATTCTTAAAAATTATCTATCACAATTCATAAAAGCTATTGAAACCTTTCAAAAAAATCATGGGATCTCAAGTAGGTATCTTTGATAAAGCAGAACTTGGATTTGATAAAACTCAAAAGACAAAAATGTATGAAAATTTCTTTGTTCCAAAAAATAAAGAAAATAAATGCAAAACAAAGTGTTCATATTGTAATAAAATTGGACATCTAGAATTTGCATGTTACTTCAAAAAGAGAAATGATAAGATCAAGAACAAAAGAAGTTTTACAAAATTGGAACGAACTGGAACAAAAATAGAATGTTTTCAAAACCAGAAAAAAAAAAAAAAAGAACGTTCTCCCGGTAACTTGAAAAAACGAGAACATTCTGGACAGAAACATTCTTCAAAATTTTTAAAACGAGAACATTCTGGGATTTTACCAACACCTGTTAAACCTCAGTTTTCCAAAAATTTTCAAATACTAAAATGTTCTCATTTTTCCAAAGCTGGCCACAATGAATCAACCTGCTATATCAAAAGAAAACCCACTTTTAAAACTAACTCTCAAGGACCCAAAACCAAGTGGGTACCTAAAGTGAATCCAACACCTTATGCAGGATGGACTTCAACATGTCAAGAAAAAGCCATGGTTCTTGGACAGTGGTTGCTCAAGACATATGACAGGAGATGAAATTGTTTCATTTCATTTGAAAAGAAGGAAAGAGGTTATGTAACCTTTTGAAACAACAATCAAGCTCAAATCAAAGGTAAAGGAACCATTAGTAAGAAAACACAAAAAATGAAATTATATGAAAATTTCTTTGTTCCGGAAAGTAAAGAGAATAAATGCAAAACTAAGTGTTCATATTGTAATAAAATAGAACATCTAGAATTTGCATGTTATTTCAAAAAGAGGGATGATAAAATAAAAAACAAAAGAAATTTTATAAATCTAAAACAATCTGGAATAAAAAAAAATAGTTTTCAAAACCAGAAAAAGGGAGAACATTCCCCAAGCATCCTGAAAAAGGGAGAACGTTCTGGACACAAACATTCTCCAAAAATTTTAAAAGGAGAACATTCTGGAATTTTACCAACACCTATCAAACCTCAGCTTTCAAGAAATGTTCAAACACTAAAATGTTCCCATTGCTCTAAAAATGGTCACAATGAATCAGCCTGTTATATCGAAAGAAACTCTAATCTTAAAACTAACTCTCAAGGACCCAAGACCAAATGGGTACCTAAAGTTAATATAACACCTTATGCAGGATAGATTTCAACTTGTCAAGAAAAAGCCATGGTTCTTGGACAGTGGTTGTTCAAGACATATGACAGGAGATAAAAACTGTTCCATGTCATTTGAAAAGAAAGAAAGAGGTTCAGTAACCTTTGGTAACAATTACCAAGCTCAAATCAAAGGTAAAGGAACCATTGGTAAGAAAAACTCAGCTCAAATTTTTGATGTTCAATATGTAGAAGGTGTGAAACATAATCTCTTAAGCATAAGTCAATTATGTGACAATGGCTTTGAGGTTATCTTCGAACCCTAGTTTTCATCCAAAGGATTTTATTTCCACAAACAGAATCCTTGAGCTGCTTCACATAGATCTTTTTTGTCTTATTAAAACAACAAGTCTAGGTGCAATGAAATATGGTTTTGTTATTGTTGATGACTTTTCACGATACACTTGGGTTTTATTTTAAAACAAAAATATGATGCATTTGATGCTTTTAAAAACTTTTGCAAAAAGGTACAAAATGAAAAGGATTCCAATATCATTTCTATAAGAAGTGATCATGGAGGAGAATTCATAAATTCCTCTTTTAAAACCTTCTTCGAAGAACTTGGCATTTCTCATAATCAAACTTGTGCAAGAACTAATGTTGAAAATTACAAGAAATGGCAAGAACAATCTTGGAAAAATCTAATGTTGAAAAATACTTTTGGGCTGAAGTTATCAATACTTCATGTTATATTTTAAATTGTATATCAATAAGAAAAATTATCAACAAAACACCATATGAAATCTGGAAAAACAGAAAGCCAAACATTTCATATTTTCATATTTTTGGTTGTTATTGTTACATTTTGAACAACAAATAACATCTTGGAAAGTTTGATGCAAAATCAGACAAAGCCATATTTTTGGGTTACTCAACCGAATCTAAAGGATATTGTGTGTTTAATCACAAAACAAAGATTGTTGAAATCAGTATGCATGTATTGTTTGATGAATTTGATGATCTTGAAACAAATCAAAGAAATGATGAAGAAGAGGAACATTTTGGACAGCAGCAGCAAAATGTTCTCCAGGAAACCCAAATTAATAAACAGTCTTCGTTTCATTTTCCACCTAAAAGCTGTAGAGCGATTAGTGATCATTCTCAAAATCAAATTATTGGAAATAAAACTGATGGGATTCGAACAAGAATGTCATTCAAAGATAATGACAACAACAACATGGCAATGATCTCCTAAATCGAACCAAAGTCAATTAAAGAAGCCATTGTTGATAAATCTTAGATAGATGCAATGAAAGAAGAACTTCTTCAATTTGAAAAGAACGAAGTCTGGGATCTTGTTCCAAATCCACAGAATAAAACCATCATAGGAACAAGTTGGGTATTCAGAAACAAACTCGATGAAGAAGGTAAGGTTGTTCGTAACAAAGCAAGGTTGGTTGCTCAAGATTACAAATCAACAAGAAGGTATATATTATGATGAAACTTTCGCGATAGTTGCAAGGTTAGAAGCCATAAGAATTCTTCTTGCATATGCATCTTATAAACTCATAAAAACTTTTTCAAATGGATGTTAAAAGTTCATTTTTAAATGGTTTTTTACACGAACAAGTTTATGTACGGTAACCTCCTGGTTTTGAAGATCAATCAAAACCAAATCATGTTTTCAAAATTACGAAAACTCTCTAAGGTTTAAAACAAGCACCAAGAGCTTGGTATGAAAGATTAAGTTCCTTCTTAATCAAGAATGGATTTTCCAAAGGAAAAATTGACACTACATTTTTTAAGAAAAATGATAAAAATGATTTACTCATAGTTCAAGTGTATGTTGATGATATTATTTTTGGATCAACAAATGAGAAAATATGTGATTCTTTTTCAAAACACATGCAAAGTGAATTTGAAATGAGCATGATGGGAGAGTTAAGATACTTTCTTGATTTACAAATCAAATAACATGATGATGGCATTTTTATTTGTCAAGAAAAGTATACAAAAGATCTTTTAACAAAATATAAAATGAAAGAAGCCAAAATCATGGCTACTCATATGCATCCATCTTCTTCATTGGACAAATATGAAAATGGAAAATCTGTTTCTGAGAAGGAATATAGAGACATGTCAGGATCTTTGCTTTACTTAATTGCCAGTAGACGGGAGATAGTATTCGCAGTAGAATTATGTGCTAGATTTCAATCTGCTCCTAAAGAATCACACTTAACTGCTGTAAAAAGAATTTTTAGATATCTTGTTGGTACTACTGATCTTGGCCTTTGGTATAGAAAAAGTTGTCATTTTGATCTTGTAGCTTACTCCGATGTTGATTATGCTGGGGATAAAACTGAACGAAAAAGCTCAAGTGGCGAATGTCAGTTCCTTGGAGAAGCCTTAATCAGTTGGTCATGCAGAAAGCAAAACACGATTGCGCTATCAACAACTAAAGTTGAATACATATCAGCGGCAAATTGTTGCTCCCAAGTAATTTGGATGAAGAATCAATTTGAAGACTTCTCTGTAAGTTATTCAAATGTTCCGATTTACTGTGATAATACTAGCGTAATCAATTTGTCTAAAAAATCCATTCAGCATTCTAGATCTAAGCATATTGAAATTAAGCATCATTTTATTCATGATCATGTTAATAAAAAGGATGTTGAATTAATCTTTGTTGAAACTCAAAAACAACTTGCTGATATATTTATAAAGCCTCTAGTAGAAGAAAGATTTAATTTCATCAAAGAGAAATTGAGAATCATCAAAAATCCGAACTGAATGCATTAGAAATTTTTTTTCTGCAAAACCAAGAACGTTATTTGATTCGCGATCAATCTCCTTTTTTAGGCATCATTCTCCGTTTTTCTTCCCCACTTAAAAACTGGAAAATGAGCTGCTTGTGTTGCATTTAATGCTCTTGTCTGTTAATTTTGAAAAGCATCTGACACACTAAACTTCACCCTCCAAACTATCACGCTTTTCAAATCAACCATCCCTTCATCTTCAAACCTTCTAAAACCTCCCTTCTTCCAACAACTCTTTGATTTTCCCCTCTGTTTCTGCTTCTTCATCCTCAAAAATTCCTTTTGCTCTCTGAAACTTCTCAAAATCCTAAAAATGGCCAGAACGAAACAATTCGCGCGTACGAATCCCTGCCCTAACTCACCATCTCCATCATCCCCTTTCTCTTCCTCGCCATTTCAAAATTGTTCACCATCGCCGCCACCTAGACCTTCACCATCATTAGCAAAGACATTTTCAGACTACATGTCATCTTCATCCAGAGAATCGAGCCCTATCATACTTCCTCTTCGACCCCTCGCCATTGTTCTTCCTTCTTTCTTCTCTCAACCACCACCAACTGTTTCTCAAGCCCCTCCACACTTGATAAAACCAGCAACAAAACCCACCAAGGCCCAACGACGCTCTATGTGCATCTTTGCTCTAATAGGAACATCCAAACCTAAACAATTTGACCCCACTGTGTTGATAATTTCTGACAGTGATGAATCTAAAAATGATGCCCCTTCTCAACCCACTCAAACATCTTTTCCTTCCCACCTCTCCATCTTCAAAATCGTCTAACCATACCACCCAAAATGCTCCCTCACAATCATCAGTTCCATCTCAAACAACTCCTCCCAACCAAAAACGAAATTCCATCAATGAGATTTTCTCCACCTCCAAACCCGTTCCTTCATCCCCTCTAAAACCTAACCCTAGCCCTAAGCCTAAAACGAAAAACTTAAGGGTAAAAGCAACCCCTACCCTTGCTCAATTCTTGGCAAAAAACTAGCTTAAAAGCCCCCAGAAAAGAACAAAAACAACTGCCCCCAAATAGAAACCTCGAGAACATTCAACCTCTCCAAAATGTTCTCCAACTCCACCACCAGAACGTTCTACTCCCCGACAAAATGCACCAGAACGTTCTCCACCCTCTATCTCTCCAGGACATTTTGCTCCTCCAAACTCAGAACCAGAACGTTCTTCACCTCCTAAAACTGGCCCAAAATTTTGCTTCCCGTCTATAATTCCCTCATCTCTCTAGAAAACCTTTTCTGAAAAATGGGCTAAGACACCCATTGGTGTTGGAAGGGTGTTTTTGCTACACAATCTCATACTCACAGGCAAAACCATCAAGAATCATACTAATTCTCTTGGATGGACATCCTTCCTCCAGACCTTAAAAAAGATTTTATCCTAATGTTGTTAGGGTTTTTACTTTCCAGCCCGGGTTTTTGCTGAGAAATCCTTGTTGGTATCCAACATTAAGGGTATTGAAATTAGGCTGACCCCTCATATCCTTGCCTCAATCCTAAGCCTCCCTATTGAAGGACGAATGGTTTTTGGAAAAAAAACTAGTTTTCTGCCCTCAACCTAAATAGAAAGGAAATGCTTTATGACATTTTCCAACCCAACACCGCCACTTTTCTGTCCTCCTACATAAGGCCTATGTGCAAAGAGTTTAACGGCATAAGCCAACATTCGGTCATGCCACATTGTGGAAGTCACGAATACGTTTCTAATAATAATGTTGTCATCGTCTATCATCTTCTTCACCAAAAACACCTCAACCTCCCACACATCATCCTTCAAAACATGAAAGTTGCCACTACCAAAGACTACAAGAAGAACATTGTCCCTTACGGCATGGTTCTGACCAAGATCTTTAAGCACTTCAACATCCCCCTCACCACAGAATCCTCCATCCTTAATATCTTTAAATTTTCGGCCAAGAACATCTCTGACATGAAGAAGATTTCGTCTGACCAACCCAAATCCGTTTTACCAACCACAACCACTAAAATGAAGCGCTCAGCTCGGGGCAAAGCTGCAGCATCTTCCAGTTCGGCTCCTACTGAAAATCCAGCCCAAAATCCAAATGATCAACCTGCTCGAGAACATTCTCCAGAAAGACCTCATGAAGGTTCTCCACCTACCATCATTCTCCCGCCCCTTGTTTTACAAAGACACATTCCTCCCTTCTTCAATCAATCTTCATCTGATCTGTCTCCCATCCATTCCAACCTATTTCCTCTCCAAAGCAACCTCTGCTCTTAGCTACCACCACACCAAACATCCACCATGTCACCAGCCTTCGTATCCCCCCAAAAAAACAGCTCATCCATCTTTTGTTGGAACCAAGTTGGTTCTAAGTACTTAGGATTTTGATGGTTACAAAAGCACTCAATGCAATCTTATTTTGTACCTTGAATTATTAAATTAAATACAATCAGAATATGAAGAAATTAGAAGCAGAAGATCAAAGGAAAATGAATTCAAGAATTTCCAGAAGATATTCCAGGATGTCAAAACATCACCAGAAGATATCTTTGCTGGCCCAGAACAGAAGAAAGAAAAATCAGAAGGAAACATGGATCATACCAGAGGAAATCCTGCCAGAGGGAGAGTTGTTCCAGACCAACAGGAATCAAATATCAAATTTATTCCAGAAGTTATTGTGACCAGAAGATGGCCTGGCAGTGAAAAATTAAATAGCCCAAACTTGTTCCAGACTCAACCAGAAGCTAAGTTTAAGGGTCCAGAACAAGAGAATCAATCCAGATGTGACTCAGACAATAAGATAGCATGATTTAGGGCATGAAACTAAGTCAAGACAAGAAGAAATGATTTCCAGAATGATCCAGACCTGATCTAAAATCAAAGGTAAAATGCGCAGACTGAAATATTTATTGTCCAGATTTAATTTCAATTTAATCCAGACCAAAGTCCAGAATTAGTCCAGATCAGAGGGAAGATTTCCAGATCAGTGGTTCATAATTAATTATTTGGTCCAGTGATGGTCCAGATCAGAAAATCAGACCATGGCCCAGTGTTGGCCGAAATCAAAGGGACAGAATGTATAGTCTAGCAAAGGCCGAATTCAGAGGATTATAGCATATCAGGTGCGCCATCCAAGATGGCCGAAATCAGAAGATCAGAGGGTCAGGAAGTGTGGTCCAGGGAAGGCCGAAATCAGAGGATCACAGCATAACAATCAGTATGGTCCAGATGTGGACTAGCGCATGAAGATCCAATGGTCCAGATTTAATCAGGAAATTTATACGGTGGAGAATTTAATTTATTTTGATCAAAGGATTAAAAAGATTTATTACAAAAATAAAGTGAGGTGTTGTGGAATTCAGGAGCTGTGGCGGGAAGGAACCAACAGATTTAATTGGCCAGTTATTTTGAAAGGAAATCTGAAGATATGTTTTTTATTTATATGAAGCCCAATTGGTCAAGTTATTTTTACAGAGAATCCAGCAAGATTCAGCTCAAATTTAAGCATTGGAAGAGGCCCAAATCTGCATCTATAAAAGGAGGCTCAAGGCAGAATACTCAAGCATCGAAAATCACAAAAGATTCATACACTTCCAAAGCAACCACTCTCAAATTTTCATATAAGTCAATTGTGAGTTTCAGCTTTCAAGAAGCAAGTACTCGTTTATTTTCTTTCCACTGTGGCAAATCTAAGTTGTTAAGGTAGAGTCTACAATCTAAGGGAGTCAGTAGAGGTAGCAGGTTACTTGGCAATTAGATAGGGTTGTATCTAAGTTGTTGAAGTAGAGTCTACAAACTGAGGGATTCAGAAAGGGTAGCAAGGTACTTAGCAATTAGATTCATAGTGTTGTGAATTCTTCTACAATCTGGGGTGTCAGATTGGCTGAAGAACAGGAGTTGTTTTTCCTCAAAGAAGTCTAGGATTGTTAGACTATTTGAGAAGACTGACTTGGAGGGTCAGTAGCAAGGTTGTAATTCAAGGTTGAATTAGTGAAATCCTTCAAGGCGAAGGGACTGGACGTAGCCTCGTTAACGGTGAACCAGTATAAAATCTGTGAGTTTTTATTTTTATTTTTATCCGCTGCTAACTCTATTTTAATTATACATCAAGTTTTGTTTTGAAAGTATTAAAACAGGAAAAGTATTCAAGTTAAGTCAAACACAATTCAACCCCCCTTCTCGTGTTTGCACCTTCATCTTTTGAATAAGCCAATTTTTGGTTTTTGCTGACACCTCTGGTCCATCTGTTACCCATACCAAACCACCCTCTAATTCCCTTCCTCCAGTAATTACTTCCTTTGCCTCTCTCTCAACCTTCTTCATTAAGCCAGCGCCTACCTCCAGCCCCCTACCCTCTTCTCCCAAGGTTGATTCTGCAGAACCATCCAAGCGACAGAAGACTGAGAAGGATACGTCCAACTCAGCCATCCTATCTGCCCTCGTGACCATCATGGCTAGACAAGCTATTCAAGATAGAGTGTCTGACATTCTCAGAGAATGAATGACTACACAACTTGCTCCCAAGCTCAGGATTGACCCTCCTCTTCCTTCTTCTGTACACCCACTTCCAGACCCTTCTAGCTTATCTTCCTCAAAATGATTCTCTCCTTCCCTCTTTGTGTGAAGATTCTACTTTGGATGTTTTTCTGGTTTTTTTTTTTTTTTTGCTTCTCCCGTCTCTTTTTTTGTAATGACAAAGGAGGAGAAATTAGTTTAGATTTTATTGCTCTTTACTGCTAATGTGAAGTTTCTTTTTGTATATTGAAACTATGTAATCATCTTTTACATGTTAATGAAATATCTCTTATTTTGATCAACCATCCATGGCATATTCTGAGGGGGAGCTCTTACGCTCTCTATTATTATAGTTAGAATCAAAATTAAAATTAAATTAAATTATGTTTCTCATCATCAAAAATGGGGAGACTGTTAAGAAAAAATCTCAATTAATTGTTTTGATGAAAACAAACAAGGATTCATTCAAGACTTTAATTATGATTATACGTTATGTGTTATTTAACATGTGTACTTTAGTGTATTAATCCAACATAGGTACTAAGCAAAAGCAAGCAAAATCAGTTTAAAGAATAAGATAAAAATGGAAAGCCAATAACTAAGAACGTTATGGACTTTTTCTGGAAAAACCAAGAACATTCTCCAGGATTTTTTACTTTATCAAGACTGTTCGAACCAGATTTTTATGCAAGGAAATATCATGCTTATTTCGAATGGATTACCAGTACATATATAAGGGATATGCAGCTTTAATAATAGCAAAAGAAGTACTCTAAAAAGATCTAAGGAGAAAAGATTTGAATCAAGGAAAAGTGACATAATAAGTTGAAAGCGATCATTCTCCAGGCTCCAGAACATTCTCCAGTTTCTTTCATACTGCACCAGAACGTTCTCCAGCTTCTGAAGCACAAACGAAGAACGTTCTTGAGACTCCAACATTACACTATGACACATATTCTCATGATCAAGTAACCTTCAAACATTGTATAGATCAGAAGAAAGAGAATGCACAAAGACCTAATAGTCTTAAAGTCAAAAAAGGAGAAAGTTCAGTCAAAAGTCTTAAAATAATGACTAATTATTTTAATTTGCCCCTTGACCAAGGGAACCTCCTCAAACGGTAATATTGAGCTGACATGGACCTCCTCAAATGTCTATTAAAGGAACCTCACAGCTCAATGGAAAATACAACATTCAAGTGGAAAAGAAAGATCATCAATCACTCACATTTATACTTGAAAGTCTCACAAGAAATTGGTAACATTCAGTTTCAAATTTATTATCATTAGTTTACTGAAACATCTTATAAAGAATCGAACATCAAACAAGAGTTGAGATTAAACAGATTATGTCAAACACTTTAATCATTATTGTGTAAAACTCAAGACTATGAGGTTTGTTTATAGCTTGAGTGAGTTGTTATGTAAAATCCTTTTAAGGTTAAAAGGTGAGTTGTAAAAATCCTATCAAGGGTTGATAGGTGACCTGATTGAATCTCTTTCTGGGTGGAAAGGATTGACGATTGTGACAGATCAAGGCTGATCTGAGCTAGGTGATGTAAAACCAAGAAGGATCTTTGTTTTTAACCCTTAGTGGAAAATCTCACGGTTGTGAGGACTCGACATAGTCCGAGTTGGCTGAACCAGGATAAAATCATTGTGTGATTTCTCTTCGTTATCTCTGTTTACTTTCAGTTTTCCATTTATGTAAGTTAAAAATCAATTTCTATTTTTAAACCAAACCAAAAACGTTCTCCGTTTTCCATAACGTTCTGCGTTTTCTACTTTTACTATCAAGATCATTCTACCTTTTCAAACTAACCAAGAACG
Organism: Cicer cuneatum; assembly: GCA_037974295.1. NCBI lineage: Eukaryota > Viridiplantae > Streptophyta > Magnoliopsida > Fabales > Fabaceae > Cicer > Cicer cuneatum. The sequence continues at coordinate 42,647,581 of JBBPBO010000005.1, read as the reverse complement.
TCCTATGTTTTCTGTTTCTATAACCAAGAACGTTCTTCGTTTTCTATTTTCTTAACCAAGATCAATCTTGAGTTATTTTTAAGTTTTAACAGGGAAATTTTTAAAAGACAACTTTACAATTCAAACTCCCTTTCCTTGTAAAGTGACATTTCTACTTCAGTTGTTAGCCGCTACCTCAAATATCAAATGGCAGATGACAGATCAGAGGAAGCTCATTCCCATGAAATCCAGAAAATAGCTCATGAAATCATCTCTGAAGGTATATCCCTCGATGAGCAGTTTCAAATTGTTGTTATCATTGACAAACTGCCCCCTACTTGGAAAGATTTTAAAAATTCTCTCAGCCATAAAACAAAAGAATTCTCTCTTGAAAGTCTGATAACCCACCTCGGAATTGAGGAAGAATCCCGTAAGCAAGACCAGAAAGATGAAGTTCTTCTTGTTGCTACTAACTAAAAAAAATCCATCGGAGCAGTTCTAAAGCCAAATGGCAAACAACTTAAGAATCAGAATCGCAAGAATAGCAACAAGAATGGGAACCCGCCAAAGGTTACAATTATAAAGTAGCAGCAACCACCTCCTAGAAATGCACCCTTTCTCTGCTATAATTGTGGGAAAGAAGGGCATATGGCACGCAAGTGTAGGAACAAGCCAAGCCCTGCTCAACAGACTAACTTGATAGAAGAGCAATTCATTTCTATGATAATTGAAATCTACATTGTTGATGGATGGTGGATAGACACTGGCGCCTCACGCCATGTCAGCTATGACTGTGCTATGTTCAAAACATACATTACTGTTGAAGATAAGAAAGGGTTGTTGGAAGATTCCCACACCACGAATGTTGTTGGTATAAGAGATGTGGAATTAATATTTCACTCTTGAAAAGACCTTAATTTTGAAGGATGTCATGCACACTCCAGAAATAAGGAAGAATCTAGTTTCTGGTTATCTTCTTAATAAGGCAGGGTTCAATCAAGCTATAGGGGCAGATTTGTACTTCATTTCTAAAAATGGTATCTTTGTTGGGAAAGGGTATGCCACTGATGACATGTTTAAATTGAATGTTGAAATCAATAAAATATCTCCTTCTGCTTACATGTTATGTGGTTTTAATATTTGGCATGCTAGACTTTGTCATTTGAACAAACGTATGATTTCAAACTTTAGTAACTTCGGCTTAATTCTAAAGTTATCATTAAATGATTTTGAAAAGTGTGATTCTTGCAGTCAAGATAAAATAACTAAAAGTTCACATAAATCAGTAGTTAGAGAATTTGAACCTTTAGATTTAATACACTCTGATATATGTGAACTTGATGGGACACTAACAAGAAATGGAAAACGGTATTTTATTACTTTTATTGACGATTGCTTTTACTATGCTTTTGTGTATCTGATGTAAAATAAAAGTGAAGCGCTTGACATGTTTAAGATCTTTGTAACTGAAATTGAAAATCAATTTAGTAAAAAACTTAAGAGGTTTCGTAGTGATAGAGGAACATAATATGATTCTAGTTTATTTAATGAGTTTTATAAAACTCAAGGAATTATACATGAAACCACAACACCTTATTCACCGAAAATGAATGGTAAAGCTGAAAGAAAGAATATAACTCTCACTGAACTATTTGTTGCTATTATGCTTGACTGTTTGCTATGTTTTGAATAGAGTTCCAAAATCTAAAAGCAAAACATCTCCTTATGAGATAATAAAGAAAAGACAACCAAACTTGTCTTATCTTCGAACATGCTGTTGTCTGGCTTATGTCAGAATCCTCGATCACAAGCGAATTAAATTCGCCAGTAGAACCTATGAATGTGTCTTCATTGGGTATGCAGTAAATAGTAAAGCATATAGGTTTTCTGACCTAAATGCGAAAGCGATCATAGAATCAAATGATGTTGACTTCTATGAAAATAAATTCCCTTTCAAATTGAGAAATAGTGGGGCAGCGAACCAAATCACGTTCCTGTGACAAAAAGCACTGAAAGCAATAAACAAGGTGACTTGGAAACATGAAGAAGTAAGAGAATCAGAGTTGCTAAAGATTATGGACCAGAATATATGACCTATAATTTAGAAGAGGATCATGCGAATATCAAAGAAGCCTTGTCATTATTGGATGCAGATCTTTGGCAAGATGCTATGAACGATGAAATGGATTCTCTATAATCTAACAAGACCTAGCATTTGGTAGACTTGCCTCCTGGTTGCAAACCAATAGGTTGTAAATGGATTTTGAAAAAGAAACTGAAACCCAATGGAACTATTGATAAATACAAGGCACGCCTTGTAGCCAAAGGTTTTAGGCAAAGAGAAAATATAGATTTCTTTGACACTTTTTCTTCACTCACTAGAATAACATCCACTAGGGTACTCATTTCTCTAGCAGCAATTCATAACTTGGTGATACACCAAATGGATGTTAAAACATCCTTTTTAAATGGTGATCTGGAAGAAGAAATTTATATGGAACAATCTGAAGGTTTTGTAATTCATGCACAAGAAAACAAGGTCCGTCAGTTAGATAAATCCCTGTATGGTCTTAAACAAGCTCCTAAGCAATGGCATGAAAAATTTGACAGTTTGATTATATCAAATGAGTTTAAAGTGAATAAAAGTGACAAATGTATTTATTACATATATAAAAATGGCATTTGCACTATCATATGTATCTATGTAGACGACTTACTCATATTTGGTTCAAACATTCATGTTGTAAATATTGTGAAATCATTGTTGAGTAACAACTTTGATATGAAAGACCTCGGAAAAACGAACATAATCCTAGCAATGAAGATTACTAGGTTAGAAAAGGGAATTTATTTGGATCATTCTCACTATGTTGAAAAGATCCTAAAGAAATATAAATACTTTGACTGTAAACTTGCTTGCACACCATATGATCCAAGTGTGAAACTTTTGAAGAACACCAGCGAAGGTGTTAAACAAACTGAATATGTGAGCATCATTGGCAGCCTCAAGTATGAAGCATTGACAGGCTATAGAAAGAGTCATGAGATACCTAAAAAGGACCATGAGTCTAGGATTACATTATCAAAGATTTCCTACCATCCTTGAAAGATATAGTGATGCTGATTGGAACACTTGTCAGATGTCTCCAAAGCAACTAGTGGCTATATTTTTAGTATAGCAAATGGTGATGTATTTTGGAAATCGAAGAACGGACGATATTGACTCAATCCACTATGAAGGCTAAAATGATAGCACTAGCTACTACTAGTGAAAAAGCGAGCTGGTAGGGATGTTTGCTAACTGAGATCCCTTTATGGGAAAAACCTATGCTAGCTATGTTGATCCACTGTGATAGTTTTGCGACTATTGCAAAGATTGAGAATCGTTATTACAACGGTAAGAGACGACAAATATGTCATAAGCATATCACTGTTAGAGAATTACTTTCTAACGGAGTTGTTATAGTGGATTATGTACGCACTAATGAGAATTTAGTAGATCCTTTGACGAAAGGGTTAGCTAGAGAGAAAGTCCTAAATACATCCAAAAGGATAGGACTAATGCCTATAGAGTCACTCATGATGGTAACCCGACCCAAAAGACTGGAGATCCCAAGAATTAGGTTCAATGGGTAATAACAAGTCGTGAAGTGATATGAGATGAACATGCTATTATATATCAGAGAAGCATGATTCTTGAAGCAATGATAGAATGAGATAATAGAAACTCTTAATGAGATCTATACTCCATGTGGAGTGGAGTACCAAGCTACAAGAGTATTGTTGATAGACTCACCTATGTGAATGTGGAAGTGGGGCCGCTTCCTATGGAATTTTGAGGCAGAATTCCTAGAGCGTTCACTATACTGGGATAGACGTGCAGGGCCATTAACGCACGAGCTTTTGTGAATATACCCTATGAAAAGGTTGTGTATGGGTTTGATGTCAGAGATAGAGTTCAAGACTACGAGTCACTCTTGTTGAATCTGAATCTAACTTACTATGCAAAGGTTCAAGTCAAGAGACACCTTTGCTAAGCACAATCTGATAGAAGTGTTTGACGCTACTTCAGAAACATTTTTTAAATTCAAATGGGGGATTTTTGGAACATAGTGTGTGAATATAAAAATTGTTGAAGTCCCACATTGGAAAAATCTTATATGTTGAGTAGTTTTCATCAATATATAAAGATTCTCAAACTTTTGTTGAAGTCCCACATTGGATAGAAAACATATGTGGATTTGCTTCCATCACTATATAAAGAGTTCTAATCTATTGTGAAAAGCACACCAAAGTTGTATGCATTTCTCAACTTTTTCTTTTCTCTCTTTTTTATTCTGCTCGATATATTTCTGAGCCACTTCTCCCCTTTCTTTCTGTCCCTTTGATTTTTAGTGGTTCTAGTACCACTTCCTTTTAGAGCGATTTTTATGTCGTAGTCCTTATGTTGTCCTTTTGGAGCGTTTGTTATGTCGTAGTTATTTTGATTTATGAGTGGTCATACTATAATATTATGAGTGACTTTAACCGCCGCCATATTGAGAGTGACTTTAACCGTCATATTGAGAGTGGCTTTAACCTCCATATTGAGGGTGTAATTCTAGAACGGTTTTCTACAGTGCAGTGAAACTCCGATACAATGAATCTAAGCTCTTTTATCCTAGGGACGTCGTGGTTGATAGTATGTCTTGCACAATTCGGGCAGTGCCGTCAAACGTCTTAAAGAGAGCAACCTAGTTTGTGACTCAACTCAGTAATATTTTCGGTGGCATAAATTGTTTTTTAAACAATTTTTTCAAAACTCGAAACAACTTTATCCACTTTAAAAACAACTTCAAATCACATATATGTCATTTCAAAACCGTCATAATATATGCAAATACTGGCATTTCAAATTGCCACAATTCGCTACTAATTTTTAAACCAAAAAATTCGTCTAAACAGCCACAATTCACACAAAAAACACCATCTTACATTTTTACATATTAAATTTTGATAAAAATTATTTCTAAATATATGCATTTTTAAATTACTAGATATTTTTATTATTTTTCTTCATATATATTATTTTATTAGTACTACTAATTGTTTAATTTATCTTAGAAGATAAAATGTCAAATAATTTTGATACATAATATGTGCAAATAGTGGCGATTTGATGAAGTGGGTCGTTTGGTTGAGCAATGTTTTGGATCTTGGGTTTATTGTAAGTTTTGGAAAAGATTGAGATTTGTGTGAGAATGAATATGAATAATAAGAATGATGATGATAATGATGTTTTTATGAGGAAATGTGATGCTGCCATGTTGGATGTTGATGATGTTAGGTATTGATGATGGTGGTGGTAGTGGTGAGCAATGGTGAATGATGAAGAAGAAGAATGGTGATGAGAGGGTGGCAACTGTGAATAGTTAGAAAGTATTAGGGCTTTGTTTCTCTTATTAATTCACATTAGTTAAAAATTGATTTTTATTAAATCGGTTTAATTATTTAAATATAATATAGAATTATTTAATTAAATTAATTACAAAAATAATGACATAAATCAGATTAATAACATAATAAAAAACTTATCCAACTCACTAATAACTCTTCAATAACATTTCATTATTGAGTGTGTCACATCATATAAATTTACGGAAACCAAAATAAATCTCAAAAAAAATTTAATAGGAGAGCAAACATTTGGATTTAGAAAAACAAACTAAAAATTAAATTTGAACAAACTAAAAAGATTAAAAGTACATATAAAAATATCTTTTTTACAATATTATTATTATTATTATACATATAAAAGTATTGAAAATAGTTGAGGGTCATCATTTTTTATATATTTTGATATCCATCCACTTTTCCAATTAGTATCTCCCTTATATTATGTGATGTGTGCCAGCTAAATAAATAATGATATTTAAAGTTTTTTTAAAGGAAAAGAAGTTATATATAATAGAAAAAGAGTATAATGGAACTTCAACTCATTACAATAGAAACCAAATAAGGAAACAAAAGTCAAAATAAAACAAAATCTTCCAATTAATTTAGATAATGATATTTAAAGTAATTATATAAATGCTAATTTAATTTGTTTTGCCCTGATCAGACCAAATTGTATATCTCTATTGCAATTAAAGTGTCATTCATAACATATTGATTTATAGTTTCCACGCATGTTCTTTATAAGCTTACAAATGGATTAGGAATTTCTTTTGATCTAGAGATATTGAGCTGAGGAAAATGGCTAGTGTTTTTGTCATAAAATATGACATCCCCTTAACGAATGTGGTATTAGTATTAGGTATTTGAAAGACATTAATAATGTTGTTATTATTAAACTTGTTTGAGACTTAATCATTTCTAGTCATTAAATATGTGATGTGTGCCAGCTAAATAAATAATAAATAAATAATGATATTTAAAGTTTTTTTAAAGGAAAAGAAGTTATATATAATAGAAAAAGAGTATAATGGAACTTCAACTCATTACAATAGAAACCAAACAAGGAAACAAAAGTCAAAATAAAACAAAATCTTCCAATTAATTTAGATAATGATATTTAAAGTAATTATATAAATGCTAATTTAATTTGTTTTGCCTTAATCAGACCAAATTGTATATCTCTATTGCAATTAAAGTGTCATTCATAACATGTTGATTTATAGCTTCCACGTATGTTCTTTATAAGCTTACAAATGGATTAGGAATTTCTTTTGATCTAGAGATATTGAGCTGAGGAAAATGGTTAGTGTTTTTGTCATAAAATATGACATCCCCTTAACGAATGTGGTATTAGTATTAGGTATTTGAAAGACATTAATAATGTTGTTATTATTAAATTTGTTTGAGACTTAATCATTTTTAGTCGGCAGTGAGATATTCTTTTTAGAGATTGATTCTTTAGACGGTATGAAAATATTAGATATCACATTGATTCCTCCATTTATATTGCAAATATAAGAAAACTAATATATATGAGAACAACAAATGGCAATTTGGAAAGTGTGACACTTAGATGGAGGATTCTTTTGTTTCTATTTTTAACATTGATGAGCACATGCAATCTCATCTTCATGTCACTATTAGTCATTTCCTTCAGGATGATCATTAGAAATTTCTTTTGTTATCTTACATAATTACCCATGGTTAGTTGTCTTGCTAACCAAGGTTACTATTCCTAATTTTGATTGTAAGAATCGCCTAGTTTGGAGATTAAACAATTAATATTACAGTGTTTTAAGCTTTAAAGAAGCTTATTTATTTTTCAAGCCTTTTGGGCAACAAAATCCTTGGGCTAAATTCATTTGGAGATTGCTCATTCCAAGTCTCTTAGGTTTTGGAGATTGCAGCATAACAAAATGCCTACCGATGATAATTTAATCTCTCGTGGTATTCATTGCACAATGAAGACCAGCACCCATTTATTTCTATCATGTCCATTCGCTACTAGGATCTGATTTTAGCTAAGCTATATATTTCATTCTCAATTTGATACTAGTTCGGTTTAACATCTTGTAATTTGGGGCATAGACTAATCATTGTAAAGATGTTATTTTGGGGCAAAGATTAGTCTCATCAGTATTGATACTATTTGGTATTACAAGAATCAAACTCGTTTTGATAGCATGTGTCATGTCCAGATTGTCCTAAAAAAGGAGTCGCCACCAATAATATTTATTTTGAGGAAAATTCGAATATAACCTAAAAATATTGATCTTAACCAAAAATTTGAATTCAAAAGTCAATTGTAAATAGAAAAAGTATTAACACCTTACACCACCACTAAAATGGTTACACTATAATTAATTGTATACAAACCATTATTTCTTTAAATCCGTATCTGTTTTCTTATTTGTTTACTCTTATTTCTGTTAGTTTTGTTTGTTTGTTATTCTCTTTTTATTTTTATAAAAAAATATTGATTTATATTAAGATCCAAGTTGGTCAATGGTCATACATTTATGTATCCCATAGAATTTACTATCGTAAGCATTCACATTGATACAACGTAGAGAGAACACGAACAATATTGAAGAATACAAAACAACACTCGCTCAATTAAATACGAAGGTGAAAAATAAACTTATTGGATAAGGAAAAAAAAATAAGCAACTAACAAAACCCTAAAATATCAAAAAATTTGAGATACGGGTATACCAATTTTTCTGTCTCTTTCTCTCAAAATTCTCTGTTCCTTTTTCTCCTACTTTGTTTTGTTTTATGAGTAGTGATAGATAAATTATATAATAATGGCGCAATATATAATTAATAGTGGCTTTTTAGTGGAGAGATTCAAACAAACAAAACTAATTGATATTGTTTAACTCTTTTCCTACTATTTTTTAGATTCGTTATTTATAATAGTAAATTAGGATTTTGTAATTATTGCTGATTATCAAGATTGATTTTCTTCCGTTACAAAGCTTCTTTAAAAAAATTATCACTATTGTTAATTAGGATAAATCGATTAGATTGATTTTAAGTATTAAAATAGCTTGTCTAAATTACCATGGATTTGATTTTGTATCAATCTTTGACAAATCAAATAAAAATCATTTCTAAAATTAAAATATCTTAATTATTTGTATATTTTAATTCAATTTTCGTTTTCCTTCAATAAATTAAAAAAATAAGATTTGAATTATTTATTTTTTATTATCATGTTATTTTTAGTCCTAAAAAATAAAAAATTAAACTAAGGAAAAAGTCTAATATATATTTCTTTTTTAGGCTAAATAGCACTCGTGTGGTCCCTTAACTTAATTTCAATTAATGTTTTAGTCGTTTATCTTTTTTTTTCTCGATTTGGTCCTTTATTTTAATTTTAAGTGACAATTTGATCTTTTATGTTTTAAAATGTCAATAATGTTATCCTTTTTTTTACAAAAATTCAAAAAATTCATCAAAATTCTCAACCAAAACCTATAAAATTAATTATATTCTTCAATATAATACAAATTTCATCAAATTTGAAACTCAAATTTTCAAATAAACTTATATTTCCATCTCTAACAACATCAAATAAATAATGAAAATATGAGTTTATTTGAAGATTTGAGTTACAAATTTAATGAAATTTGTATTATATTAAAGAATATAATTAATTTTATAGGTTTTGGTTAAAAATTTTGATGAATTTTTGTAAGAAAAAAGAATAATATTGTTAACATTTTAAAACATAAAAGATCAAATTGTCACTTAAAATTAAAATAAAGGATCAAATCGGGAAAAAAAAAAAGATAAATGACTAAAACGTTAACTGAAATTAAGTTAAGGGACCACAAGTGCTATTTAGCCTATTTTTTGTTAACAAGCAAAAATCATAAGAAGAAAATAAATGAAAATGATATTGAAATGAAAAAAAAAAATTAAAGTAAAAATTCCAAAACACCCTTTATTATTATTATTTTATTTTTTGTGAATAATTAATAAAAGTGGACAATCGACAGCAAGACACTTGTTTTTCATATTGTCATCAACAAAATTATTATCAATGACAACCACACTTCTAGCACAGCCTCCAATTCTATATAGGAATTTCGAATTCTCAAGTCTTTTCGGGTTAAGATTGTCCACTCAAAGATCACCCTCTCAAAGATTATTGGATTAAACATAATACGAGCTGCTTCTGGCTATCCTAGTTATATTGCTTGTGAAGGTATGTTTAGGGACAACTCTGCTATTTCCCTGAGTTGTTTCAAATTTAGGAATTACAACTGCATTGTATACTATGCTTACGTAATTATGGTTGTTATTGAAATAATGTACAAGAATGGGTGACGCTTTCAATGGATTGAGTCTGATTCTCAATTGTCAAATATGGTTTTCAAGCATCATAGTCTTGTGCATTCATCTATTAGAAATAGATGGCTTAATTTCCTTGAGATGGTTAAAGGAATGAGATTTATTATCTCTCATATTTTTATAGAAGATAATCAATGTGCCAATAGGATTGCTAATTTGAGACTTTACATTGTTAACATTTGGTGAGATATCTTTCTTTCTAATATTTCATATGTTTTCGGTAGAAACACAAATATATATTCTGATGATTTCTGTAGATGTTTACTGCACTCTTTTTTCCTTCACCATGATTTAACTCTCTAAATTTTCTTAGTACGGTTTTCAATTTTTCCTTCACCATGATTTATTCCTCTAAATTTTCTTAGTACGGTTTTCAAGAAGACAGTAGTTTGTATTCTTTAGGATTGTTTTCTTAAGTTTTAGCTTAATCCCCTAAGAACTTTGTATTTTTCTATTCAAATGATTGACTTGAAATAATGTCAAGATAAATAATGTGATAGCTTTACACTATATTTATATTTATATTTACTTTAAAATAAGTGTCAAAGTAGTACTACAAGAAAGTTTAATTATCGTATGAAACCATCTTACATTTATACAATAAAACAAATATAAATATACAAATAAAGTATATTGAAAATAGTTTAGGGGTGATCACTTTTTATATATTTTAATATCTCTCCATCTTGATTCCATGTAATTACTTATATCATCAGGTGCAGCATAAACCCCACACTTAAAATACAAATCTCCTGGCCCATGATCCTTTGTTTGAAACTTCTTATCTCCATCAATGAACACAGTCACTATTCCTCCATCCACATCATGTATGATATTAAGTCTGAACCATTTATTATAAAGATTTTCAGCCACCAAGTCTGTGTTGTAATACCTCATATCTCCATTGTATATTCTTAGTATCAAAGTTGTAGCACCATGTGATGCACCATGAATTTGTGCTATTGTAGCACCTGATGTTCCCTTAGGCACATAGCCATAACCTTCGAATTGCCATACCCCTGAGTGGTAGTCAAGCCCCTGCATATATATATATATATAACAAGTTAAAAAGGCTTCTCAGAGATAAAAGATAATTTTGTTAGTAGTTTGGAGATTAGTTAGTTGGTTAAATTTGGTTGATTAATTAGTTATTTCGTTGGTTTGGTTTAGTTAGTTTTTTCTATAGATAAATTAATGTTAATAAATTAGTAGAGTTAAATTAGTTTTTCGAGTTTGAATTTAGAAACACTTATTTACATATTTTTTAGTGTTTCTTTGTTAATAAGATATGTTATCTATTTTATAAATAAATTTATGTTTAAGAAGATTTAAATTAAGTTTTTCAAAAGAAAAAAAATATGTTTTAAAAAATTTAATTTAATTTTTTCAAAATATATTTGAAACCTTGTTTGGCTGGAGAATTTTTCAATCATTATAATTGAAAGTCGGAAACAAATTTGAATTTTTTGTGGATTTACAGAGGTAAGGGTATAGTTTGTGGAGATATAAAGGAAACTTTTCATAATATTACACTTTTGATAAAACTTAAGCGTTTATATGTTGCTCCCACAATTAAATCCCAGTTCATATATCTATAAATTTTGTTTGGAAAAAACATTTTTACAAATAATTTTTTGTTTTGAATTTTTTAAATAAAAAAATGTCTGTATGCCGCTCTCATATTTATCTTTTTTTTTTTTTATTAAATAAAGTTTAAATGAGTTGGATTATAGAAGTTCATCAAAGTGATGACATGTCTCAAAGTTCAAAAAACACTAAAAGAATTATTTAGACATCATCCATTAAGAAAGTACTCACATCAATAACGAAAATTGAACTCACGATTTTATGAATAGGAAACAACTCCTTATCAATGTAAGCAACTTTGATTGGTCTCATAATTTTAGAATGCTTGTTAGCTTTTGCTATAAATTAGGGGGATTATCTATCAACAATACCTTTATGCGAATTTTTGTGCGTGGCTGAGTAGGGCTGCTAGGAGAATAAGGCTTGTCATTAGCATAAACCCAAAATCGATGAACACCATCAATCTAACTATACCTTTGCTCCAGAGGTATATTGTATGGCTTCTGCACCTCAAAATTTGCTTGAGTCAATGGGACAGAGGTAAAACCATAAGTAGGATCTTCACCACATACTACCACAATCTTAAGAATGGAAACTAGAAGAAACAAAGATAGAATCACAAAAATGTAAGTGCTACTCATTTTTATCCCCTTAATTTCTCAACTACCAATTGATTGCTTACATAGAATGGTGTGAGCTATTTGGAGAGAAGTATAATGGCACATTTATAGTCCTCGCCAAGAAGTATACATTAGAATAATAATATTTTTTTTACAGTATTTAGTATAAATTTTGATATAGATCCACTGTGAATTATATGTTAAAAATGTTTAAAATATTTTTTTACTGTATTTATGATAAATTTTAATATAAATCACGTTGACTATATCAAGACTTAAAAAATATTTAAAATTTTAATAATTACAAATGTCAATTTTTAGAAGTAGATATTAATTATCATATTTATTTTTATGATTGAGTTATTGACTTTAATGATAATAGTTCCATAAAAACCAAAGAAAATAAATATATATATCATATAAAATCAACTTCAATCCAATTACCGTTTTGTCCATAAAAATGGGTAGGATATGAGTTATTATTTTAAAGTACCATATATTGTCTTTATATACTTTTTTTATAATTTTCAATTATTGGTCTATCGTGAACCGGTATAAAGAGCTCCACTTTAAAACTCATCGCACCTTGGATTATTGATCATAGTTTTGGACTCATCTTACTTATAATTTAATTCACCGGTGTGGTATCTTTTGGGTCTTTCATCATCATATAATATAAGAAAGTTTTATCCATACCTCCTTTTATACTTATACCTCTACGTATTTTTTAAAATACCAATAATATCCTGCATATTTTTTATTATTTATGTAAATTTAAAGCCATTTTTTTTTACCCTCAAAGATTTCTGGAGCTCAAAAAACAAAAATTCCCGGTAATTACCGGAAAACTTGGAAAAAGTTTTCCGAAAAAAATGCGTTTTTTAAAACTACCGGAAAACTTCCCTACAAGTTTTCCGGTAGTTTTTTTTTTTGCCAATTTTTTTTTTAAAAGTTTTTTATTATTTTTTTTTTATAGATATGGATAATCCGCTAGTATTATCTAATAAAACATGCGTTGATACTACCAACGTTTTTAACACAGAACAGGTATGAATAATTATAATTACTATCGTAAAAATATATTATTGTCATTAATTATTATAATTTATTTTATATTTTATTTCAGATATTTGATACACGGGAAGCTGTTGTGAATTGGGCTAGAGAAATCGGTATCAAACACAAAGTGACTGTTATCATCACAAGATCAGATAAATAGATTGGAAAAAGAGGGAGGAAAAATAAATTAATATTAGGTTGTGATAAAGGAGGAAAATACAAGGGTGTTGATCAGTTTACCTCGAATTTCAACAAAAAAGTGTGGTTGTCCTTTCAAGCTTAGATCAAAACCATTAAAAGATGGTTCAGGATGGACAGTAAAAGTAATTTGTGAAGTTCACAACCATGAATTACTTTATACTTTGGAGGGACATGCATTTGTTGGACGTTTAGATGAAGAAGAGAAAAAAACATGTACACGACTTAACAAAATATAATGTTGCACCGAGGCACATATTACTGTCATTGCAAGACCGAGATAAGAACAATGTTACTCAAATCTCACAAATATATAAACAGAGGAGTATCATTCGATTGAAGGTGAGGGTTCATCAGACAGAGATGCAACATTTATTCAAGTTAATTGAAGATACAAAATATGTGTGTTGGAATAGAAAGCGGGAAAACTCAGATGTTATGAAAGATATTTTTTGGACTCATCCAGAATCGGTGAAGTTGTTGAATTTGTTTCCTATTGTGTTAATTATGGACAGCACCTACAAAACCAATAAATACAGAATGCCATTACTTAAAATTGTTGGTATGACATCAACAGAGATGACATTTGTGGTTGGATTTACTTATTTGGAATGCGAGCGAGAAGAAAACTTTTGTTGGGCATTAGAGAGGCTAAAAGAACTGTTTGTTACACAAAATAAATTTTCTCATGTAATTGTGACAGATAGAGATCTTGCTCTAATGAAAGCAGTTGGTAATGTATTTCCACATGCTGAGAATTTGCTTTGTCAATTTCATATCTGAAGGTGCAAACACGAGAAAGGGGGTTGAATTGTGTTTGACTTAACTTGAATACTTTTCCTGTTTTAATACTTTCAAAACAAAACTTGATGTATAATTAAAACAGAGTTAGCAGCGGATAAAAATAAAAATAAAAACTCACAGATTTTATACTGGTTCACCGTTAACGAGGCTACGTCCAGTCCCTTCGCCTTGAAGGATTTCACTAATTCAACCTTGAATTACAACCTTGCTACTGACCCTCCAAGTCAGTCTTCTCAAATAGTCTAACAATCCTAGACTTCTTTGAGGAAAAACAACTCCTGTTCTTCAGCCAATCTGACACCCCAGATTGTAGAAGAATTCACAACACTATGAATCTAATTGCTAAGTACCTTGCTACCCTTTCTGAATCCCTCAGTTTGTAGACTCTACTTCAACAACTTAGATACAACCCTATCTAATTGCCAAGTAACCTGCTACCTCTACTGATTCCCTCAGATTGTAGACTCTACTTCAACAACTTAGATTTGCCGCAGTGGAAAGAAAATAACTGAGTACTTGCTTCTTGAAAGCTGAAACTCACAATTGACTTATATGAAAATTTGAGAGTGGTTGCTTTGGAAGTGTATGACTCTTTTGTGATTTTCGATACTAAGCATTCTGCCTTGAGCCTCCTTTTATAGATGAAAATTAGGGTTTCTTCCATGATCAAATTTGAGCTGAATCTTGCTGGATTCTCTTCAAAAAATAACTTGACCAATTGGGCTTCATATAAATAAAAAACATATCTTCAGATTTCCTTTCAAAATAACTGGCCAATTAAATCTGTTGGTTGTTCCCGCCAATGCTCCTGAATTCCATGCTACTCCACTTTATTTTTATAACCAATCTTTTTACCACTTTAATTAAAATAACTTGCAATCTCCATCGTTGATAAATTCTGGACCATCAGAATTTTGAGCGCTAGTCCACATCTGGTCCAAGCTAAATGATATGATGTGATCCTCTGAATTCGGCCATCCCAGGACCACACTTCCTGACCCTCTGATCTTCTGATTTCGGCCAACCTGGATGCGCGCCTGATATGCTGAATTCTTCTGGACTCGGCCATTTCTGGACTTGCACATTCTGTCCCTCTGATTTCGGCCAACACTGGGCCATGGTCTGATTTTCTGATCTGGACCATCACTGGACTCAAAAAATTATTTCTGAACCATTGATCTGGATATTTTTACTCTGATCTAGACAAATTCTGGAATTTGGTCTGGAACAAACTGAAATAAACTTGATCAAAAAATATTTCAGTCTGGACATTTTACCTTTGATTTTCGACCAGGTCTGGGTTGATTCTGGAACTCATTTCTTTTGTTCTGGACTTAGTTCCATGCCCTGAATCATGCCATCTTATGGTTTGGGCCAAATCTAGATTGATCCTCTTGTTCTGGACTCATAAACATACCTTCTGGTCAAGTCTAGAACAAGTCTGGGCTGTGTAATTTTTCACTGCCATGTCATCTTCTGGTCAGAATAACTTCTGGAATAAAATTGATATTTGATTCCTGTTTGTCTGGAACAACTCTCCTTCTGGCAGGCTTTCCAATGGTATGATCCGTGTTTCATTCTGATTTTTATTCCTTCTGATCTGGGCCATCAAAGATATCTTCTGGTCATGTTTTTGACATTCCTGGATATCTTCTAGTCAATCCAGAATTCATTTTTCTGGAATCCTTTGATCTCTGCTTCTGTTTCCTTCAGTTTCTGGGGCATTTAACTTAATAATTCAAAGTACAAAATAAGTTTACATTGAGTACATTTGTAAGCATCAAAATCCTAAGTACTTAGAACCAACTTGGTTCGAACAATCTCCCCCTTTTTGATGATGACAAAACCTTAACTTATTTTGCTAACTTATAATTCGAAAACTTGAATTACTCCCCCTCAGACCAATCTCTCCCCCTAAGTTTGATACTCTCCTTTTTAACTCCTTCTTTTTCACTCTTTCTTTTCTTCTCTTCTCCTCTCCTTTTCAACTCCTTCTTTATTCTCTCTTTCTTTTTCTCTCTTCACGCTTCCTCTCCTTTTCAACTCCTATTTTTTCACTCTTTCTTTTCTTTTCTTCTCCTCTCCTTTTCAACTCCTTCTTTATTCTCTCTTTCTTTTTCTCTCTTCACGCTTCCTCTCCTTTTCAACTCCTTCTCTTTTTCACTCTTTCTTTTTCACTCCTTCTTTCTTTTTAACTATCCTTTTCTACTTATTTCTTCTTTTTCTTTCTCCCCCTTTTTGTCATCAGCCAAAAAGTGGTCCTGCTATTTTTGTATTTTTTTGATTTTTTCTTTACAAATTACAGAAAGTAAAAGCTGAAAATAAAAGACATAAAATAAAATTGCAGAAATTTAAAAACTCCTAAGATGACTACTTGAGCTAGTCAGATATGGAGGTCATGCTGAGATGCTTTTTAATGAACTTAAACCTATCTTCTGGTAAAGCCTTGGTGAAGATGTCAGCCCATTGATGATCAGTGTCCACAAACTGGATGCTTAAAGTTCCTTTCTAAACATGGTCCCTACTGAAATGGTGTTTTATTTCAATGTGTTTGGCTCTAGAGTGTAAGATAGGGTTCTTGGTTAGGTTTATGGCTGAAGTGTTATCACAGAACAAAGGGATATTGTTTTCAAAGATGTTGTAATCTTCAAGTTGGTGTTTCATCCAGAGTAACTGTGAACAGCATCCTGCTGCTGATATATATTCAGCTTCTGCTGTTGACATGGCAATGGTGCTTTGTCTTTTGCTTGACCAAGAGATCAGATTATCACCTAAGAAAGTGCAGTTGCCACTTGTACTTTTCCTTTCCAGCTTGTCTCCAGCATAATCAGAATCACAAAAACCTTTGAGTTTGTAGGTGGGGGTTTTCTTGTATAACAAGGTAAGGTTTGTGGTTCCTTTGAGGTATCTTAGAATTCGTTTGGCAGCAGTTAAATGGGATTCCCTAGGGTCAGCTTGAAATCGGGCACAGACACAAACATTAAACATAATGTCAAGTCTAGAAGCAGTTAAATAGAGAAGGGATCCAATCATACCTCTGTATGTTTTCTGGTCTACCTTTTGGCTGGTTTCATCTTTCTCAAGTGAGCAGGTTGGGTGCATGGGGGTGGCCATAGGCTTATAGTTACTCATTTTGAACTTTTTGAGAAGTTCTTTAGTATATTTTGATTGGTGAATGAGTATACCTGATTTACCTTGGTGAATCTGAATTCCCAGGAAGAACTTAAGTTCTCCCATCATGCTCATTTGGAACTCCTTCTGCATTAGGTCAGAAAACTCTTTGCACAAAGTGCCATTAGTTGATCCAAATATGATATCATCAACATAGACTTGAATAATCAGAATATCATGTTTACTGGATTTCCTAAATAGTGTATTATCAATCTGGCCTCTATTAAATTCATTCTTAAGCAGAAAGTTACTAAGTCTGTCATATTATGCCCTTGGTGCTTGTTTTAAACCATATAAAGACTTTTTAAGTTTGAAAACATGGTCTGGAAAATCAGAATTTTCAAAACCAGGGGGCTGTTTGACATAGACTTCTTCACTTATGTAGCCATTTAAGAATGCACTTTTGACATCCATTTGATACAGCTTATGTCATGATTAGCAGCAAATGATAAGAGAATTCTAATTGCTTCTAACCTGGCCACTGGAACAAAAGTCTCAGTGTAATCCATACCTTTATGTTGACTGTATCCTTGAGCTACAACTTCACCCTTTTCATTGAATTTGTTTCTGAATACCTACTTGGTTCCAATAATGCTTCTGTTTGGTCTGGATACCAGATTCCAAACATCATTCCTTTGGAATTTATTTAGCTCTTCTTGCATTGCAAGTATCCAATCTTCCTCTACCAAAGCTTCATCAACATTGCTTGGTTCGCATAAGCTTCTGATTCTATAACAGCTTCTGATTCTGATGAATCAGCTTCTGGTTCTGGTGCATCCGTAACAGCTTCTGATTCTGATAAATCAGCTTCTGGTTCTGGTGAATCTGTAACAGCTTCAGATTCTGGTAAATATCCAGATTTCTCTTCTGACTTATCTTGGCTGTTTCTGACTTGATCAGATTTATCTTTTGAAGATTTGTCATGTGTTGCTGACTTGTCTGTATCCTCTACCTTTCCAGGTACTTCTTTTTCTTCTGCTTCTGCTTCTGCTCCCTTTGGTTCTGGTGAACCTGCACTATCTTTATTTTACTTTGATTTGTCAAGATCAAGCAGTTTGTCATATAACATAATATAGATCAAATAATTTAAAAATGAACTCAATACAGCCAAACCATTAATTCTGCTTCTGGTGATTTCTGTTTGTTTCTGAAACCACTGGAATGTTGTTTCTGCTGAGGTGTTCAATTCGTGTGAATCACCTGGTTCTTCTGACAGTTTGAAAACCTGCAGAATAGTTATCTAGCTTTGATTTGTTAACATCAAGCTTCTTGTTACCACAGTAAGCATAAATATCAAATAATAATAGTATTTACAGCAAGATGTAGCCTCAGTTTTACTCTAAAAATCCTCTTGATTCTGATTTTCAGATTCCTAATCTATATGTTCTGAGATTACATAGTTTGGATGAGGGAATTTGAATTCCCTTCCAGGTTTGTAGTCTTGATGAATCTCACTGGAGAGTTTGAAGAACTCTCTTGATTCTGATTCTTTAATTTCTGTTTTGGCTCATACACCATATTCCTCTGGTGATTCTGGAACTTATGGTGATTCTGATAATCATACTTATTTTGATAATTAAAGTAGTTCTGATGATCATGTTGGAACCAAGTTGGTTCTAAGTATTTAGGATTTTGATGCTTACAAATGTACTCAATGTAAACTTATTTTGTACTTTGAATTATTAAGTTAAATGCCCCATAAACTGAAGAAAACAGAAGCAGAGATCAAAGGAAAATGAATTCTGGAATTTCCAGAAGATGTTCCAGGATGTCAAAACATCACCAGAGGATATGTTTGGTGGCCCAGAACAGAAGAAAGAAAAATCATAATGAAACATGGATGATACCATTGGAAAGCCTGCCAGAAGGAGAGTTGTTCCAGACAAACAGGAGTCAAATATCAATTTTATTTCAGAAGTTATTCTGACCAGAAGATAGCATGGCAGTGAAAAATTATACAGTCCAGACTTGACCAGAAGGTATGTTTATGAGTCCAGAACAAAAGGATCAATTCAGATTTGGCCCAGATCATAACATAGCATGATTCAGGGCATGGAACTAAGTCCAGACCAAAAGAAATGAGTTCCATAATCAATCCAGACCTGGTCCAAAATTAAAGGTAAAATGTCCAGACTGAAATATTTTTTGTTCAAGTTAATTTCAGTTTGTTCCAGACCAAAGTCCAGAATCTGTCCAGATCAGAGTAAAAATTTCCAGATCAATGGTTCAGAAATAATTATTTGGTCCAGTGATGGTCCAGATCAGAAAATCAGACCATGGCCCAGTGGTGACCGAAATCAGAGGGACAGACTGTGCAGTCCAGCAAAGGCCGAATTCAGAGGATTTTAGCATATCAGGTGCGCGTTCAGGGAAGGCCGAAATCAGAAGATCAGAGGGTTAGGAAGTGTGGTCCAGGAATGGCCGAAATCAGAGGATCACAGAATATCAAATAGGCTGGTCCAGATGTGGACTATCGCATGAAGATCCAATGGTGCAGATTTGATCATGAGGAATAAAGAATCTGAGAAAAATGCTCAAAAAAGAATTGGAGGAAAAGGCTCAAAACAAAATCTGAGAAAAATGCTCAAAACAGAAGCGGAGCAAAATGTTCAAAACAGATCAGTGAGCAAAAGGCTCAAAACAGAATCTGAGCAAACTACGCCAGAATATTCTCAAAACAGATTAATCGAAATATACTGTAGAAGTAAAGCATCAGTGAAGTTCTAAAAGTTCAACTATAAATAGAGACTTAATGCTGAAGAATAAAGTATCGAAAATCACAAAAGGGTCATACACTTCAAAAGCAAACACTCTCAAATTTTCATATAAGTCAATTGTTGAGTCTCAATTTTTAAAGCAAGTACTCTTGTTGTTTTCGTTCCACTTTATCAAATCTAAGTTGTTGAAGTAGAGTCTACAAGCTGTGGGAGTCAGTAGAGGTAGCAGGTTACTTGACAATTAGATTTGTAGTGTTGAGAATTCTTCTACAATCTGGGGTGTCAGATTGGCTGAAGAACAGGAGCTGTTTTTCCTCAAGAAGTCTAGGATTGTTAGACTATTGAGAAGACTGACTTGGAGGGTCAGTAGCAAGGTTGTAATTCAAGTTTGAATTAGTGAAATCCTTCAAGGCGAAGGGACTGGACGTAGCCTCGTTAACGGTGAACCAGTATAAAATCTGTGAGTTTTTATTTTTATCCGCTGCTAACTCTGTTTTAATTATACATCAAGTTTTGTTTTGAAAGTATTAAAACAGAAAAAGTTTCAAGTTAAGTCAAACATAATTCAACCCCCCCTTCTCGTGTTTGCACCTTCAATTGGTATTAGAGCGCGGTCTCAAGGTTGAGCACTTAACAGTGTTTGAGAAAAGGTCCAAGGGGTTCAATATGTCAGAAGAATTGGGAGGCAACATCAACAGACCACCAATATTTGATGGAGAAAGGTTTCAGTATTGGAAGGACAGACTGAGAAGTTTTGTCATATCTCAAGATCCTGAATTATGGAAGATGATAGTCAGAGGATACATTGCACCTACTGATCCAGAAGATCCAACTAAGAAACTAGACTTGGATGATATGAAACCAGATCAGATCAGACTACACAGACTTCATCACAAGTCCAGAACCATTATGGTCAGTGCAATCACATTCAAGGAATTTGATAGATGCACAAATAAAGAACAGCAAAGAGTATATTCGATAGTCTGGTTCTGACCTATGAAGGAACCAAGCAGGTTCAACAAACAAAGGCTAACATATTGGTCAGAAAGTATGAGTTGTTCAAGATGGAAGAGGATGAAGACATTGACACAATGTTCTGCAGATTCCATACTTTGGTATCAGGACTGAAAGTATTAAACAAAAGCTATACCACTGAAGATCATGTCTGGAAAATTCTGAGAAGTCTACCAAAAAGGTGGAGACCAAAGGTTACTGCAATTCAGGAAGCTAAGGATCTGAGTACCTTGAGGCTGGAAGATCTGATCAGCTCACTCAAGTCTCATGAAATAGAACTGGAAGAAGATGAACCAAAGAACAAGAAAAATCTGGCTCTGAAGTCGAAACAGAAGAAAGCTGCAAAGGCAGCATCAGAATCAGAAGATAGTGATAGTAACAGTGATGATATGGCTTACTTAACCAAAAAGATAGCTAAGATCTGGGAAAACAGGAAGAACAGAAGATTCAATAAGAAACATAACAGCAAAGATAAGGAAGAATCTAACAAGAAGAACATCGTCTGTTATGGATGCAATGAACCTGGACATATCAAGTCAGAATGTCCAAATCTGGAAAAAGGGAAACAACATAAGAAGAATTCCAGATACAGAAAGAAGGGTCTGATGGCTGCCTGGGATGTATCAAAATCACAAGAAGAATCGTCTGATGAAGAAGAGGCAGAAACAGCAAAGATGGCACACATCAGGTCTGCTTCTAGTCCTCATAAAAGCATGATTTCAGGAAGGAAAACAGGCAGAAGGAAGAATGAACGAAGCAGTCATTCAAGCAAGTCTGGAAGCACATCAGAGGAAGCAATTCTATCTCTGATGGCTCATACCTACTCAAGTTCTGAATACGGCTCATACACTGGAACAGAATCAGAAGATGAAGACGATGAGGTATTTTCCGATCTCTCTAAATCTGAATTGATTGAGACTTTAAAAGACTTATGAAATGCAAACAATAAGAGGTCTTTAAAACTGAAAACTCTTAGGGAAGATAAGAAAAATCTAACCAACGAAGTCCAAGTTTTAAAGAATCGAAATTCTGAGTATGCAACTGAAAACAAAGATTTTAAAACTGATGTTGCAAGACTTAAAGCTGAAAACCAAACTCTCAAAAGTAATAATTGTTCCACTTCTGAAACTGTTTGTAAATCTGATATGCATGAGCAAGTTTTTCAAAACTTTATTTCAAATGGAATGGAAAGAAGTAAATATGCATCTATGATTTATGAAAACAGTAACTCTGGAAAAAGAGATCTTGGTTTTACAGAAACAATTACTGAAAATAAAGCTGTTCATTCTGATGATTTATGTATTGTTTGTGCTAAGAAAGGTCACTTTGAACTATCTTGTCCAATGGTAAAATATGAACAAGATCAGAGAGCTGTTAAAACTAACAAACCTAGACCCAATCAGTTCTGGGTACCAAAAGATCAAATTGTCTATGTTGCAGATGTTCTGAGTAACCAGAAAGAGACACCAACAATGGTGCCTGGACAATGGATGTTGGCAACGCACAAGCAGAAGAAGGTTTATGTTCCAACATCTACCAAACATAAGCCAAGTGACTCTGGTAGAAGAAGAACTGGTCAACACAATACCTATCAGAACCAGAACCAGAATTATAGGAGGAATAGGAAATATCATGGATATCACTCGTATCAGAACAAGAACTGGAACCAGAATCAGAACTGGAACAAGTATCAGAGGAAAAGGAATTGGAACCAGAACCAAAACTGGAACCAGTATCAGAGGTACAGGAACTGGAACCAAAACCAACACTGGAACCAGAACCAGAACTGGAGGCACATAAACTGAAACCAGAATCAGAATCAGTACCAAAACCAGAATTTGAATAGGTATCAGTATCAAAGGTTGAGGTATGATCATCATAACTACTTTAATTATCAGAATCAGTATAATTACCAGAATCACCACATGTTCCAGAATCATCAGAGGAACATGGTATATGAGGCAAAGCAGAAATATCAGAATCAGGAGAGTTCTTCAAACACTCCAGTAAGATTCATCAACACTACCAACCTGGAAGGAAATTCAAATTCCCTCATCCAAACCATGTAATCTCAGAACATATAGATTAGGAATCTGAAAATCAGAAGCAAGAGGATTTTCAGAGTAAAACTGAGGCTACATCTTGCTGTTAATAATATTATTATTTAATATTTTTGTTTACTGTGATAACAAGAAGCTTGATCTTAACAAATCAAAGCTAGATAAGTATTCTGCAGGTTTCAAATTATCAGAGGAACCAGGTGATTCACACGAATTAAATACTCAGAAGAAACAGCATTCCAGTGGTTTCAAAAACAAACAGAAACCACCAGAAGCAGAATTAATGGTTTGGCTGTACTAAGTTCATTTTTAAATTAATTGATTTATATTATGGTATATGACAAACTGCTTGATCTTAACAAATCAAAGCAAGATAAAAATAGTGCAGGGAGCAGAAGCACAAGAAACAAAAGTACCTGGAAAGGTAAAGGATACAAGCAAGTCAGCAACACATGACAAATCTTCAAAAGATAAATCTAATCAAGTCAGAAATAGCCAAGATAAGTCATAAGAGAAATTTGGATATTTACCAGAATCTAAAGTTGTTATAGATTCACCAGAACCA
Source organism: Cicer cuneatum (assembly GCA_037974295.1). Taxonomy (NCBI): domain Eukaryota; kingdom Viridiplantae; phylum Streptophyta; class Magnoliopsida; order Fabales; family Fabaceae; genus Cicer; species Cicer cuneatum. The sequence continues at coordinate 42,624,009 of JBBPBO010000005.1, read as the reverse complement.
GAAGCTGATTCATCATAATCAGAAGCTGTTACAGAACCAGAAGCTAATGCGAACCAAGCATTGTTGATAAAGTTTTGGCAGAGGAAGGTTGGATACTTGCAATGCAAGATGAGCTGAATGAAATTCAAAGGAATGATGTTTGGGATCTGGTATCCAGACCAAACAGAAGCATTATTGGAACCAAGTAGGTATTCAGAAACAAATTCAATGAAAAGGGTGAAGTTGTAGCTCAAGGATACAGTGAACAGAAAGAAGGAGTTCCAAATGAGCATGATGGGAGAACTTAAGTTCTTCCTGGGAATTCAGATTCATCAAGGTAAAACAGGTATACTCATTCACCAATCTAAATACACCCCCATGAACCCAACCTGCTCACTTGAGAAAGATGAAACCAGCCAAAAGGTATACCAGAGAACATACAAAGATACCTTAAAGGAACCACCAACCTTACACTGTTATACAAGAAAACCCCCACCTACAAACTCAAAGGTTTTTTTGATTCTGACTATGCTAGAGACAAGTTGGAAAGGAAAAGTACCAGTGGCAACTGCACATTTTTAGGTGAAAATTTGATCTCTTGGTCAAGCAAAAGACAAAGCACCATTGCCATGTCAACAGCAGAAGCTGAGTATATATCAGCAGCAGGATGCAGTTCACAGTTACTCTGGATGAAACACCAACTTGAAGATTACAACATTTTTGAAAAAAATATCCCTTTGTTCTGTGATAACACTTCAGCCATAAACCTAACCAAGAACCCTATCTTACACTCTAGAGCCAAACACATTAAAATAAAACACCATTTCATTAGGGACCATGTTCAAAAAGGGACTTTGAGCATCCAGTTTGTGGACACTGATCATCAATGGGCTGATATCTTCACCAAGGCATTACCATAAGATAGGTTCGAGTTCATTAAGAAGCATCTCAGCATGACCTCCATATTTGACTAGCTCAAGTAGTCATCTTAGGAGTTTTTAAATTTCTTGCAATTTTATTTTATTCAATTTTTACTTTCTGTAACTTGTAAAGAGAAAAACAAAAAATACAAAAATAGTAGGACCACTTTTTGGCTGATGACAAAAAGGGGGAGAAAGAGAGAGAGAGAGAGAGAGAGAGAGAGAAAGAAAGGAGAAATAAGTAGAAAATTAGAGATAAAAAGAAAGAAGGAGAGAAAAAGAAAGAGAGAAAACAGAAGGAGTTGAAAAGGAGAGGAAACAGGGAGAGAGAAAAACAAAGAAAGAAAAAGAAAGAGTGAAAACAGAAGGAGTTGAAAAGGAGAGGAATCAGGGAGAGAGAAAAAGAAAGAGTGAAAAGAGAAGGAGTTGAAAAGGAGAGGAGAAGAGAAGAAAAGAAAGAGAGAACAAAGAAGGAGTTAGCAGATGGACCAGAGGTGTCAGCAAAAACCAAAAATTGGCTTATTCAAAAGATGAAGGTGCAAACACGAGAAGGGGGGTTGAATTGTGTTTGACTTAACTTGAATACTTTTCTTGTTTTAATACTTTCAAAACAAAACTTGATGTATAATTAAAACAGAGTTAGCAGCGGATAAAAATAAAAATAAAAACTCACAGATTTTATACTGGTTCACCGTTAACGAGGCTACGTCCAGTCCCTTCGCCTTGAAGGATTTCACTAATTCAACCTTGAATTACAACCTTGCTACTGACCCTCCAAGTCAGTCTTCTCAAATAGTCTAACAATCCTAGACTTCTTTGAGGGAAAACAACTCCTGTTCTTCAGCCAATCTGACACCCCAGATTGTAGAAGAATTCACAACACTATGAATCTAATTGCTAAGTACCTTGCTACCCTTTCTGAATCCCTCAGTTTGTAGACTCTACTTCAACAACTTAGATACAACCCTATCTAATTCCCAAGTAACCTGCTACCTCTACTGACTCCCTCAGATTGTAGACTCTACTTCAACAACTTAGATTTGCCACAGTGGAAAGAAAATAACCGAGTACTTGCTTCTTGAAAGCTGAAACTCACAATTGACTTATGTGAAAATTTGAGAGTGGTTGCTTTGGAAGTGTATGACTCTTTTGTGATTTTCGATACTGAGCATTCTGCCTTGAGCCTCCTTTTATAGATGAAAATTAGGGTTTCTTCCATGATCAAATTCGAGCTGAATCTTGCTGGATTCTCTTCCAAAAATAACTTGACCAATTGGGCTTCATATAAATAAAAAACATATCTTCATATTTCCTTTCAAAATAACTGGCCAACTAAATTTGTTGGTTGTTCCCGCCAATGCTCCTGAATTCCATGCTACTCCACTTTATTTTTATAACCAATCTTTTTAACACTTTAATTAAAATAACTTGCAATCTCCATCGTTGATCAATTCTGGACCATCAGAATTTTGAGCACTAGTCCACATCTGGTCCAAGCTAAATGGTATGTTGTGATCCTCTGAATTCGGCCATCCCTGGACCACACTTCCTGACCCTCTGATCTTCTGATTTCGGCCAACCTGGATGCGCGCCTGATATGCTGAATTCTTCTGGACACGGCCATTTCTGGACTTGCACATTATGTCCCTCTGATTTCGGCCAACACTGGGCCATGGTCTGATTTTCTGATCTGGACCATCACTGGACTCAAAAAATTATTTCTGAACCATTGATCTGGATATTTTTACTCTGATCTGGACAGATTCTGGAATTTGGTCTGGAACAAACTGAAATAAACTTGATCAAAAAATATTTCAGTCTGGATATTTTACCTTTGATTTTCGACCAGGTCTGGGTTGATTCTGGAACTCATTTCTTTTGTTCTGGACTTAGTTCCATGCCCTGAATCATGCCATCTTATGGTCTGGGCCAAATCTAGATTGATCCTCTTGTTCTGGACTCATAAACATACCTTCTGGTCAAGTCTGGGCTGTGTAATTTTTCACTGCCAGACCATCTTCTGGTCAGAATAACTTCTGGAATAAAATTGATATTTGATTCCTGTTTGTCTGGAACAACTCTCCTTCTGGCAGGCTTTCCAATGGTATGATCCATGTTTCATTCTGAGATCTAGGCCATCAAAGATATCTTTTAGTCATGTTTTTGACATTCCTGGATATCTTCTGGTCAATCCAGAATTCATTTTTCTGGAATCCTTTGATCTCTGCTTCTGTTTCCTTCAGTTTCTGGGGCATTTAACTTAATAATTCAAAGTACAAAATAAGTTTACATTGAGTACATTTGTAAGCATCAAAATCCTAAGTACTTAGAACCAACTTGGTTCCAACAATATCGACAAAAATGTTGGAGCAAAATGCAAGCAACATGTCTTAAAGGATAGACAAGAGTTAGTATTGAATATGTGGAAAGACGTTATGTATTCCAGTGATGAAAAAGAGTGTATCATGCGCTTACACATGTTTTAGCAGTCATGTGTCGATTGTAAAGTGTTTGTTGATTATGTGAAAGAAACTTGGTTGACTCCTCATAAGCAACGGTTTGTTGAAGCATGGACAAATCGAGTCATGCATTTGGGAAACACAACGAGTAACAGGTATGACATCTCACTATAAAAATTCCATCTTGTAATTTTACTATATATTGTTGGATTGCTCCACAGTGACAATTTACATGTAATGATAGGGTTGAGTCATCTCATTGGAAACTGAAGTTAATGTTGGAAAACAGCATGAGTGACATGTGTAGAAGTTGGGAGGCTATGAACAACATGATAAGGTTGCAACATAAAAAAATCAGGGCCTCATTTCAGAAAAGTTTTTATGGTGAAGGTCGCGAACACAACAATCCATTTTATCATAGATTGAACACATTTGTATCAAAAGAAGCTAAAACACGTATTGCTGAAGAATACGAGAAAGTTGAATCGGTGGGTACCAACAAATCTGTATGTGGGTGCTCTCTCAGAAGCACATACGGGTTACCCTGTGCTTGTGAATTGGCACAATATAAATTAATGGGTGAACCAATTCCTTTAGATTCTGTGAATATTCAATGGAGGAAATTAAGCATGGAATGTGAACTCACTCAAGACACAGAATATGGATTAGAGTAAGATATGTCTGTAGAGATGGATGCCTTGTGGAAACGCTTTCTATCACTTGATGTTATAGGAAAAAGGGTATTGAAGAGTAAGGTGCGTGAACTTGCTTTTCCAACTACAAGTTCAACGTGTCCACCACCTGAAAAGGTTCAAACCAAAGGACGGGTGAAGAAGAGTAAGTCTAAGAAGCCGGATGGATATGATGTATATCGAGACCCTTCTTACTTTGAGCATGTTAATGCAACATATTAAGAAGATCCTACTTCCCAACCATCTTAATCATCAAAGAAGAGACCTTGTCTTTCATCAAAGAAACAACCCTCTCAATCTCTCAATCATCAATACATTTGTTCTTGAGACAATTTCCTGATGTTATTCAACCATACATTGATGACATAGTTAATGTAATAGCAGATGGAAATTGTGGCTATTGCGCTATTGCATCACTGCTTGGACACGGTGAGGAATCTTGGTCTTTGGTCCGCCATAGATTGGACCAGGAGATTGCTTCTCATATAAGTCCATATGATAAACTGTTCCCAGGACGCATTAAAGAAATTAGAGATTCGTTGAAGATAACAGACTTAGGTGTTCAACCGATAGATAATTGGATGTCCATACTTGATATGGGTTACGTGATAGCGACAACATATAATATTATTCTCGTCACGTTTGGTCTGACATTTTCTATTACTTTCTTTCCTATGAGGGGTTCACATTCAGGATCGACAAAAAATAATCGTATCATATGTATTGGTTTTGTCGACGCAAGTCACTGGGTTCAGGTAACATTATATTATTTTCTTAAGTAATGCTTTTTTTTAAAATAATAAAATTATTTATTATTTCAATATATTTTGCAGTTGAAGATGAAAGATGGATTTCCAATGCCAAATATTGCACCAGGTTGAAAGCAATATCGCCACGATGAGGCAACTTCTTGGGCAATAGCATATACTGGGCGTCAACAACATTGGGGGTATTTAATAGGCAATATGTCACGTGTTAGACAAATTCCACTAAAAGAACCCGTAGATGCCATGTCATTAGATGATGATTGATTTTGTATGAACTACAATACTTTAAAAACATATATAAAATCATTTGTTATTAGTTCATTTTAGTTTTCTGTCGTTGTATTTTATCTTGTATTTTATTTAGTTTACTTTCGTTATATTTCATTATAAATAATATAAAATTAACTAAATATAATTAAATAATACTAAACAAAATGAAATAAAAACAAACTAACATTAATGTTTAGAAAATCAATGTTTACAAAACAAACTAACAAGAAGTCTACTAATTATTGTGACTACAAGATAAATACAAAGCTCTATAAAAATAAGAATACAAATCATCATCTGGGTGAGCTTCATGTGCCTCCAAGCCCTATTGTATAAGATCACCAACCTGTTGTAGAATAGATGGCTCTGAACTAGTAGCATTTGCAGCGGTGGTCGGTGCACTAAAATCCGGGACCTGAGGTACACCTTTGGGTCGCACTAGCAGTGGATGAGACACCCGGTAGAACCACTCCAAATATCCTTCCCGACACTCGGATGGATATGTAGCTGGATGGATCCTGTGATATAACTCCGTGACAGGAGTCACATATCCCATCCATTCCACATCTGCATCATATAATCTAGCAAGATCTACAAGTGGCTGTGGCAGAATATGTTGAATATATCCAAACTGTCTCAAACACCTCTCTGACATGTACGCGACTACTGTGGTACATAATCGGAGGTGACCGGTGTAGAGCATGATATCATCAAAGGGAATGACATCCCTATGAGTCTCCCATGGTCTCCATATGACTTTAGCAGGTGTCAGTGCGTCAATCATATGTCTGTACTCGGGGATCTTGTGCTTGCCTTGTTTGTAGCTCCATCTATTCATCCGAGCAAAGCTAAATAAATTTGTAATCTTTATAAAATTATATTATTTTGTTTTTTATTCTTATAAAAAATTTTATCAATTTTTAATTCTTTATAAATTTACGTTTTTATTTTTAGTCACTGACTTTAGATTAATTGTCATGTATTTTTAAAATTTTTAAATGATTTTTGCAGTAATGTTTATGACATATTTAATAACTATTGTATAAATTTACAATTTTTTAATAAATAAAGAATAAAATATGAATTTTAAGCTTTTTTATGCTTTAAAATTTATATTTAATTTATCGTTTTTTTTTTAAATTCTATATTTTTATAGAATTTTTTTTATAATTTCTTAAGTGTTACTAAAAAAAATATTTATATTTTTGTTTACTGTGATAACAAGAAGCTTGATCTTAACAAATCAAAGCTAGATAAGTATTCTGCAGGTTTCAAATTATCAGAGGAACCAGGTGATTCACACGAATTAAATACTCAGAAGAAACAGCATTCCAGTGGTTTCAAAAACAAACAGAAACCACCAGAAGCAGAATTAATGGTTTGGCTGTACTAAGTTCATTTTTAAATTAATTGATTTATATTATGGTATATGACAAACTGCTTGATCTTAACAAATCAAAGCAAGATAAAAATAGTGCAGGGAGCAGAAGCACAAGAAACAAAAGTACCTGGAAAGGTAAAGGATACAAGCAAGTCAGCAACACATGACAAATCTTCAAAAGATAAATCTAATCAAGTCAGAAATAGCCAAGATAAGTCATAAGAGAAATTTGGATATTTACCAGAATCTAAAGTTGTTATAGATTCACCAGAACCAGAAGCTGATTCATCATAATCAGAAGCTGTTACAGAACCAGAAGCTAATGCGAACCAAGCATTGTTGATAAAGTTTTGGCAGAGGAAGGTTGGATACTTGCAATGCAAGATGAGCTGAATGAAATTCAAAGGAATGATGTTTGGGATCTGGTATCCAGACCAAACAGAAGCATTATTGGAACCAAGTAGGTATTCAGAAACAAATTCAATGAAAAGGGTGAAGTTGTAGCTCAAGGATACAGTGAACAGAAAGAAGGAGTTCCAAATGAGCATGATGGGAGAACTTAAGTTCTTCCTGGGAATTCAGATTCATCAAGGTAAAACAGGTATACTCATTCACCAATCTAAATACACCCCCATGAACCCAACCTGCTCACTTGAGAAAGATGAAACCAGCCAAAAGGTATACCAGAGAACATACAAAGATACCTTAAAGGAACCACCAACCTTACACTGTTATACAAGAAAACCCCCACCTACAAACTCAAAGGTTTTTTTGATTCTGACTATGCTAGAGACAAGTTGGAAAGGAAAAGTACCAGTGGCAACTGCACATTTTTAGGTGAAAATTTGATCTCTTGGTCAAGCAAAAGACAAAGCACCATTGCCATGTCAACAGCAGAAGCTGAGTATATATCAGCAGCAGGATGCAGTTCACAGTTACTCTGGATGAAACACCAACTTGAAGATTACAACATTTTTGAAAAAAATATCCCTTTGTTCTGTGATAACACTTCAGCCATAAACCTAACCAAGAACCCTATCTTACACTCTAGAGCCAAACACATTAAAATAAAACACCATTTCATTAGGGACCATGTTCAAAAAGGGACTTTGAGCATCCAGTTTGTGGACACTGATCATCAATGGGCTGATATCTTCACCAAGGCATTACCATAAGATAGGTTCGAGTTCATTAAGAAGCATCTCAGCATGACCTCCATATTTGACTAGCTCAAGTAGTCATCTTAGGAGTTTTTAAATTTCTTGCAATTTTATTTTATTCAATTTTTACTTTCTGTAACTTGTAAAGAGAAAAACAAAAAATACAAAAATAGTAGGACCACTTTTTGGCTGATGACAAAAAGGGGGAGAAAGAGAGAGAGAGAGAGAGAGAGAGAGAAAGAAAGGAGAAATAAGTAGAAAATTAGAGATAAAAAGAAAGAAGGAGAGAAAAAGAAAGAGAGAAAACAGAAGGAGTTGAAAAGGAGAGGAAACAGGGAGAGAGAAAAACAAAGAAAGAAAAAGAAATAGTGAAAACAGAAGGAGTTGAAAAGGAGAGGAATCAGGGAGAGAGAAAAAGAAAGAGTGAAAAGAGAAGGAGTTGAAAAGGAGAGGAGAAGAGAAGAAAAGAAAGAGAGAACAAAGAAGGAGTTAGCAGATGGACCAGAGGTGTCAGCAAAAACCAAAAATTGGCTTATTCAAAAGATGAAGGTGCAAACACGAGAAGGGGGGTTGAATTGTGTTTGACTTAACTTGAATACTTTTCTTGTTTTAATACTTTCAAAACAAAACTTGATGTATAATTAAAACAGAGTTAGCAGCGGATAAAAATAAAAATAAAAACTCACAGATTTTATACTGGTTCACCGTTAACGAGGCTACGTCCAGTCCCTTCGCCTTGAAGGATTTCACTAATTCAACCTTGAATTACAACCTTGCTACTGACCCTCCAAGTCAGTCTTCTCAAATAGTCTAACAATCCTAGACTTCTTTGAGGGAAAACAACTCCTGTTCTTCAGCCAATCTGACACCCCAGATTGTAGAAGAATTCACAACACTATGAATCTAATTGCTAAGTACCTTGCTACCCTTTCTGAATCCCTCAGTTTGTAGACTCTACTTCAACAACTTAGATACAACCCTATCTAATTCCCAAGTAACCTGCTACCTCTACTGACTCCCTCAGATTGTAGACTCTACTTCAACAACTTAGATTTGCCACAGTGGAAAGAAAATAACCGAGTACTTGCTTCTTGAAAGCTGAAACTCACAATTGACTTATGTGAAAATTTGAGAGTGGTTGCTTTGGAAGTGTATGACTCTTTTGTGATTTTCGATACTGAGCATTCTGCCTTGAGCCTCCTTTTATAGATGAAAATTAGGGTTTCTTCCATGATCAAATTCGAGCTGAATCTTGCTGGATTCTCTTCCAAAAATAACTTGACCAATTGGGCTTCATATAAATAAAAAACATATCTTCATATTTCCTTTCAAAATAACTGGCCAACTAAATTTGTTGGTTGTTCCCGCCAATGCTCCTGAATTCCATGCTACTCCACTTTATTTTTATAACCAATCTTTTTAACACTTTAATTAAAATAACTTGCAATCTCCATCGTTGATCAATTCTGGACCATCAGAATTTTGAGCACTAGTCCACATCTGGTCCAAGCTAAATGGTATGTTGTGATCCTCTGAATTCGGCCATCCCTGGACCACACTTCCTGACCCTCTGATCTTCTGATTTCGGCCAACCTGGATGCGCGCCTGATATGCTGAATTCTTCTGGACACGGCCATTTCTGGACTTGCACATTATGTCCCTCTGATTTCGGCCAACACTGGGCCATGGTCTGATTTTCTGATCTGGACCATCACTGGACTCAAAAAATTATTTCTGAACCATTGATCTGGATATTTTTACTCTGATCTGGACAGATTCTGGAATTTGGTCTGGAACAAACTGAAATAAACTTGATCAAAAAATATTTCAGTCTGGATATTTTACCTTTGATTTTCGACCAGGTCTGGGTTGATTCTGGAACTCATTTCTTTTGTTCTGGACTTAGTTCCATGCCCTGAATCATGCCATCTTATGGTCTGGGCCAAATCTAGATTGATCCTCTTGTTCTGGACTCATAAACATACCTTCTGGTCAAGTCTGGGCTGTGTAATTTTTCACTGCCAGACCATCTTCTGGTCAGAATAACTTCTGGAATAAAATTGATATTTGATTCCTGTTTGTCTGGAACAACTCTCCTTCTGGCAGGCTTTCCAATGGTATGATCCATGTTTCATTCTGAGATCTAGGCCATCAAAGATATCTTTTAGTCATGTTTTTGACATTCCTGGATATCTTCTGGTCAATCCAGAATTCATTTTTCTGGAATCCTTTGATCTCTGCTTCTGTTTCCTTCAGTTTCTGGGGCATTTAACTTAATAATTCAAAGTACAAAATAAGTTTACATTGAGTACATTTGTAAGCATCAAAATCCTAAGTACTTAGAACCAACTTGGTTCCAACAATATCGACAAAAATGTTGGAGCAAAATGCAAGCAACATGTCTTAAAGGATAGACAAGAGTTAGTATTGAATATGTGGAAAGACGTTATGTATTCCAGTGATGAAAAAGAGTGTATCATGCGCTTACACATGTTTTAGCAGTCATGTGTCGATTGTAAAGTGTTTGTTGATTATGTGAAAGAAACTTGGTTGACTCCTCATAAGCAACGGTTTGTTGAAGCATGGACAAATCGAGTCATGCATTTGGGAAACACAACGAGTAACAGGTATGACATCTCACTATAAAAATTCCATCTTGTAATTTTACTATATATTGTTGGATTGCTCCACAGTGACAATTTACATGTAATGATAGGGTTGAGTCATCTCATTGGAAACTGAAGTTAATGTTGGAAAACAGCATGAGTGACATGTGTAGAAGTTGGGAGGCTATGAACAACATGATAAGGTTGCAACATAAAAAAATCAGGGCCTCATTTCAGAAAAGTTTTTATGGTGAAGGTCGCGAACACAACAATCCATTTTATCATAGATTGAACACATTTGTATCAAAAGAAGCTAAAACACGTATTGCTGAAGAATACGAGAAAGTTGAATCGGTGGGTACCAACAAATCTGTATGTGGGTGCTCTCTCAGAAGCACATACGGGTTACCCTGTGCTTGTGAATTGGCACAATATAAATTAATGGGTGAACCAATTCCTTTAGATTCTGTGAATATTCAATGGAGGAAATTAAGCATGGAATGTGAACTCACTCAAGACACAGAATATGGATTAGAGTAAGATATGTCTGTAGAGATGGATGCCTTGTGGAAACGCTTTCTATCACTTGATGTTATAGGAAAAAGGGTATTGAAGAGTAAGGTGCGTGAACTTGCTTTTCCAACTACAAGTTCAACGTGTCCACCACCTGAAAAGGTTCAAACCAAAGGACGGGTGAAGAAGAGTAAGTCTAAGAAGCCGGATGGATATGATGTATATCGAGACCCTTCTTACTTTGAGCATGTTAATGCAACATATTAAGAAGATCCTACTTCCCAACCATCTTAATCATCAAAGAAGAGACCTTGTCTTTCATCAAAGAAACAACCCTCTCAATCTCTCAATCATCAATACATTTGTTCTTGAGACAATTTCCTGATGTTATTCAACCATACATTGATGACATAGTTAATGTAATAGCAGATGGAAATTGTGGCTATTGCGCTATTGCATCACTGCTTGGACACGGTGAGGAATCTTGGTCTTTGGTCCGCCATAGATTGGACCAGGAGATTGCTTCTCATATAAGTCCATATGATAAACTGTTCCCAGGACGCATTAAAGAAATTAGAGATTCGTTGAAGATAACAGACTTAGGTGTTCAACCGATAGATAATTGGATGTCCATACTTGATATGGGTTACGTGATAGCGACAACATATAATATTATTCTCGTCACGTTTGGTCTGACATTTTCTATTACTTTCTTTCCTATGAGGGGTTCACATTCAGGATCGACAAAAAATAATCGTATCATATGTATTGGTTTTGTCGACGCAAGTCACTGGGTTCAGGTAACATTATATTATTTTCTTAAGTAATGCTTTTTTTTAAAATAATAAAATTATTTATTATTTCAATATATTTTGCAGTTGAAGATGAAAGATGGATTTCCAATGCCAAATATTGCACCAGGTTGAAAGCAATATCGCCACGATGAGGCAACTTCTTGGGCAATAGCATATACTGGGCGTCAACAACATTGGGGGTATTTAATAGGCAATATGTCACGTGTTAGACAAATTCCACTAAAAGAACCCGTAGATGCCATGTCATTAGATGATGATTGATTTTGTATGAACTACAATACTTTAAAAACATATATAAAATCATTTGTTATTAGTTCATTTTAGTTTTCTGTCGTTGTATTTTATCTTGTATTTTATTTAGTTTACTTTCGTTATATTTCATTATAAATAATATAAAATTAACTAAATATAATTAAATAATACTAAACAAAATGAAATAAAAACAAACTAACATTAATGTTTAGAAAATCAATGTTTACAAAACAAACTAACAAGAAGTCTACTAATTATTGTGACTACAAGATAAATACAAAGCTCTATAAAAATAAGAATACAAATCATCATCTGGGTGAGCTTCATGTGCCTCCAAGCCCTATTGTATAAGATCACCAACCTGTTGTAGAATAGATGGCTCTGAACTAGTAGCATTTGCAGCGGTGGTCGGTGCACTAAAATCCGGGACCTGAGGTACACCTTTGGGTCGCACTAGCAGTGGATGAGACACCCGGTAGAACCACTCCAAATATCCTTCCCGACACTCGGATGGATATGTAGCTGGATGGATCCTGTGATATAACTCCGTGACAGGAGTCACATATCCCATCCATTCCACATCTGCATCATATAATCTAGCAAGATCTACAAGTGGCTGTGGCAGAATATGTTGAATATATCCAAACTGTCTCAAACACCTCTCTGACATGTACGCGACTACTGTGGTACATAATCGGAGGTGACCGGTGTAGAGCATGATATCATCAAAGGGAATGACATCCCTATGAGTCTCCCATGGTCTCCATATGACTTTAGCAGGTGTCAGTGCGTCAATCATATGTCTGTACTCGGGGATCTTGTGCTTGCCTTGTTTGTAGCTCCATCTATTCATCCGAGCAAAGCTAAATAAATTTGTAATCTTTATAAAATTATATTATTTTGTTTTTTATTCTTATAAAAAATTTTATCAATTTTTAATTCTTTATAAATTTACGTTTTTATTTTTAGTCACTGACTTTAGATTAATTGTCATGTATTTTTAAAATTTTTAAATGATTTTTGCAGTAATGTTTATGACATATTTAATAACTATTGTATAAATTTACAATTTTTTAATAAATAAAGAATAAAATATGAATTTTAAGCTTTTTTATGCTTTAAAATTTATATTTAATTTATCGTTTTTTTTTTAAATTCTATATTTTTATAGAATTTTTTTTATAATTTCTTAAGTGTTACTAAAAAAAATATTTATATTTTTGTTTACTGTGATAACAAGAAGCTTGATCTTAACAAATCAAAGCTAGATAAGTATTCTGCAGGTTTCAAATTATCAGAGGAACCAGGTGATTCACACGAATTAAATACTCAGAAGAAACAGCATTCCAGTGGTTTCAAAAACAAACAGAAACCACCAGAAGCAGAATTAATGGTTTGGCTGTACTAAGTTCATTTTTAAATTAATTGATTTATATTATGGTATATGACAAACTGCTTGATCTTAACAAATCAAAGCAAGATAAAAATAGTGCAGGGAGCAGAAGCACAAGAAACAAAAGTACCTGGAAAGGTAAAGGATACAAGCAAGTCAGCAACACATGACAAATCTTCAAAAGATAAATCTAATCAAGTCAGAAATAGCCAAGATAAGTCATAAGAGAAATTTGGATATTTACCAGAATCTAAAGTTGTTATAGATTCACCAGAACCAGAAGCTGATTCATCATAATCAGAAGCTGTTACAGAACCAGAAGCTAATGCGAACCAAGCATTGTTGATAAAGTTTTGGCAGAGGAAGGTTGGATACTTGCAATGCAAGATGAGCTGAATGAAATTCAAAGGAATGATGTTTGGGATCTGGTATCCAGACCAAACAGAAGCATTATTGGAACCAAGTAGGTATTCAGAAACAAATTCAATGAAAAGGGTGAAGTTGTAGCTCAAGGATACAGTGAACAGAAAGAAGGAGTTCCAAATGAGCATGATGGGAGAACTTAAGTTCTTCCTGGGAATTCAGATTCATCAAGGTAAAACAGGTATACTCATTCACCAATCTAAATACACCCCCATGAACCCAACCTGCTCACTTGAGAAAGATGAAACCAGCCAAAAGGTATACCAGAGAACATACAAAGATACCTTAAAGGAACCACCAACCTTACACTGTTATACAAGAAAACCCCCACCTACAAACTCAAAGGTTTTTTTGATTCTGACTATGCTAGAGACAAGTTGGAAAGGAAAAGTACCAGTGGCAACTGCACATTTTTAGGTGAAAATTTGATCTCTTGGTCAAGCAAAAGACAAAGCACCATTGCCATGTCAACAGCAGAAGCTGAGTATATATCAGCAGCAGGATGCAGTTCACAGTTACTCTGGATGAAACACCAACTTGAAGATTACAACATTTTTGAAAAAAATATCCCTTTGTTCTGTGATAACACTTCAGCCATAAACCTAACCAAGAACCCTATCTTACACTCTAGAGCCAAACACATTAAAATAAAACACCATTTCATTAGGGACCATGTTCAAAAAGGGACTTTGAGCATCCAGTTTGTGGACACTGATCATCAATGGGCTGATATCTTCACCAAGGCATTACCATAAGATAGGTTCGAGTTCATTAAGAAGCATCTCAGCATGACCTCCATATTTGACTAGCTCAAGTAGTCATCTTAGGAGTTTTTAAATTTCTTGCAATTTTATTTTATTCAATTTTTACTTTCTGTAACTTGTAAAGAGAAAAACAAAAAATACAAAAATAGTAGGACCACTTTTTGGCTGATGACAAAAAGGGGGAGAAAGAGAGAGAGAGAGAGAGAGAGAGAGAAAGAAAGGAGAAATAAGTAGAAAATTAGAGATAAAAAGAAAGAAGGAGAGAAAAAGAAAGAGAGAAAACAGAAGGAGTTGAAAAGGAGAGGAAACAGGGAGAGAGAAAAACAAAGAAAGAAAAAGAAATAGTGAAAACAGAAGGAGTTGAAAAGGAGAGGAATCAGGGAGAGAGAAAAAGAAAGAGTGAAAAGAGAAGGAGTTGAAAAGGAGAGGAGAAGAGAAGAAAAGAAAGAGAGAACAAAGAAGGAGTTAGCAGATGGACCAGAGGTGTCAGCAAAAACCAAAAATTGGCTTATTCAAAAGATGAAGGTGCAAACACGAGAAGGGGGGTTGAATTGTGTTTGACTTAACTTGAATACTTTTCTTGTTTTAATACTTTCAAAACAAAACTTGATGTATAATTAAAACAGAGTTAGCAGCGGATAAAAATAAAAATAAAAACTCACAGATTTTATACTGGTTCACCGTTAACGAGGCTACGTCCAGTCCCTTCGCCTTGAAGGATTTCACTAATTCAACCTTGAATTACAACCTTGCTACTGACCCTCCAAGTCAGTCTTCTCAAATAGTCTAACAATCCTAGACTTCTTTGAGGGAAAACAACTCCTGTTCTTCAGCCAATCTAACACCCCAGATTGTAGAAGAATTCACAACACTATGAATCTAATTGCTAAGTACCTTGCTACCCTTTCTGAATCCCTCAGTTTGTAGACTCTACTTCAACAACTTAGATACAACCCTATCTAATTCCCAAGTAACCTGCTACCTCTACTGACTCCCTCAGATTGTAGACTCTACTTCAACAACTTAGATTTGCCACAGTGGAAAGAAAATAACCGAGTACTTGCTTCTTGAAAGCTGAAACTCACAATTGACTTATGTGAAAATTTGAGAGTGGTTGCTTTGGAAGTGTATGACTCTTTTGTGATTTTCGATACTGAGCATTCTGCCTTGAGCCTCCTTTTATAGATGAAAATTAGGGTTTCTTCCATGATCAAATTCGAGCTGAATCTTGCTGGATTCTCTTCCAAAAATAACTTGACCAATTGGGCTTCATATAAATAAAAAACATATCTTCATATTTCCTTTCAAAATAACTGGCCAACTAAATTTGTTGGTTGTTCCCGCCAATGCTCCTGAATTCCATGCTACTCCACTTTATTTTTATAACCAATCTTTTTAACACTTTAATTAAAATAACTTGCAATCTCCATCGTTGATCAATTCTGGACCATCAGAATTTTGAGCACTAGTCCACATCTGGTCCAAGCTAAATGGTATGTTGTGATCCTCTGAATTCGGCCATCCCTGGACCACACTTCCTGACCCTCTGATCTTCTGATTTCGGCCAACCTGGATGCGCGCCTGATATGCTGAATTCTTCTGGACACGGCCATTTCTGGACTTGCACATTATGTCCCTCTGATTTCGGCCAACACTGGGCCATGGTCTGATTTTCTGATCTGGACCATCACTGGACTCAAAAAATTATTTCTGAACCATTGATCTGGATATTTTTACTCTGATCTGGACAGATTCTGGAATTTGGTCTGGAACAAACTGAAATAAACTTGATCAAAAAATATTTCAGTCTGGATATTTTACCTTTGATTTTCGACCAGGTCTGGGTTGATTCTGGAACTCATTTCTTTTGTTCTGGACTTAGTTCCATGCCCTGAATCATGCCATCTTATGGTCTGGGCCAAATCTAGATTGATCCTCTTGTTCTGGACTCATAAACATACCTTCTGGTCAAGTCTGGGCTGTGTAATTTTTCACTGCCAGACCATCTTCTGGTCAGAATAACTTCTGGAATAAAATTGATATTTGATTCCTGTTTGTCTGGAACAACTCTCCTTCTGGCAGGCTTTCCAATGGTATGATCCATGTTTCATTCTGAGATCTAGGCCATCAAAGATATCTTTTAGTCATGTTTTTGACATTCCTGGATATCTTCTGGTCAATCCAGAATTCATTTTTCTGGAATCCTTTGATCTCTGCTTCTGTTTCCTTCAGTTTCTGGGGCATTTAACTTAATAATTCAAAGTACAAAATAAGTTTACATTGAGTACATTTGTAAGCATCAAAATCCTAAGTACTTAGAACCAACTTGGTTCCAACAATATCGACAAAAATGTTGGAGCAAAATGCAAGCAACATGTCTTAAAGGATAGACAAGAGTTAGTATTGAATATGTGGAAAGACGTTATGTATTCCAGTGATGAAAAAGAGTGTATCATGCGCTTACACATGTTTTAGCAGTCATGTGTCGATTGTAAAGTGTTTGTTGATTATGTGAAAGAAACTTGGTTGACTCCTCATAAGCAACGGTTTGTTGAAGCATGGACAAATCGAGTCATGCATTTGGGAAACACAACGAGTAACAGGTATGACATCTCACTATAAAAATTCCATCTTGTAATTTTACTATATATTGTTGGATTGCTCCACAGTGACAATTTACATGTAATGATAGGGTTGAGTCATCTCATTGGAAACTGAAGTTAATGTTGGAAAACAGCATGAGTGACATGTGTAGAAGTTGGGAGGCTATGAACAACATGATAAGGTTGCAACATAAAAAAATCAGGGCCTCATTTCAGAAAAGTTTTTATGGTGAAGGTCGCGAACACAACAATCCATTTTATCATAGATTGAACACATTTGTATCAAAAGAAGCTAAAACACGTATTGCTGAAGAATACGAGAAAGTTGAATCGGTGGGTACCAACAAATCTGTATGTGGGTGCTCTCTCAGAAGCACATACGGGTTACCCTGTGCTTGTGAATTGGCACAATATAAATTAATGGGTGAACCAATTCCTTTAGATTCTGTGAATATTCAATGGAGGAAATTAAGCATGGAATGTGAACTCACTCAAGACACAGAATATGGATTAGAGTAAGATATGTCTGTAGAGATGGATGCCTTGTGGAAACGCTTTCTATCACTTGATGTTATAGGAAAAAGGGTATTGAAGAGTAAGGTGCGTGAACTTGCTTTTCCAACTACAAGTTCAACGTGTCCACCACCTGAAAAGGTTCAAACCAAAGGACGGGTGAAGAAGAGTAAGTCTAAGAAGCTGGATGGATATGATGTATATCGAGACCCTTCTTACTTTGAGCATGTTAATGCAACATATTAAGAAGATCCTACTTCCCAACCATCTTAATCATCAAAGAAGAGACCTTGTCTTTCATCAAAGAAACAACCCTCTCAATCTCTCAATCATCAATACATTTGTTCTTGAGACAATTTCCTGATGTTATTCAACCATACATTGATGACATAGTTAATGTAATAGCAGATGGAAATTGTGGCTATTGCGCTATTGCATCACTGCTTGGACACGGTGAGGAATCTTGGTCTTTGGTCCGCCATAGATTGGACCAGGAGATTGCTTCTCATATAAGTCCATATGATAAACTGTTCCCAGGACGCATTAAAGAAATTAGAGATTCGTTGAAGATAACAGACTTAGGTGTTCAACCGATAGATAATTGGATGTCCATACTTGATATGGGTTACGTGATAGCGACAACATATAATATTATTCTCGTCACGTTTGGTCTGACATTTTCTATTACTTTCTTTCCTATGAGGGGTTCACATTCAGGATCGACAAAAAATAATCGTATCATATGTATTGGTTTTGTCGACGCAAGTCACTGGGTTCAGGTAACATTATATTATTTTCTTAAGTAATGCTTTTTTTTAAAATAATAAAATTATTTATTATTTCAATATATTTTGCAGTTGAAGATGAAAGATGGATTTCCAATGCCAAATATTGCACCAGGTTGAAAGCAATATCGCCACGATGAGGCAACTTCTTGGGCAATAGCATATACTGGGCGTCAACAACATTGGGGGTATTTAATAGGCAATATGTCACGTGTTAGACAAATTCCACTAAAAGAACCCGTAGATGCCATGTCATTAGATGATGATTGATTTTGTATGAACTACAATACTTTAAAAACATATATAAAATCATTTGTTATTAGTTCATTTTAGTTTTCTGTCGTTGTATTTTATCTTGTATTTTATTTAGTTTACTTTCGTTATATTTCATTATAAATAATATAAAATTAACTAAATATAATTAAATAATACTAAACAAAATGAAATAAAAACAAACTAACATTAATGTTTAGAAAATCAATGTTTACAAAACAAACTAACAAGAAGTCTACTAATTATTGTGACTACAAGATAAATACAAAGCTCTATAAAAATAAGAATACAAATCATCATCTGGGTGAGCTTCATGTGCCTCCAAGCCCTATTGTATAAGATCACCAACCTGTTGTAGAATAGATGGCTCTGAACTAGTAGCATTTGCAGCGGTGGTCGGTGCACTAAAATCCGGGACCTGAGGTACACCTTTGGGTCGCACTAGCAGTGGATGAGACACCCGGTAGAACCACTCCAAATATCCTTCCCGACACTCGGATGGATATGTAGCTGGATGGATCCTGTGATATAACTCCGTGACAGGAGTCACATATCCCATCCATTCCACATCTGCATCATATAATCTAGCAAGATCTACAAGTGGCTGTGGCAGAATATGTTGAATATATCCAAACTGTCTCAAACACCTCTCTGACATGTACGCGACTACTGTGGTACATAATCGGAGGTGACCGGTGTAGAGCATGATATCATCAAAGGGAATGACATCCCTATGAGTCTCCCATGGTCTCCATATGACTTTAGCAGGTGTCAGTGCGTCAATCATATGTCTGTACTCGGGGATCTTGTGCTTGCCTTGTTTGTAGCTCCATCTATTCATCCGAGCAAAGCTAAATAAATTTGTAATCTTTATAAAATTATATTATTTTGTTTTTTATTCTTATAAAAAATTTTATCAATTTTTAATTCTTTATAAATTTACGTTTTTATTTTTAGTCACTGACTTTAGATTAATTGTCATGTATTTTTAAAATTTTTAAATGATTTTTGCAGTAATGTTTATGACATATTTAATAACTATTGTATAAATTTACAATTTTTTAATAAATAAAGAATAAAATATGAATTTTAAGCTTTTTTATGCTTTAAAATTTATATTTAATTTATCGTTTTTTTTTTAAATTCTATATTTTTATAGAATTTTTTTTATAATTTCTTAAGTGTTACTAAAAAAAATATTTATAAATTTAAATGACATACCATAATTGGTATAAAATCAAAGATAAAAAATAAAAGAAAAAATTTTAAGAAACTAAAAATTAATAAATAAAAAATTACAACGACTGTTATAGTAAATGTATGGGTATGTACGAGAGAGAAACGTACTCATTTTTCTAACAATTATTTAAGCAAATTCAAAAGTTGGGGAACGATAACTATTCAAGACAAAGAAACAGTCCACGCAAAGCCCAATTAATAATTGGGGGAAAAACTAAAACAAATGTATCATCAAAAAGTTCTTTAATTAGATTTCTTTTTTTTTTTTATATACAAAAGAAATTTAACTTTTTATTTAGAGGAATAAAAAGCAAACGTGTACAAGTCCTAGTACAATTGACAAATGCAAGTGTCGATGTTGTTGAACTTCTCACAGTTGTGTGTGGATATATGGTATTATTTAACATATCTTCTATGAACCAAAAAAAAAATTAACTAATGGGTCATTCTAACAAAAAAGAAATAAAAACAAGTTTTGAGTGAAAAATCTCACTTTTTACAATTCTAAAGTTTGAATTACACCATTTTTAAGGTTTTTTTTTCTACGTTTGTTTAGATTCTTAACAAGTGTTCAAAGGACACTTGTTAGCATTTATCTTAGCTAATTTCATACATGTTTCAACATGGACAAAGCAACATGAGAGTTTTTTTTAATAAATAAAATTTAGGGTGAGAGAATAGTGCTCTGGTTTAAGATAAGAAAAACATTAAAGCTCATTAAACACTTATAAAGAAATTTACATTTATCTCACTCTAATAGCGCTAACAGGAGTCGAACCCACAACAAAAAAACATCTTTATTTGATTTGTTCGCATAATCCACCAAACATCTATTTATTTTAGAAAACTAATTCGATCAAATAAACCTTGAGTTACTTTCTGTTTTATACCCTCTCCAATAGATCTTCTAATGCAGTTATACATTCAAAACAATATTTGTAACACCCTGATTTTCACTCCGATTTTAAAGATTTTGCGTATTAATTATGTAATTGTTTGTGATGTGTTAATTACATTGTTAAGTGTAGGATTAGAAGTATATAGAAAAAATTTAACTAAAATAAATTGGTAATTACAAATAATCAAACCGAGTCAACGAACTTTAACCATTTTGCTGTGCAAAAATATGGTACTACTTGAGAGTTAGACCGTTATTAGTTGTTCATCAATAGGATGATCTAATATGCCTCGTTGGGAGATGTTTGTTCTTTATGTGTATGTGTGGTTTATGATTGTAGGAGGTTGTTATGCGATATATGGTATTAGATTTTCATATGCTTTTATGTAATGTCATGAAATACATGTTTGAACGGTGATGATGCACACCCCAATCCCCAACACAATTATGCATTAAGAAGCAAAAAGTAACCAACTTAATATCCTTGGAAGGCTAAATACATTGCAACATACCAAAGAGAGATCATCCCAAAAATACTATTGAATACCAATCAATTACAATGAGGTTGAGAAAGAAATAAAACTAGCAAAATAAGCATATAGGGTGAAAGAAATAATTAACTATTGCACTATTAAGATGATAATAACAATCTAGTCAAAACAGAAGATAAAAAAGTATCATGATAGAAAATATTTATGATTCATCTTGTGTTATCACAAAAACAATCGATGGTCTCTCCAGCTTAAGGCCCTGGTCCTAAAAGTAAAGGGGCCTCTTTCTTTTCATTGTTGGAATCTTTCTTGGAATTAGGGTTACTAGCATAGGCTCTAAGAGGAGGCTCAAAGTGTTTGCTAGCAACATCAGGAGGAGGTGCATCTTCTCCAGGAAGAACAAGAAGACCTTTCTCTCGAAGTGAAGACGGCTCGTCAAAGCATGTACTCCAAAGAGAGTCCACAAGCAGCCTTTCCTCCCTAGATGCTTCGAGTTCCTCAGCTGACATTAAATTGATGCCGTTTATTCGGTCTTGAAGAAGTTGCTTCATTTTCTCATTGTCTTCTGCAGAGCAATCTGAGCCATCTTTTGTATCGCGAGCAAGCTCGAGGAGGTCTTTAAGGGCAGCTTCACGGACATCTGAGTCTTCGCTTGAGGCAAGGTGCATCAATATACGAGAGAACCCTAACTCTTTCACAATGTTACAGTCTGAACTGTTCTCATGCAATAAGTAATGGATCAAGTTGAGAGCCTTCCTGAAAGAAGGTAAAATTAGGAATGAGTTTTCGTCCCAATTAGTCATTAACTAGAAGGCATCACATAAAATAAAATAAAAACATGTACATGAACAGAACCAAAAATGAAATATGGTTCAAGACTCTAACTAATGATGAAATAAAATTAAAGTTCTACCAACATATTGTATCAGGAAAAAACATTTTAACATATTGAAAACTTATCAGGAAAATAAAGACTTGCATCCATTTACTTTCTAAAAACATTTTAATCTTTTACTTAGTATGTCTATGGCTGGAATGACATTTAATTCTAAATTTTTCTTTTTAACTGTGATTGAGAGAATATGGAATCAAACTAGAGAGAATGATTTCCATAAACACTGAAAACAATATTTTTGACATTTTTTCAAAATTTTCAGAAATATCCAATCCATTATTAAAATGTATTTTTAAAAACTTCCATAATGTCTTCAATAAGTGTTTATTTTATCAACTGAAATGGTAACAAGAAACATGTGAAGTAAACAAGCCCTTGGTTACCTTTGAAATCTCACATTTTCAGAGGTCAATGCATCTCTTAAGGCCGAATAACCATTTGCTAGACGAAATGCAGTGATTCCAGGCTTACTGTTTCGAATTAGGGCTGTCAAGTACCCCAAAGTATAAAATATATCAATACCATTCCAACTTTAGAAGAAAAAAAATATTATTACAAAATAAATTCGTACATACAAGATAAAGCACCCAGCGCTTTAGCTCGGACATTAACATCAGGATCTGAAGTGAAATTTGAAACAAGAGGTTCGAAGCCATTTGCTTCCATGACAAGTTGCTGACTTCGAGGATTGTTTTGGACGATTGTGGTTACAACATCAGCCGCCTTTGCTCGAATATTGGCATGAGAGTTCTTGAGATAACCAAGGAGAGGAACCAACCCACCTATTGAGTGGAGATCTGGAGAATAGGTTAATAACAAGAAATTGGTGAGACATATAGTTGTTGAGTTAAAGAAAACACAAATTCATAACAGACACAGGAACTAAATCCGATCATAAAGGAAAAATGTACAGAATAGTGATAGCAAAATTGTATTTCGGCAGTGCCCACCATTTCTGTGATCAAATGGAAAAAACATGCAAACAAGAACAATTAAACGATTGAGAAAAGGTATAAATCAACAATTTTCAACAAAAGCATTACAAGGAAAACCATCTCGAGTCTTGATAATTGAAGCCAAAACTAATGAAACCTAATACATCGATCTGTGCGAAATAATAACAATTCAAAACAAACTACTCTACAACACCAATTCTTCATTGCCTAAATTTGAGGAAACACACTTCATCATGTAGTGAATGCATGGAGGCAGCTACAAAAAACTAAATAATATATTAAATTATGATCTCCAAATTTATAGGAATCCCCCATTGGAAACAACTACAAACAAGTGTAAGCCAGATAAAAACAAGTACTCCAATAATATAATTAATGTCCAAATACTCTTCAACAAAATCAAGTTCAAAGCCATTCTAAAAACTCACCATTGGCCATATCAATCGATTCAACATGCTCTTGCAGCTCATCCAACATATCTGAAAAATTTCATGTCAGACACCTGCCCCAAGTTAGTATAGGATTTATGAAAAAATACTTATTATAATAAAATGCACTTTATTGTTTTGTCAGGTTAGTCTTAAGTCTCATAACATATCCAATACCTTCAATATCTGTTGGGGTAACCCCTTGTTCATCCAATTCTTGATGAGGAGTCTGCATTACAAGTGTGATCTCTTTCATACGTTTTACAACATCAACAGTTTGTGCTTGCATCGCTTCCATGAACCATCTCCGATCCTCCTCACTACCAGAATCATAAAAAATATCAAAGTTAGAACCTAGTCCACTCAATATTAATTTCAGATGTTCAGCCATATTATTCATATTCAACTACAATAATCTTTTCTCAACTATAAAACTATTAAATTAAAATTTGAATTTAGGATGTACATTTACTAAACTACAACTACAAAAAATAGAAATCATTTTGCTTGTATCTACAAAGTAATAGAAATATCAAAATAAGACCCTAGAGCACTGAATATTAATCCAAGCCTCCCAACTCATTATAACGGAGCACCCATTAAAAAAATTGTCCCTAAATATAAGCCCTATGTAAATTACTAGATGCATTTAATTGTTTTTCCAAATTTACCCCTATTAATATTACTAAGTTATCTTGAAATGTGAAAAGTTAACATTAAATACATCTATTCCCAATTGACAATTTAATCAAAGCAACACAAATATATACATTTATTATTCAATCCATTTTTCTTAATATATGTGAAAAACTCGACGGGAGCTTATAAAAAGGGACAACAGGAGTATTCAAATAATCTTCAATGTTGATTTGAGATCAGACAGCCAAAGGGAGTATTCAAACAATCTTCAATGTTGATTTGAGATCAGACAGCCAAGATCAATAAATGTGTCAGACATTTACTACATGGAATCCAAGTCGAAATTTTAAACAGGAACAGAAGGAAGAAAAAGGGTTATTATGATATACCCTCTCCTTTCCTTTTTTTCAGAGCATCACCTTAAAACATAGATAAGTTTAGGAAATTCTTAAAAGCCTCTTAAACCCACAATTAATCCTTTATTCCAGATTGAACGTCCTTGACAATCAAACAAGGTGAAAGTATATCATCCCTCAATGCTTTTCTTCGGAGACCCTCAAAATGATTCCCCACTCTTCCATCAAATATTCAATTCTTTATCGGTTACTTGGGTTTAAATATCCGTAAACTCTTTCTTTCCACCCCAACTCCAAAACAAAGACTAAAATTATACATATAACACAGTTTTAGCACTTTTAATACTACATAATCATTAAATTACAAAATCAGTCCCTAGTCCTAATTCATATTATTATATAACACCAATCACTTAGTAATACAAAAATTAAAAAACAAATTCTAACATACAGGTATAGGTTTTTGCATGTTGCTACAACAACCACAAAAAACAAAAACTTTAAGCAAGCTAACTACAGAATCACAAATCACAAAACTGCAACAAAATCAAACCCTCCAACCTCCTCACTCATACTAAACCCCACAAAACCATTTTTTTCAATTTTAAAAAAAACATGATTTTGAATTGAGTATGCATTTTTCTGCAACTAAAACTAAGAAAAACAAAAAAAAAATATATTAGACATGTTGTATTATCCTAAATCATTATCAAGAGCTAACTTAACTTTGAACAAAAAAAGTGGTAAACGAAAAATGGGCAAAAGTGGAAATTAAATTAAATTGTACCTTAAATTACGCGTGGGACGAGTACCATCAGAGTTAGCAATACTCCATTTGAGCAATCCATCCCAATTAGGTCCTTCTTTGGCCATTTTACTAATTCACACAAAAAAAAACAAAGAAAAACACAAAAGAGAAAACAGTTTTCTTTTTCTTAAATTGGGTTTTGTGAATCAACAACAAACAAAACTATGAGATTTTGAAAGAGAATTTTTAGAATGGGAAGAGTTCGATTCAGGTATATATTTAGCTTGTGAATGATTCGAGAAGCGTCTCAAATATTCTGGAATTGGAAGAGTGGGAACACAAACGAGGAAAGAAGAAAGGGAAGCGTCGAAAGATTGGGTTTTTTTTGGGTTGGGTTTTGTGATTTGTGGGCCAGATCATTATTACAAATCTACTCAGTTGATTGATATTTGCACCACAAATATTTACTCATGCACTTTATTTTTATAATTATTCCCCTTAAATTATTTCTGAGTTTAATGACCATAAATCTTTTCAAACTAAACTGATAGCTAATACAAGTCATTAATTAATAATTATTTTATAATTATAGTGACGATTGTGTAATGAGATAATAAAATCAATGATTTTTATTGTACTGTTAGTATAAAACTCGTTTACTTCAAAACTCGCTCCTTTCCTTATTCTTTTTCATAGCTAAGATAAACTTTATGCAAGGCTAAACTTAAAAAAATAAAATAGATTATAATTTTATTATTACTATATTTAACTTGATTATCAAACGAAGAATTCAGAAGTTTGTTGGCAATACGATGACATTGATATTTTGGTCCTAAATATTAATGACAGTGTATAAACAAATCCGGGACAAATAGGTTATGGCAGTCTTGTGCACAACTCTTATGGCCAATTCCAGATTGGTTTTTATAGTAGTGTGGGTCTATCCAATATTTTACATGCAAAGATTCAAGCTTTGTTAATAGTAATTATTTTTTGTTGGGAAGCAGGTGAAGGTGCAAACACGAGAAGGGGGTTGAATTGTGTTTGTTAAACTTGATTTCTTTTGTTGTTTTGTTGAATGTTAATGTGAATTATTTGATATATAACTAATCAGATTCAGCAGCAGATAATAATAACATAATAACACAGCAATTTATATTGGTTCACCGTTAACTAGGCTACGTCCAGTCCCTTCCTCCAGAAGGCCTTTTCACTAATTCAAAGGAGTTTGAATTACAACACCACTGACCCTTCAAGTCAGTCTTCCCAAATAGCCAGACAACCTCAGACTTTTGAGGAACAACAACACCTTGATTATACCCGCCAAGTCTTTTCAAACAGCCTGACAACCCCAGACTTTTGAGGAACAACAACATCTTAACTAAACCAGCTAAGTCTTCTCAAACAGCCTGACAACCCCAGACTTTTGAGGAACAACAACACCTTGACTATACCAGCCAAGTCTTCTCAAACAGCCTGACAACTCCAGACTTTTGAGAAACAACAACACCTTAACTAAACCAGCTAAGTATTCTCAAACAGCCTGACAACCCCAAACTTTTGAGGAACAACAACACCTTAACTAAACCAGCTAAGTCTTCTTAAACAGTCTGACAATCCCAGACTTTTGAGGAATTTCACAACCTTAAACCTACAAGCTAAGTTTTTTTCTAACAACCTGACAACCCCAGATTTTAGAAGAAACTTCAACACTATATGATTTAATATAAGGGATCGAAATTAGAACTGAGTAATTACTTTTGGAAAGTTGATACTCACAATATGCTTAAAGTGAACTAGAGTGTTTGCTTCTAAATAATTTATAATGACGATCAACTTCACACTCTAAGAAAAGAACACTTAGAAAATATTTATCTTTTAAGCATGTGTTTCTCTCCTTTGAACTCTCTGAATACTTATGAATTTTTGCTTGAGTTCTTCTATTTTTCGATGCTTTAATCTTCAACATTAAGTCTCTATTTATAGTTGAACTTTAGGACTTCACTAATGCTTTACTTCTAGAGTGTATTTCGATTAATCTGTTTTGAAAATATTCTGGAGTAGTTTGCTCAAAACTAAAACTGCACAACTGGTGTAAACATAAAGAAGCTTATGCACATGCTCCGACAAGATTTGAATACTGACGTATAGCTTCTTCCTTTAATTCTCAAGTAGCCTCGTCTTGCGTTAACCATTCCTAGCCCAGATTTACCAACGGGATCACCTTATTCCATAGACTATTGGTATTCTTGCTAATGATTAGAATAGGTCTAGGCTTAAAGGTTAAATAAATTATCTATCAATTGAACTGACTGAAGAGCTATCACATGTGAATTATTTGACACATACATGAAGGTGCAAAAACAAGAAGGGTGGGAGGTTGAATTGTGTTTGCAAAACTTGAATTCTCTTACTGTTATGTTGAATTGATACAAATTATTTGATGAATAAATAATCAGATTTAGCAGCGAATAATCACAACATAAGAACACATCAATTTATCCTGGTTCACCGTTAAGTAGGCTAAGTCCAATCCTTTCCTTCAGAAGGCCATTTTCACTAATTCAAACTCCTTTGAATTATAACAACACTGACCCTTCAAGCCAGTCTTCCCAACCAGTCTAACAACCCTACACTTTTGAGGAACAACAACACCTTGACTATACTAGCCAAGTCTTCTCAAACAGTCTGACAACCCCAGACTTTTGAGAACCTTCACAATCTTAAACTTACAAGCTAAGTCTTTTTCTAACAACCTGACAACCCCAGATTTTAGAAGAAACTTCAACAATATAGGATTTTATATAAGGGATCGAAATTAGAACTGAGTAACTACTTCTGGAAAGTTGATACTCACGATAATCTTAAAGTGAACTAGAGAGTTTGCTTCTGAATAATTTATGATGACGATCAGCTTCACACTATAAGAAAAGAACACTTAGAAAATATTTATCTTTTAAGCAAGTGTTTCTCTCCTTTGAACTCTCTAAATACTTAGAAATTTTTGCTTGAGTTCTTCTATTTTTCGATGCTTTATTCTTCAGCATTAAGCCTCTATTTATAGGTGAAATTAGGGCTTCACTGATGCTTTACTTCTGGAGTGTATTTTGATTAATCTGTTTTGAGCATTTTGCTTCGCTTCTGTTTTGAGCATACTTTTAGCTAGATTATGTTTCTCGAGTCTTTTGCTCCAATTCTGTTTTGAGCATATTTTTAGCTATATTCTGTTTCTCGATTCTTTTGCTCCAATTCTGTTTTAAGCATTTTTCTCAGATTCTGTTTTGAGCATTTTTCTCAGATTCTATTTTGAGCATTTTTCTCAGATTCTGTTTTGAGCATTTTTCTCAGATTCTGTTTTGAGCATTTTTCTCAGATTTTGTTTTGGGCATATTTCTCTGACAGATTCCTCTGACAATATCCTCTAGTGACGTCATCATCTGATTTCTGCTTCTGGTGACGTCATCTTCTGGTGACATCCTCTGGTGACGTCATCCTCTGATTTTCTGCTTCTGGTAACGTCATCCTCTGATCTATTCTTCTGGTGACATTTTTCATTCTTCTTCTAAGTCAAATATGTTATTTTCATAAAATACATTTGTTAACATCAAAACTTTAATTGCAAGAACCAACTTGGTTCCAACAGTAGGTTTCAAGAAAATTGTGTTTTACTAATTCACTTCATCTTGTTCAACTTATGACGAAGGAAACATCAAAGTTTCATCATTATGCTATCTTCTTAGAGCTAATCCAAAGTTACAAGTAAAGATTTGGATATTTCTATCCAATATATCTTAAGAGAGGAAAATTATTGTGTGGACATTCTGACTAAGTTAGGAGCTAATTGAAAATGTATAAGATTTATAATTTTTATGAAGAAAAAAGACTATGTATAGATCAAGATGTAAGCTCAGAGTGAAATCAGCATTTAAGTCATCTATTAGGAAACTTAGAGTCTAAAGTACTTGATAAAAACCAATTATATTTCAAATACAATATTATGAGAACCTTCTATATTTAGCATATGCATCAAAAGTACATAAACAAATATTTAAAAACTATGTTTTTGATAAAAATTAATGTTGTATTCGACTACAAGCACATCATAGCCGAATACAAACACTAAGTCAGTAGCAAAACCTTCAGTTCTGTATTCGAATACGGCATGTCGTAGCCGAATACATATATCAAGTCAGTAGATAAAACTGAAGATCTGTATTCGAATACGGAAAGTCGTAGCCAAATACAGATAACAAGTCAGTAGCTAAAATTCACATACTCAAGTCAGTATTCGACTACACCATCTCGTATTCGAATACAACTCAAGTCAGTGGCAAAATTCACATACTTGTATTCCACTACGAGGTATCGTATTCGAATGCGAAGTTAAAATTTTGAATAAGAACTGAATGTTACAAAAGTGTATTCGAATACGTTAAGGCTGTATTCGAATACAACTGCGAATCAATGCAACTTTTCAGTTCATATCTCATTTGGATCATTGCATAAGTTCATCAAAACCTCTGTGAACAATTGCCACTGTTCGGAAGTGTTGTCTATAGAGTATAAATACCTCATAGCTTCAATTGACTTTGACTCCCCCTAAGACTAAGCTTCATTTTATATTTTCTCCCCCTAAGTCTAATGCCCAGATATCATATCAAATACATCATACATCATCTTCTCATCCTTTCAAATACATCATCTTTTCCGCCCAGATATCATATCAAATGCATCATACATCATCTTCTCCTTCATTCGAATACATCATCTTTTCCCTCTGATATTTTACCAAATATTACAACTTATCCCCCTTTGTCATAAGACAAAAAGGATTAAATGAAGAAAAGAGATCCTCTATTTTTTAATTTTTTTTGTTTTTATTTTTATTTTTTTTTTAATTTTAAAAGTCCACGAAAAATAAAATAACATACAAAAAATTAAACTAAGCTATTAGGTTAGGGATGAAGATAAGATTAAGGTTTTTCTTGATGAATTCAAACCTATCTTCAAGTAATGGTTTAGTGAATATGTCAGCCCGTTGATGATCAGTGTCTACAAATTGAATGTTAAGTACCCCTTTTTGAACATAATCTCTGAGGAAGTGGTGTTTGATCTCTATGTGTTTGGCTCTAGAATGCAGGATAGGGTTTTTGGTTAGGCAAATTGTAGAGGTGTTATCACAATAGATAGGTATGTTGGATTCTAATATTTTGTAGTCTTCAAGTTGATGCTTCATCCAGAGTAGTTGAGAGCTGCAGCCAACTGCTGAAATTTATTCAGCTTCTGCTGTTGACATGACAATGGTGCTTTGTCTCTTGCTTGTCCAGGATATTAAATTTTCTCCTAAGAATGTGCAGTTTTCACTTGTATTATTTCTTTCAAGTTTATCTCCAGCATAATCAAAGTCACAGTATCCACTCAGTTTGTATGTAGGATTTTTCTTGTAGAACAAGGTGAGGTTGGTAGTGCCTTTTAGATATCTAAGGATTCTCTTAACGACAGTTAAATGGGATTTCCTAGGGTCAGACTGAAATCTAGCACATACGAATACACTAAACATGATATCAGGTCTTGAAACAGTGAGATAGAGTAGAGATCCTATCATTCCTCTGTAGGATTTTTGATCAACTTTTTGTCCTAAGTCATCCTTTTCAAGTGAGCAGGTAGGTTGCATTGGAGTAGCCATAGGTTTGCAATCACTCATCTTAGACTTCTCTTGAGAAGCTCTTTTGGTATATTTTGATTGATGAATGTATATACCTTTTTGACTTTGCTGAATTTGTATTCCTAGGAAGAACTTAAGTTCTCCCATCATACTTATTTGAAATTCGTGCTGCATTAATTTAGAAAATTCTGGCCACTGAAGCAAAAGTCTCAGTGTAGTAAATATCTCCTTGCTGACTATAACCTTATGGTACAAGTCTTGCCTTGTTTCTGACGACTTCACCTTTTTCATTTAGCTTATTCCTAAAGACCCACTTAGTTCCAACAATGTTCTTTTCTGGTCTTGGAACTAGATCCCAAACATCATTGCTCTTAAATTCATTTAACTCTTCTTGCATTGCAATAATCCATCCATCATCTGCCAATGCTTCACTAACAGAGGTAGACTCAATCGATGAGAGTAAGCCAAACAATCTGATGTCTTTTAGTGATGATCTGGTTTTTAAAGAATCACTTCCACTTCCAATGATCAGATTTTCAGGATGAGATGATTGATATTTTCATCCAGATTTCTCTTCTGATTTCTCATGGCTGGTTCTGATTTGATCAGATTCATCCTTTGAAAATGTGTCACATGCTTCTGACTTGCATGTATCCTCCACTTCTCCATGTTCTGCTGGTTTATCTGCTTCTACTTTCTCTGGTTCTTGTAAATCTAATATAGACTATATTCTGAATGTAACATGCAGTGTTGATTGCTTCAACCCAAAATTTTTTTGCAACATTTAAATCATTTAACATAGTTCCGGCCATGTCTTGGAGTGATCTATTCTTTCTTCTAACTTATCTTCAGATTTATCCTCTGAAGACTTGTCGAATGCTTGCTGGTATCTTCTGCTTTATAAAGTTCTTTTGCATGCATCAGCTTCTGGTTCTGGTAGATCTGCATCAGTTTCCTCTAGTTCTGGTGAACCAGCTTCGGTTTCCTCTGGTTCTGGTTAACCTGCATCAGCTTCATCTTGCTTTGACTTTTCAGGTCAAGCTATTTGTCATATAACATAATACAAATCAATTAATTTAAAAATAAACTCAATACAGCCAAACCATTAATTCCGCTTCTGGTGATTTCTGCTTGTTTTTTAAACGACTGAAATATTGTTTCTATTGAAGTGTTCACATCACGTGGATCACTTGGTTCCTCTGACAATTTGAAAACCTGCAGAATACTTATCTAGCTTTGATTTTTAAGATCAAGCTTCTTGTTATCACAGTAAACATAAATTTCAAACAATAATAGTATTTACAGCAAGATGTAACCTCTATGTCAACAGTTTCAGTTTTACTCTGAAAATCCTCTTGTTTCTGATTTTCAGATTCTAACTCTGTATGTTCTGTGATTAGATGGTGTGGATGAAGGGATTTGAATTCCCTTCCTGGTTTGTAGTCTTGATGAATTTTACTGGAGTGTTTGAAGAACTCTCCAGATACTGACACTTCTCTTTCTGCTGATATATCATGTTCCTCTGATAATTCTAGAACTGATGATAATTCTGATTCTTCTGGTTCTAGAACTGATGGTAATTCTGATTCTTCTGGTTCTGGAACTGATGGTAATTCTGATTCTTCTGGTTCTGGAACTGATGGTAATTCTGATTCTTCTGGTAGTTCTAGGTTTGTTGATATGAGTTATTTCTCTGTCTGTTCTGATTTGTGTGATATGTGTGATTTCTTTGATATTTCCTGTTCCTCCTATGATTCTTGTTCTGGTTTTGATAGGTATTGTGTTGATCAGTTCTTCTTCTATCAGAGTCAATTGGCTTTTGTTTGGTAGATGTTGGAACATAGACCTTTTTCCCTTCATATGTTGCCAGCATCCATTGACCAGGCACCATGACTGGTGTTTCACTTTGGCTGCTCAGAACATCTGCAACATAAACAATTTTATCTTTTGGTACCCAAATCTGGTTGGGTCTAGGTTTGTTAGTCTTGAAAAGTTTCTTGTTTTTCCTTGTATTTAGCATAGGACAAGACACTTTGGAATGACCTTTCTTGTAACAAACAGCACACACAATATCAGAGGGAACATGTTTAAGCACAGGTTTAGGTTCAGTTATAGTTTCTTCAAATCATATACCTCTATTTCCATTCCTATTGACTCCATAAATCATAGAAGCATATTTGCTTCTTTCCATACCATTAGCAAGAAATTCTTTGAAAACTTGTTCATGCATATCAGAATTACTTATGGTATTTTCAATTGCTGTTGAATTATGATTATTTTTCAGATTTAAACTTTCATCTTTAAGTTCAGCAAAACTGTTTTTCAAGCATACATTCTCTGTTTTTAATTCTGCAATATCAGTTTCAAGAATGACATTTTCTGTTTTAATTTCTGCAATCTGATTCTTTAAAACATTAACTTCTTCCGTTAAATTTGTATTTTCTTTCTTAAGAGTTTTCAGTTTTAAAGATAATTTGTAATTACTGTTTAAAAAATCATTCAGAGCAGTAATCAAATCAAATCGAGTGAATTCATAATATACCTTAATTTCATCATCTTCTGATTCTCTTCCAGAATCAGATTCTGTGTTGGATCCAGAGTTGGTGTGAGCCATCATAGCCAAATCTGCTTGTTCATCTTCAAAAGATTCATCATAATCATCCCATGTAGCCATCATGCTTTTCTTCTTAGTTCTGAATTCTTTCCTCTGGTACTTCCCTTTCTCCATATTTGGATATTCTGACTTCATATGTCCAGATTCATTGCATCTATAGCAGATGATACCTTTCTTGTCATTTGTATCATCACTTCCTTTGTTGGACTAATTGGAATATCTCTGGGGAAATTTATTCCTTCTATTATGCCACATCTTTCTGAACTTCCTAGATAAGAAAGCAATATCTTCTTCCTTTGAGTTCAGACTTTGATCGTCTGAATCACTATTTTCTGATGTTGCTTTCAGAGCCTTCTTCTGCTTGGATTTCAGGGCTAGAGTTTTGTTCTTCTTCTTGGGTTCATCTTCTTCCAATTCAATTTCATGTGATCTGAGGGAGCTGATTAATTCTTCCAGCTTTAGAGTATTCAGATCTTTAGCTTCCTGAATAGCAATAATCTTTGGTCTCCACTTGATTGTCAGACTTCTAAGTATTTTCCTTACATGATCAGCAGTAGTGTAGCTCTTTTCTAGTATCCTTAATCCTGATACTAAAGTCTGGAATCTGGAAAACATAGTTTCAATGTCTTCATCTTCTTCCATCTTGAATAACTCGTACTTCTTGACTAGAATGTTAGCCTTTGCTTCTTGGACTTGCTTACTGTCTTCTGTTGGAACCAAGTTGGTTCTAAGTCTTAGGATTTTGATGTTTACAAAAGGACTCAATGTAATCTTATTTTGTACCTTGAATTATTACATTAAATACAACCAGAAAATGAAGTTTGCAGAGGCAGAAGATGCATCTAGAATGCATCCTGGAATTACCATAAGGTACTCCAGGATCACCAATAGATATCTTTGCTTGCCCAGATCAGAAGGAAGCAATGTCAAATGAAGACCTGGACCATACCAGAGGAAAGACTGCCAGATGGAGAGTTTTTCCAGACCAAGAGGAATCAAATATCAGATTTATTCCAGAAGTTATTCTGACCAGAAGATGGCCTGGCAGTGAGAAATTAAAACAGCCCAGACTTGTTCCAAACTCAACCAGAAGATAAGTTAATGAGTCAAGAAAAAGAGAATCAATCCAGATTTGACCCAGATCAGAAGATAGCATGGTTCAGGGTATGAAACTAAGTCCAGACCAGAAGAAATGATTTCCAGAATTGATCCAGACCTGATCCAAAATTAAAGGTAAAATGTCCATACTGAAATATTACTTATCCAGATTTAATTTCAGTTTAATCCAGACCAAGTCCAGAATTGGTCCAGATCAGAGGGAAGATTTCCAGATCAATGGTTCAGAATTAATTATTTGGCCCAGTGTTGGCCGAGATCAGAAGATCAGACCATGGCCCAGTGTTGGCCAAAATCAGAGGGTCAGGATGTGTGGTCCAGCAATGGCCGAGATCAGAGGATTGTAGCATATCAGGTGCAAGTCTAGGATGGCCGAAATCAGAAGATCAGAGGGTTAGGAAGTGTGGTCCAGGGATGGCCGAAATCAGAGGATCACAGCATA
Source organism: Cicer cuneatum (assembly GCA_037974295.1). Taxonomy (NCBI): domain Eukaryota; kingdom Viridiplantae; phylum Streptophyta; class Magnoliopsida; order Fabales; family Fabaceae; genus Cicer; species Cicer cuneatum. The sequence continues at coordinate 42,588,954 of JBBPBO010000005.1, read as the reverse complement.
TCAATTAGTTTGGTCCAGATGTGGACTAGTGCAGAAGAATCCAATGGTCCAGATTTAATCGGGAGGATTAACGGTGGAGATTTTAATTTATTTTGATCAAAGTATTAAAAAGATTTGTTACAAAAATAAAGTGAAGTATTGTGGAACTCAGGAGCTGTTGGCGGGAAGGAACTAAAGACTTGATTGGCCAGTTATTTTGAAAGAAAATCTGAAGCTTAATAAAAGATATGTTTTTTATTTAAATAAAGCCCAATTGGTCAAATTATTTTTGCAAGAGAATCCAGCAAGATTCAGCTCGAAATTAAGCTTGGAAGAGGCCCAAATCTGCATCTATAAAAGGAGGCTCAAGGCAGAATACTTTGCATCAAAAATCACAAAAGAGTCATACATTTCCAAAGCAAACACTCAAATTTTCAGAGAGGTCAATTGTGAGTTCCAGCTTTCAAGAAGCAAGTACTCATGTTATTTTCCTTCCATTGTGTCAAATCTAAGTTATTGAAGTAGAGTCTACAATCTGAGGGAGTCAGAAGGGGTAGTAGGTTACTTGGCAATTAGATTCATAGTGTTGAAATTTCTTCTACAATCTGGGATTGTCAAATTGGCTGAAGATAGGTGCTATATTCCTCAAGAGTCTAGGATTGTTAGACTGTTTGAGAAGACTGACTTGGAGGGTCAGTAGAACGGTTGTAATTCAAGGTTTGAATTAGTGAAATCCTTCAAGGTGAAGGGACTGGACGTAGCCTCGTTAACGGTGAACCAGTAAAAAAATTCTAAGTTTTATTTTTACTTTATATCCGCTGCTAACTCTGTTTTTATTCATACATCAAGTTTTGTTTTAAAAGTGTAAAAACAGGAAAAGTATTCAAGTTAGTCAAACACAATTCAACCCCCCCTTCTCGTGTTTGCACCTTCACCTTCGTAAGTCAGAATCAGACTATCATAGATGCTCTTCGCTGTTTCTCTGTTAGTGCATTTGTCGAACTCCTTGAACGTGATTGCATTGATCATGAACGTTCTGGATTTGTGATGCAACTTGAACATCTTCTTCTGATCAGCATCCATATCTCTTCTGGAAATTTTAACACCATCAGCATCTTTTGGAGCAGTAAAACCATCTTCCACCAAACCCAAAGTTCAGGATCTTGTGAAATGAAAAAACTTCTCAGCCTGTCCTTCCAGTATTCAAATTGTTCTCCATCAAACAAAGGTGGTCTGTTGATGTTTCCGCCAGTAGCTTCTTCATTGAATCCGGACATGTTGATCCCTTAGATCTTTCCTCAAACACTGTAAAGTGCTCAACCAATCTGACAACCCCAGATTGTAGAAGGAATTACAACGCCTTGAATCTAATTGCCAAGTAATCTGCTATCCCTTCCGACTCTCTCAGATTGTAGACTCTACTTCAACAACTTAGATCTAACACAAGGGAAAGAAAATAACACGAGTGCTTACTTCTGGAAAGCTGGAACTCACAATTAACCTCACTGAAAACTTGAGTGTTTGCTTTTGGAAGTGTATGACTCTTCTGTGATTTTTCGATACTAAGTATTTTGCCTTGAGCCTCGTTTTATAGATGCAGATTAGGGTCTCTTCCAAGCTTAATTTCGAGCTGTATCTTGCTAGATATTCTTGCAAAAATAACTTGGCCAATCGGGTTTCATATAAATAAAAAACATATCTTTTTAGCTCCAGATTTGCTTTCAAAAATAACTTTGACCAATCCTGACTTTAATTAATTCTGAACCAAATCTTTCTTCCCGCCAATAGCTTCTAAACTCCCATACGACTTCACTTTATTTTTGTAACAAATCATTTTAATACTTTGATCAAATTTAATTAAACCTCCACCGATTATCATCATGATTAATTATGAACCCTCTGATCTTCTGCTCTCATCCACATCTGGACCATACTAAGTGATCTGATATGATCTTCTGATTTCGGCAATCCCTGGACCACAATATCTGATCTTCTGATCTCGGCCAACCTGGACTTGCAAACTGATATTCTGTGATCCTCTGATCTCGACCAATGCTGGACCACACGTTTTGACCTTCTGATTTCGGCCAACACTAGGCCATGGTCTGATCTTCTGATCTCGGCCAACACTGGGCCATATACTTAAATCAAGAGCATTGATCCGAAACTTTTCCCTCTAATCTAGACCAATTCTGACCTGGGTTTAGATTGATTTGAAATTAAATCTGGACATATAATATTTCAGTCTGGACAATTTACCTTCTGATTTGGATCAGGTCTGGATTAATTCTGGACATCATTTCTTCTGGTCTGCACTTAGTTTCATACCCTGAACCATGCTATCTTCTGGTCTGGGTCAAATTTGGATTAAATCTCTTGTTCTAGACCCATTAATTTATCCTCTGATTAAGTCTGGATCAAGTATGTACTGTTTATCATTTCACTGCTAGGCCGTCTTCTGGTCAGAATAACTTCTGGATTAAGTCTGACTTATGACTCATTCTCTTCTGGATCAAGTCTCCCTCTGGCAGGCTTCTTTCTGGTCTTGTCTAGGTCTCCTTCTGACTTTGCTTCCTTCTGATCTGGGCCAGCAAAGATATCCTCTAGTAATTTCAGGATTCATCCTCTGGTACCTTCTGGATGCATTATCTGATGTCTTCATCTTTTGCCTCTGGAAACTTCATCTTCTGGTGGTATTTAATGTAATAACTCAAGGTACAAAATAAGATTACATGGAGTGCTCTTGTAAACATCAAAAGCCTAAGTACTTAGAACCAACTTGGTTCCAACAATCTCCCCCTTTTTTATGATGACAAAACCTTAACTTATTTTGCTAGCTTGTAACTCGAAGTACTTGAAATACTCCTTCTCAGAACCAATCTCTCCCCCTAAGTCTGATACTGACTTTTTCTTCTCCTTTTCAACTTGCTCTTGATCACTCTTTCTTTTCTTATCTTCTCCTCTCCTTTTCAACTCCTTCTCTTTTCATCTCTTTCTGATTTATTTTTCTCTCTCCCTGTTTCTTCTCGTTTTCAACTCCTTCTCTTTTCACTCTTTCTTTTGCTCTCTTTATTTTTCTCTTTCCCTGATTCTTCTCCTTTTCAACTCCTTCTCTTTTCATCTCTTTCTTTTTCGCTCCTCCTTTCTTTTTATCTCTCCTTTTCTACTTATTTCTCCTTTTTCTCTCTCTCTCCCCCTTTTTGTCATCAGCCAAAAAGAGGTCCTACTATTTTTGTATTTTTGTTTTTTTTTTCTTTACAAAGTACAGAAGTTAAAAACAAAGAATAAAAGAAATAAAATTAAAATTACAAGAAAATTAAAACTCCTAAGAAGACTACTTGAGCTAGTCAGATATGGAGACAATGTTGAGATGTTTCTTGATGAACTCGAACCTGTCTTCATGTAATGCTTTGGTGAAGATGTCAGCCCATTGATGATCAATGTCCACAAACTGGATGCTTAAAGTCCCTTTTTGAACATGGTCCCTAATGAAATGGTGTTTTATTTCAATGTGTAAAGTGTAAGATCGGGTTCTTGGTTAGATTTATGGCTGAAGTGTTATCACAGAACAAAGGGATATTGGTTTCAAAGATGTTGTAATCTTCAAGTTGGTGTTTCATCCAGATTAACTGTGAGCTGCATCCTGCTGCTGATATATACTCAGCTTCGGCTGTTGACATAGCAATGGTGCTTTGTCTTTTGCTTAACCAAGAGATCAAATTATCCCCTAAGAAAGTGCAGTTGTCATTTGTACTTTTCCTTTCCAGCTTGTCTCCAGCATAGTCGGAATCACAAAATCCTCTGAGTTTGTAGGTGGGGGTTTTCTTGTATAACAGGGTAAGGTTAGTGGTTCCTTTAAGGTATCTCAGAATTCGTTTGACAGCAGTTAAATGGGATTCCCTAGGATCAGCTTGAAAACGGGCACAGACACAAACACTATACAAGATGTCAGATCTAGAAGCAGTTAAATATAGAAGGGATCCAATCATACCTCTGTATGTTAACTAGTCTACCTTTTCCCTGGTTTCATCTTTCTCAAGTGAGCAGGTTGGGTGCATGGGGGTGGCCATAGGCTTACATTCACTCATTTTGAACTTTTTAAGAAGTTCTTTAGTATATTTAGATTGGTGAATGAGTATACCTAATTTACCTTGGTGAATCTGAACCAGGAAGTACTTGAGTTCTCCCATCATGCTCATTTGAAACTCTTTCTACATTAGGTCAAAAAACTTCTTGCACAAAGTGCCATTAGTAGATCCAAAGATGATATCATCAACATAAACTTGAATAATTAAAATATCATTTTTAATGGATTTCCTAAATAGAGTATTATCAATCTGGCCTCTATCAAATTCATTCTTAAGCAGAAAGTTGTTAAGTCTGTCATACCATGCCCTTGGTGCTTGTTTTAAACCATATAAAGATTTCTTAAGTTTAAAAACATGGTCTGGAAAATCAGAATTTTCAAATCCATGGGGTTGTTTGACATTGACTTCCTCACTTATATAGCCATTTAAGAATGCACTTTTAACATCCATTTGATACAGCATTATATCATGATTAGCAGCAAATGATAAAAGAACTCTAATTGCTTCTAACCTGGCAACTGGAGCAAATGTCTTAGTGTAATCTATACCTTCCTGTTGATTGTATCCTTGAGCTACTAATTTGGATTTGTTCCTTACCACTTCACCCTTTTCATTGAGTTTATTCCTGAACACCCACTTGGTTCCAATAATGTTTTTGTTTGGTCTGGATACCAGATCCCAAACATCATTCCTTTGGAATTCATTCAGCTTTTCTTGCATTTCAAGTATCCAACCTTCCTCTGCCAAAGCCTCATCAACATTGCTTGGTTTAATTGTTGAGAGTAAACCAAACAGACTGGTTTCTCTACTTGATGATCTGGTCTTTAAAGGTTCCTCTGCACTGCCAATAATAAGAGATTCTAGATGTGAAGACTTGTACTTCCACCCATTCTTTCCCTCTGACTTGTCTTCAGAGTCAGCATGTTCTTCTTCATCTTGATCTTTCTCAGATTCTGCTGCTGGTCCAGCTTCTGGTTCCTGTGCCTCTGGTTCACCTGCAATTTCGTCATCTTGCTTTCACTTTTCAGAGTCAAACTGTTTATCATCAAACTTAATGTGGATTGATTCTTCCACAGTGTTAGTTTCTTTGTTAAACACTCTATAAGCTTTCGATCTCTCAAAGTAACCAATAAAGGTACACTTTTGAGATCTAGAATCAAACTTAGCTAGATTGTCTTTAGTGTTCAACATAAAACAGATGCAACCGAATTGCTTAAAGTAGGAAATATTAGGTTTCTTACCTTTCCACAGTTCATAGGGAGTTTTATTTAAGATGGACCTGATGTAGACTCTATTCTGAATGTAGCAAGCTGTGTTGACAGCTTCTGCCCAAAGGTAGGTGGCAACCTTCATATCATTCAGCATGGTTCTGGCCATTTCCTGCAGTGATCTGTTCTTCCTTTCTACCACTCCATTTTGTTGAGGTGTTCTGGGGGATGAGAAGTTGTGAGAGATGCCATTCTCATCACATAATTCTTCAAAATACTTGTTCTCGAATTCACCTCTATAATCACTTCTGATGGTTATGATCTTAATACCCTGTTCATTCATAACTTGCTTACAAAAAGAAATAAATACTTTGTGAGATTCATCTTTGTTCTTTAAAAAATTTACCCAAGTCCATCTTGAGTAATCATCAACAATCACTAAACCATATTTCTTACCACCGAGAGAAGCTGTTTGAACAGGACCAAACAGATCTAAGTGAAGCAGTTCAAGTGGTTGAGAGGTAGAAACACATTTTTTAGTTTTTAAAGAGCTTTTAGTTTGTTTACCTCTTTGACACGCTTCACACAAAATCTCAGTTTTGGAACTTACCTTGGGAAGCCCTCTTACCAACTGGTGTTTGCTCAATTCGGATAGAAGTCTAGGGTTTGCATGCCCTAACCTTTTGTGCCAAATCAGATTCTGCTTACTCACAGACAATAAGCATTTAACCTGTTGCTTAGCAAGACTGAACAAATCAATTTTATAAACATTATCCTTCCTAGTGCCAGTAAATAAAACCGACCCATCAAGTTGACTAACAGCTTTGCAAGTTTTTTGATTAAAGATAACATCATAATTGCAATCACTGAATTGACTTATGCTCATAAGATTATGTTTTAGCCCTTTAACTAACAGAACATTTTTAATAGAAAGGGAAGAAGAAGTGTTACCAACAGTTCCTGAACCAATAATCTGACCTTTCTGGTTTCCTCCAAAGGAAACTTTGCCTCCATTCTTCATAGTCAGATCCAGAAATATAGATTTGTCTCATGTCATGTGTTTGGAGCAGCCACTGTCAAGATACCAAGCTTTGTGTGGCTGATCGGACCTTGCTCTTTCTCTGTCAGAGTCAGAATCAAACTCAGCTTCTGTTCGAGCCATCAGAGCCAGTTCTGCTTCTGGCCTGTTTGAGCAGTTTTCTTGATTCTGCTTTGGTTGATAAACCATGTTCCTCTGATGATTCTGGAACATGTGTTTGATTCTGGTAATTTTGGTGAATCCGGTGATTCTGATAGGCTTGATGATTCTGGTGATTCTGGTGATTTGGGTGAATCTGATGGTCCTGATAGGCTTGATGATTCTGGTGATTTGGGTGAATCTGGTGGTTCTGATAGCCTTGATGATTAGGGGTGGGAATAGGCCAGACCAGACTTTGAAAGGCCTGAGCCTGACCTACGATTAATGTTTTAGGCCTAAGCTTGGCCTAAGGCCTATCATATGCTTTTTTTTCGGCCTGGCCTGACCTTTCTAAAAATCTGGTCTGGCCTGAAAGCCTATTTAAAAGCCTTATTCATATTAAAATATTTAAATGTTATATTTTACATTTTTTTAAATAGGCTAAATAAGATAGTTTTATATAAGAAAAACTAATAAAATTATAATCAAATCTAATATAATAAAATAATATAAAAATAGCCTAATTGATAGACTTTAAAATAGAAAATAATAATATTAATAAATAACATTAATAAATATTAATAAAAAATAACATTAATAAATAATATATATATATAGGTCGGCCTGTCAGGCCTAATAGGCTTTTATATAAGCCTGAACCTGATCTATTTAAAAAAATAGGCTTTAAAAATAGCCAGAACCTAGCCTTTTTATTAAACAGGCCAAGCCAGACCAAAAGTAGGCCAGGCCATAGGACCCTGTCGGACGGCCTAGCCTATTCCCATCCCTATTGATGATTCTGGTGATTCTCGTGGTTCTGATGAACCAGATGATTCTGGTGGTTCTGCTGATTCTGATAGTTTCTGTTTTGGTTCTTGTTCCAGTGTTGATTCTGATTCTGGTTCTAGTACTGATTCTGATTCTGGTTCCAGTTTTGATTTTGGTTCCTGTTTTGGTTCTGATTCTGGTTCTTGTTGAGTTGACCAGAACTTCTTCCATCAGACTCAAATTGCCTTTGTCTGGTGGTAGCAGGAACATAAACCTTCTTCTGCTTGTGCATTGCCAATATACATTGTCCAGGCACCATTGTTGATGTCTCCTTCTGGTTGCTCAGAATATCTGCAACATAGACAATTTGATCTTTTGGTACCCATAACTGATTGGGTCCAGGTTTGTTAGTCTTAACAGCTCTCTGATCTTGTTCAGATTTTACCATTGGACAAGATATTTCAGAGTGACCTTTCTTAGCACAAACAATGCATAAAACATCAGAATAAACAGCTTTACTTTCAGCAATCGTTTCTGTAAAACCAAGGCCTCTCTTTCCAGTGTTACTGTTTCCATAAATCATAGATGCATATTTACTTCTTTCCATTCCATTGGAAATAAAGTTTTGAAAAAATTGCTCATGCATATCAGATTCACAAACAGTTTTGGAAGTGGAACAAACATTACTTTTGAGAGTTTGGTTTTCAGATTTGAGTCTTGCAACTTCAGTTTTAAAATCCTTGTTTTCAGTTGCATACTCAGAATTTCGATTCTTTAAAACTTGGACTTCTTTGGTTATATTTTTCTTATCTTCCCTAAGAGTTTTCAGTTTTAAAGACATCTTATTGTTTGCATTTAAAAAATCTTTTAAAGCCTCAATTAATTCAGATCTAGTGAGATCAGAAAATACCTCACTGTCTTCATCTTCTGATTCTGTTTCAGAGCCTGAGCCGTATCCAGAGCTTGAGTTAGTATGAGCCATCAAAGCCATAATTGCTCCCTCTGATATGCTTCCAGACTTGCTTGAATGACTGCTTCAATCATTCTTCCTTCTGCCTGTTTTCCTTCCTGAAATCGTGCCTCTATGAAGTCCAGAGGCAGACCTGATGTGTGCCATCTTTGCTGTTTCTGCCTCTTCTTCATCAGACGATTCTTCCTCTGATTCTAATGCATCCAAGGCTGCCATCAGACCCTTCTTTCCGAATCTGGAATTCTTCTTGTGCTGTTTGCCTTTTTCCAGATTTGGACATTCTAACTTGATATGTCCAGGTTCATTGCATCCATAACAGACGATACTCTTCTTGTCAGATTCTTCCTTTCCTTTGTTGTTATGTTTCTTCTTGAAGCTTCTTCTCTTCCTGTTTTCCCAGATCTTAACCATCTGTTTGGTTAAGTAAGCCATATCATCACAGTCACTGTCGCTATCCTCTGATTCTAATGCTGCCCTTGCAGCTTTCTTCTGTTTCGACTTCAGGGCCAGATTCTTCTTCTTCTTTGGTTCATCTACTTCTAGTTCTATTTCATGAGACCTGAGTGAGCTAATCAGATCTTCAAGTTTTAAGTTATTCAGATCTTTGGCTTGCTGAACTGCAGTAACCATTGGTCTCCACTTGGTTGGTAAGCTTCTTAGAATCTTCTTGACATGATCTGTTGTTGTGTAGCTTTTCTTCAAGACCTCCAGTCCAGATATCAGAGTCTGGAATCTGCAGAACATTCCATCAATGTTTTCATCATCTTCCATCTTGAACATCTCATACTATTTGAACAGTATGTTAACCCTTGCTTCTTAAACCTGCTGGCTTCCTTCATAGGTCAGAACCAGACTGACGAATATGCTCTTTGTTGTTTCTTTATCTGTACATCTGAAATTCCTTGAATGTGATGGCACTGATCATGATGTTTCTGGAATTGTGATGCAGTTTGAATAATTTGCTCTAGTCTGGTTTCATATCTTCCATGTCCAGTTCTTTAGTTGGATCTTCTGGAACAGTAGGTGCAATGATCCTTTGACTACCATCTTCCATAATTCAGGATCTTGAGATATGAAGAAACTTCTCATTCTGTCCTTCAAATACTTAAATCTTTCTCCATCAAATAGTGGTGGTCTGTTGATGTTGCCTCCCAAACCATCTATGGATTCTGCCATGTTGAACCCCTTGGACCTTTCCTCAAACACTGTTAAGTGCTCAGCCTTGAGATCGAGCTCTGATTCCAATTGAAGGTGCAAACACGAGAAGGGGGTTGAATTGTGTTTGACTAACTTGAATACTTTTTCTGTTTTTGCAGTTTTCAAACAAAACTTGATGTATGAATAAAACAAAGTTAGCAGCGGATATAAAGTAAAAATAAAAACATAGAATTTTATACTGGTTCACCGTTAACGAGGCTACGTCAAGTCCCTTCACCTTGAAAGATTTCACTAATTCAAAACATTGAATTACAACAATACCACTGACCCTCCAAGTCAGTCTTCTTAAACAGCCGAACAATCCTAGACTTTTGAGGAATACAACACCTTGACTTCTTAAGTCAAGTCTTCTCCTACCAATCTGACAACCCCAGATTGTAGAAGGAATTACAACGCCTTGAATCTAATTGCCAAGTAATCTGCTACCCCTTCTGACTCTCTCAGATTGTAGACTCTACGTCAACAACTTAGATCTAACACAAGCGAAAGAAAATAACACGAGTGCTTGCTTCTGGAAAGCTGGAACTCACGAGTGTTTGCTTTTGGAAGTGTATGACTCTTCTGTGATTTTTCGATACTAAGTATTCTGCCTTGAGCCTCCTTTTATAGATGCAGATTAGGGTATCTTCCAAGCTTAATTTCGAGCTATATCTTGCCAGATATTCTTGCAAAAATAACTTGGCCAATCGGGTTTCATATAAATAAAAAACATATCTTTTTAGCTCCAGATTTGCTTTCAAAAATAACTTTGACCAATCCTGACTTTAATTAATTCTGAACCAAATCTTTATTCCTACAAATAGCTTCTGAACTCGCATACGACTTCACTTTATTTTTGTAACAAATCATTTTAATACTTTGATCAAATTTAATTAAACCTCCACCGATTATCATCATGATTAATTCTGAACCCTCTGATCTTCTGCTCTCATCCACATATGGACCATACTAAGTGATCTGCTGTGATCTGATTTCGGCCATCCCTGGACCACAATATCTGATCTTCTGATCTCGGCCAACCTGGACTTGCAAACTGATCTGTTGTGATCCTCTGATCTCGGCCAATGTTGGACCACACGTTCTGACCTTCTGATTTCGGCCAACACTGGGCCATATACTTAAATCTGGACCATTGATCTGAAACTTTTCCCTCTGATCTGGACCAATTCTTACCTGGGTCTGGATTGAACTGAAATTAAATCTGGACATATAATATTTCAGTCTGGACAATTTACCTTCTAATTTGGATCAGGTCTGGATCAATTCTAGACATCATTTCTTCTGGTCTGGATTTAGTTTCATACCCTTAACCATGCTATCTTCATGTCTTGGTCAAATATGGATTAAATCTCTTGTTCTAGACCCATTAATTTATCCTCTGATTAAGTCTGGATCAAGTCTGGACTGTTTATAATTACACTACCAGGCCATCTTCTGGTCAGAATAACTTCTGGATTAAGTCTGACTTATGACTCATTCTTGTCTGGATCAAGTCTCCCTCTGGCAGGCTTCCTTCTGGTCTGGATCAAGTCTCCCTCTGGCAGGCTTCCTTCTGGTCTGGTCCAAGTCTCCTTCTGACTTTGCTTCCTTCTAATCTAGGCCAGCAAAGATATCCTCTGCTAGTTTCAGGATGCATCCTCTGGTACCTTAATGATGCATTCTCTGATGTCTTCATTTTCTACCTCTGGAAACTTCATCTTCTAGTGGTATTTAATGTAATAATTCAAGGTACAAAATAAGATTACATGGAGTGCTTTTGTAAACATCAAAATCCTAAGTACTTAGAACCAACTTGGTTCCAACAGAAGAGGCAGAAACAGCAATGATGGAACACATTAGGTCTGCCTCTGAACTTTATAAAGGCACAGTTTCAGGAAGGAAAGCAGGCAGAAGGAAGAATGATCAAAGCAGTCATTCATGCAAGCCTAGAAGCACATCAAAGGAAGCAATTTTGGCTCTGATGGCTCATACCAACTCAAGTTCTGGATACAGCTCAGGCTCTGGAACAGATTTAGAAGATGAAGACAGTCAGATATTTTCTGATCTCACTAAATCTCAATTAATTGAGCCTTTAAAAGATTTTTTAAATGCAAACCATAAGATGTCTTTTAAACTGAAAACTCTTAGGGAAGATAAGAAAAATCTTACCAAAGAAGTCAAAGTTTTAAAGAATCGAAATTCAGAATATGCAACTAAAAACAAGGATTTTAAAACTGAAGTTGCAAGACTCAAATCTGAAAACCAAACTAAAGTAATATTTGTTCCACTTCCAAAACTGTTTGTGAATCTTATATGCATGAGCAAATTTTTCAAAACTTTATTTCTAATGGAATGGAAAGAAGTAAATATGCATCTATGATTTATGGAAACAGTAACACTAGAAAGAGAGGTCTTGGTTTTACAAAAACTATTGCTGAAACTAAAACTGTTCATTCTGATGTTTTATGCATTGTTTGTGCTGAGAAAGGTCACTCTACTTGAATCAACTCAACCACAACCAGAATCAGAGTTAGAACCAGAACTGGAACCAGAATCAAAACTGGAATCAGAATCAGAACAGGAACTAGAACCAGAACCAGAACTGGAACCAGTATCAGAAGCACAGGAACTGGAACCAGAACAACACTGGAACCAAAACCAACACAGGAACCAGAATCAGAATCAGTACTGGAACCAGAACCAACACAGGAACCAGAATCAGTATTGGAACCAGAACCAGAACAGGAATTACCAGAATCATCAGAACCACCAAAATCACTAGATTCATCCAAATCACCAAAATCATCAAGGTTATCAGAATCACAAAATTCACCAAAGATACCAGAACCAAAACATGTTCCAGAATCATCAGAGGAACATGGTTTATCAACTAATGCAGAATCAAGGAAACTGCTCAAACAGGCCAGAAGCAGAACTAACTCTGATGGCTCGAACAGAAGCTGAGTCTGAGTTTGAGTCTGACTTTGACTCTGATTTTGACAGAGAAAAAGCAAGGTCTGATCAGCAACACAAAGCTTGATCTCTTGACAGTGGATGCTCCAAACACATGACAGGAGACAAATCTATGTTTCTAGATCTGACCATGAAAAATTGAGGCAAAGTTTCCTTTGGAGAAAACTAGAAAGGTCGGAATATTGGTACAGGAACAGTTGGTAACAAATCTTCTTCCCTTTCTATTAAAAATGTTCTGTCGGTTAAAGGGCTGAAACATAATCTGTTGAGTTTAAGTCAATTAAGTGATTGCAAATATGATGTTATCTTTAATCAGAAAACTTGCAAAGCTGTTAGTCAACTTGATGGGTCTGTTTTATTTACTGGCATTAGAGAGGATAATGTTTATAAAATTGATCTATTTAATCTTGCTAAGCAACAGGTTAAATGCTTATTATCTGTAAGTGAGCAGAATCTGATTTGGCACAAGAGGCTAGGGCATGCAAACCCTAGACTTATATCTGAGTTGAGCAAACTCCAATTGGTAAGAGGGCTTCCCAAGGTACGTTCCAAAACTGAGATTATGTGTGAAGCATGTCAAAGAGGTAAACAAACTAAAAGCTCTTTTAAAACTAAAAAAAGTGTTTCTACCTCTAAACCACTTGAACTGCTTCACTTAGATCTGTTTGGTCCTGTTCAAACAGCTTCTCTCAGTGGTAAGAAATATGGTTTTGTGATTGTTGATGATTACTCAAGGTGGACTTGGGTAAAAATTTTAAAGAACAAAGAAGAATCTCACAAATTGTTTATTTCTTTTTGTAAGCAAGTTATGAATGAACAGGGTATTAAGATCATAACCATCAAAAGTGATCATGGAGGTCAATTTGAGAACAAGTATTTTGAAGAATTCTGTGATGAGAATGGCATCTCTCACAACTTCTCATCCCCCAGAACACCTCAACTGCAGGAGATGGCCAGAACCATGCTGAATGATATGAAGGTTGCCACCTACCTTTGGGCAGAAGCTGTCAACACAGCTTGCTACATTCAAAATAGAGTCCACATCAGGTCAATCTGAAATAAAACTCCCTATGAACTTTGGAAAGGTAAGAAACCTAACATTTCCTATTTCAAGCAATTTGGTTGTACTTGTTTTATGTTGAACACTAAAGATAATCTAGCTAAGTTTAACTCTAGATCTCAACAGTGTACCTTTATCGGTTACTCTGAAGATCAAAAGCTTATAGAGTGTTTAACAAGGAAACTAACACAATGGAAGAATCAATCCACATTAAGTTTGATGGTAAATAGCTTGACTCTGAAAAGTCAAAGCAAGATGAGGAAATTGCAGGTGAACCAGAGGCACAGGAACCAGAAGCTGGACTAGCAGCAGAACCTGAGAAAGATAAAGATGAAAGCAAGGAAGAAGAACATGCTGACTCTGAAGAAAAGTCAGAGGGAAAGAATGGATGGAAGTACAAGTCTTCACATCCAGAAACTCTCATTATTGGCAGTGTAGCGGAACCATTGAAGACCAGATCATCAAGTAGAGAAACTAGTCTGTTTGGTTTACTCTCAACAATTGAACCAAGCAATGTTGATGAAGCTTTGGCAGAGGAAGGTTGGATACTTGCAATTCAATAAGAGCTTAACGAATTTCAAAGAATTATGTTTGGGATCTGGTATCCAGACATAACAAAAACATTATTTTATTCATGAATAAAGTGAATGAAAAAGGTGAAGTGGTAAGGAACAAAGCCAAACTTGTAGCTCAAGGATACAGTCAATAGGAAGGTATTGATTACACTGAGACTTTTGCTCCAGTGGCCAGGTTAGAAGCAATTAGAATTATTTTATCATTTGTTGCTAATCATGATATAATTCTGTATCAAATGGATGTTAAAAGTGCATTCTTAAATGGCTATATAACTGAGGAAGTCTATGTCAAACAGCCCCCTGAATTTGAAAATTTTGATTTTCCAAACCATGTTTTTAAGCTTAAAAAATCTATATGGTTTAAAACAAGCACCAAGGGCATTGTATGACAGACTTAGTAACTTTCTGCTTAAGAATGAATTTGATAGAGGCCAGATTGATAATACTCTATTTAGGAAATCCATTAAAAATGATATTTTGATTATTCAAGTTTATGTTGATGATATCATCTTTGGATCCACTAATGGCACTTTGTGCAAGGAGTTTTCTGACCTAATGCAAAAAGAGTTCCAATTGAGCATGATGGGAGAACTTAAGTTCTTCCTGGGAATTCAGATTCACCAAGGTAAGTCAGGTATACTCATTCACCAATCTAAATACACTAAAGAACTTCTCAAAAACTTAAAGATGAGTGACTGTAAGCCTATGGCCACCCCCATGCACCCAACCAGGTCACTTGAGAAAGATGAAACCAGCCAAAAGGTAGACTAGAAAATATACAGAGGTATGATTAGATCCCTTCTTTACCTAACTGCTTCTAGACCTGACATTTTGTTTAGTGTTTGTGTCTGTGCCCGTTTTCAAGTTGACCCTAGGGAATCCCATTTAACAACTGTCAAAAGAATCTTGAGATACCTCAAAGGAACCACCAACCTTACCTTGTTATACAAGAAAACCCTCACCAACAAACTAAGAGGTTTTTGTGATTCTCACTATGTTGGAGACAAGTTGGAAAGGAAAAGTACAAGTGGCAACTGCACATTCTTAGGTGATAATTTGATCTCTTGGTCAAGCAAAAGACAAAGCACCATTGCCATGTCAACAGCTGAAGCTGCGTATATATCAGCAGCAGGATGCAACTCACAGTTAATCTGGATGAAACATCAACTTGAAGATTAAAACATCTTTGAAACCAATATCCCTTTGTTTTGTGATAACACTTCAGCCATAAACCTAACCAAGAACCCTATCTTACACTCTAGAGCCAAACACATTGAAATAAAACACCATTTCATTAGGGAACATGTTCAAAAAGGGACTTTAAGCATCCAGTTTGTGGACACTAATCATCAATGGGTTGATATCTTCACCAAAGCATTACCTGAAGATAGGTTCGAGTTCATCAAGAAGCATCTCAACATTATCTCCATATCTGACTAGCTCAAGTAGTCATCTTAGGAGTTTTTAATTTTCTTGTAATTTTACTTTATGTTTTTTATTTTTCTGTTTTTACTTTCTATAATTTGTAAAGAGAAAAACAAAAATACAAAAATAGTAGGACCTCTTTTTGGCTGATGACAAAAAGGGGGAGAGAGAGAGAGAGAGAGAGAGAGAGAGAGAGAAAGGAGAAATAAGTAGAAAAGGGGAGATAAAAAGAAAGGAGGAGCGAAAAAGAAAGAGATGAAAAGAGAAGGAGTTGAAAATGAGAAGAAACAAGGAGAGAGAAAAATAAAGAGAGAAAAAAGAAAGAGTGAAAAGAGAACGAGTTGAAAAGGAGTTGAAAAGGAGAAGAAACAGGGAGAGAGAAAAATAAAGAGAACAGAAAGAGATGAAAAGAGAAGGAGTTGAAAAGGAGAGGAGAAGAGAAGAAAAGAATGAGTGATTTAAGAAAGAGTTGAAAAGGAGAAGAAAAAGAAATTATTAGACTTAGGGGGAGAGATTGGTCTGAGGGGAGTATTTCAAGTACTTCGAGTTATAAGCTAGCAAAATAAGTTAAGGTTTTGTCATCATCAAGAAGCGGGAGATTGTTGGAACCAAGTTGGTTCTAAGTACTTAGGATTTTGATGTTTACAAAAGCACTCCATGTAATCTTATTTTGTACTTAGATTTATTATATTAAATGCCACCAGAAGATAAAGTTACCAGAGGCAGAAGATGAAGTCACCAGAGGCAGAAGATGAATTACCAGAGGATAAAATTAGACCAGAGGATACACCTCTAGAAGATACCAGATAATGCATCCAAAAGGTACCAGAGGATACATCCGTAAGGCACCAGAGGATACACCAGGATGTCAAAACACCATCAGATGATATTTTTCCTGGCCCAGATCAGAAGGAAGCAGAGTCCATAAGGAGACTTGGACCATACCAGAAAGAAGCCTGCCAGAGGGAGTCTTGTTCCAAAACCGAAGGTATCATAAATCTGATTTGGTCCAGAATTAATTCTGACCAGAAGTAGCCTGGTCGTGAAATGATAATCAGTCCAGACATGATCCAGACTTAATCAGAGCATAAAAGAATTGGTCTAGAACAAGAGATTTAATCCAGATTTGGCCCAGACCAGAAGATAGCATGGTTCAAAGTATGAAACTAAGTCCAGACCAGAAGAAATGATTATCCAGATTTAATCCAGACCTGATCTAGGTCAGAAGGTAATTGTCCAGACTAAAATATCATAAGTCCATATTTAATTTCAGTTAAATCCAGATCCAGTCAAGAATTGGTCTAGATCAGAGGGAAGATATTCAGATCAATGGTCCAGATTTAAGCATCATGGCCCAGTGTTGGCCGAGATCAGAAGATCAGAACATGTGGTCCAGTGTTGGCTGAAATCAGAGGATCACAGCATATCAGATTATATGTTCCAATGATTGGCCAAGATCAGAAGATCAGAACGTGTGGTCTAGTGTTGGCCGAGATCAGAGGATCACAGCAGATCAGTTTGTATGGTCCAGATGTGGACAAGAGTAGAAGATCAGACGGTCCAGATTTAATCATGATGATAATCAGTGGAGACTTGATTAAATTTGATCAAAGTATTAAAAGGATTTGATACAAAAATAAATTGAAGTCTTTTGGGAATTCAGAAGCTATTGGCGGGAAGAAAGATTTCGTCTAGAATTAACTAAGAACAGGATTGACCAAAGTTATTTTTGCAAGAGTATCTGGCAAGATACAGCTCGAACTTAAGCATGGTAGAAACCCTAATCTTCATCTATAAAAGGAGGCTCAAGGCAGAAGACTTTGCATCGAAAATACTTTAGAGTCATACACTTCCAAAAGCAAAATACTAGAGTTTTCAGTTAGGTCAATTGTGAGTATCCGCTTTCCAGAAGCAAACACTCTAAGTTTTTCCTTCCTTTGTGATAGATCTAAGTTGTTGAAGTAGAGTCTACAATCTAAAGGAGTCAGAAGGGGTAGCAGATTACTTAGCAGTTAGATTCAAGGTTCTTTTCCTCAAAAGTCTAGGATTGTTAGACTGTTTGAGAAGATTGACTTGGAGGGTCAGTGGTATTGTTGTAATTCAAAGTTTTTGAATTAGTGAAGTCCTTCAAAGTGAAGGGACTGGACGTAGCCTAGTTAACGGTGAACCAGTATAAAATTATGTGGTTTATATATACTTTATATCCGCTGCTAACTCCGTTTTATTCATACATCAGATTTTGTTATAAAACTACAAAAACAGAAAAAGTAATCAAGTTAGTCAAACACAATTCAACCCCCCTTCTCGTTTTTGCACCTTCATCTGACAACTTCAGATTGAAGAAGGAACCTACACCACTATCAGGTTAGATTACAAGGGTTTGGAACTCTACAATGTTGCTTCTGGAAAGCTGATTGCTGCACTGAATTTCTCTCTCGAAAACACTTAGAAAATATTGCTTTTTCCCTCAAGTAATTCTCTCTATTGAACTCTTGGATAACTTTCAATTTGAAGCTTGAGTTCTGTGTTTTTCGATACCTATTGTTGCGGCCTGAAGCCTCCTTTTATAGCTGCAATATGGGCTTTGTCCAAGCTTAATTTTAAGACGAATCTTGCTCATATTTCCTTTGAAAATTCTGTTAGCCAATCCTGTTTCTTTTTAATTTCAAACCATATCTTCTTTGTTCAGATTTCCTTCGTACCATTCTGTTTCCTGATATGGATAGTGTGATCTTCTGATCTAGACTACGTGATCTTCTGATTTGGACCAAGTCTGGACCTATTCTTCTATTCTAGCCCACGCTATCTTCTGGTCTGGACAATGCCTTCTGTTCTGGACCAAGTTATCTTCTTATTTGGACCATGTTATCTTCTGGATAATGTTTCCTTCTGGTCTGGACCATGTCTCCTTCTGGACTAAGTATTCTTCTGATCTGAACCAAGTCTCCTTCTGGACCATTCTTGCTTTTGATCTGGATCATGTTTTCTTCTGGACAAGGTTTCCTTCAGGTCTGGGCCACGCCTTCTTCTGGACAAGGTTTCCTTCTTGTCTGGGCCACAAATGATATCCTCTGATAATGTCATTGTTTATCCCCTCTGATGATATCCTTTGATTGATGATATCCTCTTATTTTTGCCTTTGATGACATCCTCTTATTCTTGCTTCTAATGGGATCCTCTGGAGGTATCTTCTGGTATCCTCTGGATGTATCCTCGGATGACATCCTCTAGATGTATCCTCTGGTATCCTCTAGATGTACCCTCTAGTGATATCTTTTGGTCGTATCTTCTAGTGACGTCATCCTCTGATTATATCTTCTGGTTGTATCTTCTGGAGGTAACTTCTAGTTGTATCTTCTTTAGGTATCTTCTGGTGACGTCATCCTCTGATTTTTCATTTTTCTTCTAAGTCAAAATGCGATTTTCATAAAATACTTTTGTTAACATCAAAACTTTAATTAAATGAACCAACTTGGTTCCAACACTAACCTAATGAATCCTACTACCAATCTTAGAACAACTTTCTGAAATATCTTAAACTTTCAACGCTTTATTTTCATATTTTCAAGTACATGTTTTTCATTTTCATATCATTAAGAAAAGTTCTCAGTTGTACTTGAAAGTGTGATGGATTATTATCATTATACTTATTGTTATACTCTTGTTCTTAGTTAAGAACATTGTCACAAAAATCATTTAAAGTTATTGTATTATTTGAAGAAATTAGTGTAGTTTCTTCAAATGTTGTAAACTAAGATAGTGGCGTGCTATCTTAAGTAAAGTGTTAGGAATTTGTAATAGATGTCTTAGTGTTAGACTTGTACTGATTCTAATAAAATAGTGGAAAAATCTCTTGTGGTGTACAAGAGGACTCGATGTACCCTTGTTTGTAAGGGGAAACAGGATAAATTCTTGCTTACTTTACTTTGTGTCACTTACAAGTTTTCATATTCAATCACAATCAGAAAATTAATTCACAAAAACTCTAAAAACCAGAAAAGTTTTTAAACACCTAATTCACCCCCCTCTTAGGTGCGCCTCTGTACTTACAATTGGCATCAGAGCAGGTTCTGGAAATTTGCTCCTCGATTCATGGCTTCCGCACAACTTGTTTTTAGAGATGGTGGTAGCGACAACAAACCACCTTGTTTTATTGGTGAACATTATAATTTCTGGAAAATACGCATGCAGGCATATCTTGAGGCACAAGGAGATGACTATGGGAGGCTGTAGAAAATGGTCCATATATTCCAACAACGGTCATCAACAATAAAGAGGAAATAAAAATAAAAGCCTCATGGACAGATGATGAAAAGAGAAAAGTGTTGTTTGACAAGAAGGCCAAGAACATGTTACAATCGGCACTTGGGTTGGACGAATTCTTTCGCATATCTCACTGCAAAACAGCCAAAGAAATATGGGATACTCTTGAAGTAACCCATGAAGGAACAATTGAGGTAAAACATTCTAAATTAAATACTCTGTCTCAAGAATATGAAATGTTTCGAATGCAGCCAGGAGAACCTATTCTTGACATGCAGAAAAGATTCTCTCACTTAACCAATCACTTAACGGCACTTGGAAAAAGCTTCACTAATGATGAATTGAACCTAAAGGTTCTAAGATCATTAACGAGAGCATGGCATCCTAAAGTGACAGCAATCTCTGAAAAAGAAAAGCTTATCCAAGAAGTCACTCTCTGCACTTTTCGGAAAACTCCAAGAGCATGAAATGGAACTTGGAAGATTGGAAAAGAATGAAAGTTTAGAAAAGAAGACAAAGTTTATTGCCTTAAAAACAGAGTCAAAAGAACTGATGAATAAAGAAAATTCAGATCAAGATGACAACATCACTTTCTTGGTTAAAAAGTTCGGTAAGTTTCTTCAAAAAGATAAAACATTTAAGAAAAACAAAACCTTCAGGAAGAAGATGTCTCCACTACAAATCAGAATTTCACTTGCTTTGAATGTGGGAAACAAGGACACATAAAAGCCGAATGTCCTAACATTATCAAGAAAAATGCTACCAAAAGGAAAGATTTCAAAAAGACATATATAGCATGGGTGGATAATGAAGTAAGTTCATCTTCAAATTCAAAAAATGACGAATGCACAAACGTTGCTTTGATGGCATCCCACCAATCCAATGATGAAGAAGAGGTTAGTAGTAAAAATACTTGTTATAATAATGATGATTCATGTGTTGAAAATAGTGATGCACAACAAGTTATAAAAGAACAACTTATGGAATATAGAAATTTGTACAAAATAGTGTTGAATCAAAAGAAACAAACTTTATCTCTTAATGAAAAGATTGACACTATGGAACAAGATTTTGAAAAACTAAAACAGAATTCTACATGCAATAAGTGTGATTCACTTTCCTTTAGAATTGTCCAAATGAACAAAGTTATTGAAAGGTATGAAAAAGGACAAATTGGATTGGAAAATATACTTAACATACAAAGATATTCAAATGAAAAAAGTGGACTTGGTTATTCAAAGTTTGATAAACCAAGTACTAGTAAAACTATCTTTGTCAAAGCAAGTAACCAATCCAACAATGAGAAAGCAATAGTTGTTCAAAAGAATCATCTTTGTTCTAAGAAAAGTATTATTCAAAAGAAACCTCTTTTGCCTAAAAGCAAAAAGAGTCAACATGTTTTTATTGTGATCTTAATGGTCACACACCTAATGCTTGTCACTTTAGGAACATTGGTGTTCCACATGAGCATTATGTGTGGGTCAAGAAAGGTACTAATATTCAAGGACCCAAAGCACTTTGGGTACCTAATAATCTATAATCTTGTTTTGTAGGAATACACACAAAGTACCTCTAATATGTGGTACTTAGATAGCGGATGCTCAAAACACATGACTGGTGACAAAACTAAATTTTCAGCACTAACTCTTGAATCAAAAGGCTGTGTGATCTATGGAGATAACAACAAAGGAAAAATTTTGGGCATTGGAAAGGTTGGTATTGCTCTATCTCCTTCAATTGAAGATTTCTTCTATGTTGTAGGATTAAAGCACAATCTCATAAGCATAAGTCAGCTTTGTGACAAGGGTTACAAAATAACTTTTAACAAACATGAATGTATTATCCAAAATGAGGTAACAAGTGAAATCCAGTTTGTTGGTAAGCGTTCTAAAAATATTTTTACAATTAATCTTGATGATTTATCCTTAAGAATGAAATGTCTTATGGTAAGTGACAACAATGATGCATGGCTATGGCATAAAATATTTGCACATATCCATATGGATCATTTAAACAAGTTAGTCAACCATGAACTTGTTGTAGGCTTACCAAAGATTAAATTCATTAAGGATAAATTATGTGACGCTTGTCAAAAGAGTAAGCAAACTAAAGTTTCCTTCAAACCCAAGAATATTGTATCAACTTCAAGACCAATTCGATTAATACATATAGACTTGTTTGGTCCATCAAGAACTAAAAGTCTTGGTGGAAATTCATATGGACTAGTAATCGCTAATGATTTTTCAAGGTTCACATGGACCTTATTTTTGGCAAATAAAAATGAAGCTTTAAAGCTTTTAAAAAATATGTCAAACTAGTCCAAAATGAACAAGCAGCCAAAATTGTATCAATAAGAAGTGATCATGGAGAAGAATTTCAAAATGCTTCCTTTGTAGAATATTGTGAAGAAAAAGGAATCTTCCATAATTTTTATGCACCAAGAACACCTCAACAAAATGGAGTTGTTGAGAAAAAGAATAGATCATTGGTAGAACTTGCAAGAACTATGCTAAGCGATTCAAGTTTACCAAAATACTTTTGGGCAGATGTTGTAAGCACAGCTTGTTACGTATCCAATCGAGTAATAATCCGACCAATGCTAAAGAAGACTTTATGCAAACTATATAAAGGTAGAAATCCAAACATCTCTCACTGTCATACATTTGGATGTAAATGCTTTGTGCTAAATAATGGTAAGGAAAATCTCGGCAAATTCGATGAAAAGGCCGATGAAGGTATTTTTATTGGTTATTCCTTAACTAGTAAAGCTTTTAGAATTTTTAATAAAAGAACTTTGATAGTTGAAGAATCTATACATGTATCTTTTGATGAATCTAACCCCTCGAAAGAGGATAAAATTATTTGTGATGATGATGACTTTATAAGTGATGAGATAAGAAAGGACAATCAAGTTGATCAATCAATTCAAAAGGATGAAATCAATATAGAACAACAAGATCAACACATTGATCTCCCTCGAGAATGGAGAACCCATCGTGACCACCCCATTGATAACATTATAGGTGATATCAACAAAGGAGTTACTACAAGGCTAAATCTCAAATATGCTTGTTTGAATATGGCATTCGTCTCTCAGATAGAACCTTCTAAAGTAGGTGAAACCCTTAAAGATGATCAATGGATACTTGCCAATCAAGAAGAACTTAACCAGTTTGAAAGAAACAAGGTTTGGGAACTTGTTCCAAATCCGGGAAATAAACACATCAGTGGTACCAAATGGGTGTTTAAGAATAAACTAGATGAAAATGGAATAGTTGTTCGAATCAAGGCAAGGTTGGTTGCTCAAGATACAACCAAGAAGAAAGGATCGATTTTGATGAAACATTTGCCCCAGTAGCAAGGTTAGAAGCAATCTAATTTTTACTTGCTTATGCTAGTTCAATCGACTTTGAATTGTTTTAGATGGATGTCAAGAGTGCTTTCCTAAATGGCTACATCAATGAGGAAGTCTATGTCAAACAGCCACCCGGCTTTGAAGACTTCAAAAATCCTTCACATGTCTTCAAATTAAGGAAGGCTCTTAATGGTTTGAAACAAGCTCCAAGAGCTTGGTATGATAGGTTGAGTAAATTTTTATGTGAACGTGGATTTGAAAAAGGTAAAGTTGATAAGACATTATTCATTAAAAGGACTAATTATCATACTTTACTCGTTCAAGTCTACGTGGACGATATCATATTTGGATCAACCAAAAGTGAAATATGTGAAGAATTCTCATTAATGATGCAAGGAGAATTTGAAATGTCTATGACGGGAAAATTAAATTATTTCCTAGGATTTCAAATCAAGCAACTCAAGAATGGTATTTTCATTCATCAAACTAAGTATTGTAAAGAATTGTTGAAAAGATTTGAGATGGACAACAGCAAAGAAAGTGTTACTCCTATGGTATCTGGAATCTATATTGATAAAGATGAATCTGGTAAATCAATTGATATATCAAGGTATCAAAGTATGATTGGGTCTCTTTTATATCTAACAGCCAGTCGGCCAGATATTATGTTTAGTGTTTGCTTATGTGCAAGGTTTCAAGCAGATCCTAAGGAATCACATCTTGTAGCAGTGAAGAGAATAATGAAATATCTAAAGGGAACAACCAATGTTGGCCTATGATATCCAAAAGGTAGCATATGCAATCTTATTGGTTATTCTGACTCTGACTATGCAGGATGTAAAACATATCGAAAAAGCACAAGCGGCACTTGGCATATCTTAGAAAATGCATTAGTATCATGGTCCTGTAAGAAGCAAGCATGTGTGGCTCTAAGTACTGCTGAATGAGAATACATAGCAGCAGGCAGTTGCTGTGCTCAGATCTTATGGCTCAAGCAACAGCTATATGATTATGGACTTGATCTCAGGTGCATACCTCTGAAATGTGACAATACTAGTGCTATCAATATCACTAAGAATCCAGTCATGCATTCTCATACCAAACACATCGACATACGTCATCATTTTCTGAGAGATCATGTACTCAAAGGCAATGTTGAAGTTACTTTTGTCAATACACATAATCAACTAGCGGATATTTTTACAAAGTCCTTGCCTAAATATTCATTTTACAAGATCCGAACAAAACTGGGTATCTTAAATGAAAGTGATCTCTAAAGGTATTTATGCGTTGTAAGTAATGTCACTTATAATTTCAATATTTTGCATCTTCACTTGCTAAACTATTGAAATATGATTCTTTGGTGTATATGTGTTTTCTTAAATGTCAATATATGTTTTAAAAATATTTCTTTAGTTGAAAATTTAATCTAAAAACAAAATTTTTGCTGTCGTATCCGAATAAACACTATCTGTTTTCGAATACACGTTTCCAGAAAATCCTGTATTCGAATACATCCAGTATGTAGTCGAATACAGATTTGATTTTTTCAGCATATAAAAACGTTTTTGACTGATTTTAGGTTTTTTTTCACAAATACAACTCCCGGTACCGAATACACTCAAATCCTCTGTTTTCATTTCTTCAAAAATCTCATCCAATCTTACATGAAATCATCACCAAACCTTTACCTCATCATCTATTACATCTAAAGTTGTTACAAAATCAAAATGAAACCCAAACTTTCCCCAAAACCATGACACTCCATCTCCTTCATTTCTTCAACATGGATGCACAGAAAAGAGGTTCAAGGATGAAGGTTGCTGCAGTGGGTCCTTCAAAGAGGAGAAGAAATGATAATTTGGCACACCTATCCTGGCTACTTCACTCACCAGAAGAAATCGACAGGTTTTGAATCTACTTCTCGGACAAAAAGTTGATTACTCCTAAATTTGGTACTCTCGATTCCTTTTCAACTTTTAAATTCCTTGAGTTGCTTAAAGCCCAAAACTTAGAAGCTTTCATTGGTTATAATGGTCATATCTATCCCGACTTAGTTAGGGTATTTTTCTGAAACCTTGAGAAAGACGGTTCCAAACTGGTGTCTAAGGTTAAGGGTAAAAATATTGAATTAGACACTAAAACTATTGGAGAGATTCTACAAATACCATATGAGGGTCAAAAACTTTGTCTAGGAAATTAATGTGAATGGGAAAATATTACCAAGTATGATGCTTATATTTCACTATGTCGTTTTGATAAAAACACTATGGAACGAAAAAGAGCACAAGCTGGTTCAGAATTTGCTAGGCAGAGATA
This sequence comes from Cicer cuneatum, assembly GCA_037974295.1. Classification (NCBI taxonomy): domain Eukaryota; kingdom Viridiplantae; phylum Streptophyta; class Magnoliopsida; order Fabales; family Fabaceae; genus Cicer; species Cicer cuneatum. Next base: position 42,563,597 of record JBBPBO010000005.1, on the reverse strand, counting down.
TGGTGTTGGAAACCTGACCATTGACAATAGATTGCTGCATTATTTCCTAAGCTATATTCTAGTACCAAAAGCCGGCAATTATTCCCAAATATCTGAATTTGAGCTTCAAATCATGGTTTTCAAGCTTGAAAGGGCTGATCTCAACTGGGCCTACTTTGTTCTCTCTGTTCTGTTTGCCTCCAAAAATGCTATAGGATTGCCTTATGCAAAGGAAGTTACTAGAATCTTGGACCACTTTAAAGTAGATTTTTCAGGGGAAGTTCTGTATAAACCTACCAAAGATAATCTATTGGATTTAAATGTTCTACCAAGCATGAAAATAGTGTGGAGTGAGCCGCTTCAAACTTATGTCCATAAGAGCGATCTTGGACAATCTTCATTGAAAGGTGCTCAGGATGAAGCTGCAGCAGAAGCAGAGACAGAAGAAATAACATCGGATGATGATACTATTTCAAATCGCATGGTTATGAACAAACTCAACTCTATACAAACCTTTGTCACTGAACAATTTCAGAATATGAATACCTCCTTCAACAACAAATTTCAAACCATGAACACATCTATCAACACCAGATTTCAAAACATTGAGACAACCATTACTCAAAATCATGACTCTCTGTTACAAGAACTACATAATATGTCCAACAAAATTGACCACCTTCACGTCCCACCGGATTTTGATATGTAGATTGGCTATTGCAGTTTCTGTTATTTGTTTACGCTTTGTTAGACATTTCTTTCAATTTCTTATTGCCTTTTACTAAATGTATTAAGTAGACATGGCTATTTCTATTGAAACTACTTTTTTTTTTTTTGAAATCTTCCTTATACTATGTAATGATTGTATTTATTTTCTATATATACTGTGAATGCTTGGTTTACTTTGTGTGATTTCTTCTTCCTTTTTGATCATGTCAAAAGGGGGAGAAAAGTGGTATGTTGTTGGTGTTAAAATTTTTATTGATCTCCAAATTTTCCAACACATAATTTCAAAAATAAAGAGGGAGTAAGCATTTATCAAGGGTGAGAAATCAAAATCTTTGAAATTTCAACAACAAGGTTTTGTTATCATCAAAAAGGGGGGAATGAAAATGTATAAGATCTATATTTTTTATGAAGACAAAAGACTGTGTATAAAGATCAAGATGCAAGCTCAAAGTGAAATCAACATTCAAGTCTTCTATTAGGAAACTTAGAGTCTAAGGTACTTGATAAAAATCCAATTATATTTCAAATACAATATTACGAGAACCTTCTATATTTAGCATATGCATCAAAAGTATTTTCTAAGTGTCTATATACATAAACAAATATTTAAAAATTAAGTTTTTGACAAAAATCAATGTTGTATTCGACTACAAGCACCTCGTAGCCGAATACAAACACTAAGTCAGTAGCAAAACCTGCAGTTATGTATTCGAATACGGCATGTCGTAGCCGAATACAGATAACAAGTCAGTAGCTAAAACTAGACTTTTGTATTCGACTACACCATCTCGTATTCAAATACAACTCAAGTCAGTGGCAAAATTCACATACTTGTATTCGACTACGAGGTATCGTATTCGAATACGAAGTTAAAATTTTGAATAAAAACTGAACGTTACAGAAGTGTATTCGAATACATTAAGGCTATATTCAAATACAACTGCGAATCAATCTAATTTTTCAGTTCAGATTTCATCTAGATCATTGCATAAGTTCATCAAAACTTCTGCGAACAATTGCCACTGATCTGAAGTGTTGTCTATGGAGTATAAATACCTCATAGCTTCAGTTTTAACCTAATGAATCCTACTACCAATCTTAGAACAACTATCTGAAATATCTTAAACTTTCAAAGCTTCATTTTCATATTTTCAAGTACATGTTTTTCATTTTCATATCATTAAGAAAGGTTCTCAGTTGTACTTGAAAGTGTGCTGGATTATTATCATTATACTTATTGTTATACTCTTGTTCTTAGTTAAGAACATTGTCACAAAAATCATTTAAAGTTATTGTATTATTTGAAGAAATTAGTGTAGTTTCTTCAAGTGTTGTAAACTAAGATAGTGGCGTGCTATCTTAGGTAAAGTGTTAGGAATTTGTAATAGAAGTCTTAGTGTTAGACTTGTACTGATTCTAAAAAAATAGTGGAAAAATTTCTTGTGGTGTACAAGAGAACTAGATGTACCCTTGTTTGTAAGGGGAACCAGGATAAATTTCTGCGTGCTTTACTTTGTGTCACTTACAAGTTTTCATACTCAATCACAATCAAAAAATTAATTCACAAAAACTCTAAAAACCAGAAAAGTTTTTAAACACCTAATTCACCCTCCCCCCTCTTAGGTGTGGCTCTGTACTTACACTAATCATAATGAAACTCTTGTGTTAGTGCATGAGTAGTTGTCTTATCTCTCTTTAACGCTGCTAGTTGATGCAATAGGTGTGTCCTTTATTAGGACATAATTTATTTTTGCTCTTTTAGTTCTTTTTTATTTTTTCTCTCTCATGTAACAAAAAGAAAAGTAACATAAAGGAATTAAAAACTTAAAATAGCTATTTAAGAAAGTTGAGTTAGACGATGTTTCAAATAATCAAATTTGTTCATAATTAATGTTCTGCTAAATAGACTAGCAATGTCTTTTTGAATGTAAATAATTAAATTATTTGCATGGTATTCATTGTTCATTTTATTTATCAATTTTGTCTTGAAAATTTTTATTGTTGATAAAACTCTTTCGATAGTTACGGCAAAGTAGAAGTGTCAAAACAAGACAGATAAATTGAACAATCAAGTGACAATTTTTTGAATGTCTTGATTCCACTAACTTTTTACAAATAAACATATTTGGGATAACTAAATACTTCCTCTGGTAACTATTATAAGCAAAAAAAATGTCTTAAATTTTTGTCACTATTATAGGAAAAAGTTAACTAATTTTGAATCATTTAATGCTATTATTTATTAATACACCCTTCATTTAATTTAAAACATTTAACGTTGATAGTTAAGTGTTTAACATTAAAAATGAAAAATTTAGTTAAATTTAACTTATGTTTTACATGAAATCTAAAAAATTAATTACACTTAACTACATTTCTTAAAACTCATGAAAGTATTTTTTTTTTTTTTTGCTTATAATAATGACCGGATGGAGTATATATTATTGAAGTAATTAAATATTAAAAATATATCAACTAATTAAAAAAAAAATAGGGTAGCCAAGGCTACCCCATGTACACAAGTAGTTTCATCCTTGGTTGTAAGAGAAGTAAGATAAAATAATTTATAAATAGTAACATTACGTTCGTCCAAGTGGAACTCAACTCGAATTCTTTAAATAAGATCTTGTATATGTGTCTAGATAGATAAAATATAGTTAAATGAGGAGACCTCGCTAAAAATGGCTAGTCAAATTCTTTGATAGAAATTGATTATCAACAACTCAATAGATATTTTGCATCAATAATTTCATTATGTAACCAACCATGCATGAATTACTATTCTTGTATTGTTTACAATATGCCATTTAGTTAACAAAAAATAGAAAATTGTATTAGCATAAACTACACATGTTTCCTTCTTATAAAGATTGTAAGCTTTTTTTTTTTTGTTATAATCAAAAGTTTAGATAAGTTAGGTTTTGTTGAATACTGAAAACTCAATTTTCATTATTGAATAATTGTCACACTTTGTGTGTTCATGATTAAACTCAATGGACTAATTACAAAGAGGAATGCAATATGTATAGTATATTGACAAATAGAAGCAGTTACAAACTGATATAACCAACCCTTAATAGAAAACTAACTCAATAGTAAGAACCATGGAATGGTTATTTTACAAAATTTTAACAAAGGATAAGTTATATACTCTAATACCCTCCCCTCAAACTCAAGGTTGTTGTAAAGGAAGCATTTTGAGTTTGTCTTTGATGTTTGGAAATTTAGAAGAGGAAATGGACTTTGTGAAGGAGTGAGCAACCTAAACACGAGTAGGCACATGTTTGATAACAAGCTGCCTTGCAATAACCTTTTCCCTGACAAAGTGTAGATCAAGTTCCCGATGTTTTGCACGAGCATGAAGCACAAAGTGATGAGATGCGTGAATAGCACTAATGTAATCACAATAAACAGTTAGAGTTAGAATAAAGACCCTAAGTGTTGGAGAATTATGAGATAGACTTTTTTAAAAAAAATTAGAATCATTCTATGAGCGGAAAAATCCCATAGTCAAGGACTGCGTAAATACAAAACTTTCACATATGAGTTCATGTGTTTGTCTCTTGAAGGGACTTCGAGGATACGAATCAGCAACACAAAGTATATCTCTTGAAGCATACTTTAAATTTGATCACCAACACAAAAATTACTAACGTCTCTACATAGTCCACGCGAGCAAAAACGGAACATGGTGCTAGCCATTCTATGAGGGTAGTGGCATTCGGAATTCATTGGAGAATATGCTTTCTTCTATTTATAGAGAATGAGTCACTAAAACCCTAAGACTCTTATTTTGAGCCCTATCCAAAATAAGTCCTAAATGATTATATTTAATTAAATACAAAATATTAATTAAATTAAATTAAATTAAATCATTTTTAATTAAATTAATTGTCAAACCTCATTTAACCAAATCATATTAATTCAATAAATTATAAATATATTAATGTATTAAATCATATTTAATACGATTAACATCTAATTAAATCAAATCTTATTTAATTTAATCATACATTCTGATGTCAGTACTCTATGAGTGTACCCTTATAGGTTCTCACTGAAATAATGTAATATTTAATGTTATATATAGTTTATATAATATAAAATATCATAAACAATAATTAATATCTAGCAATACATCATTGCTACCAAAATCATGAGAAAATCAGTGATACGATTTAAACGTTACTGCGACCACTATTTAGCGCGTAGTAATTGTCACTTCGACAAAATTTCTAATTGAACACAAGTCACAATGTATGTCATACTTGCAAAATCCAATTATTTATTTATCGATCCCAAAGAAAACGTGCAAATACCAATTGACCCAATATCACATATTGGTCCATTCTAGCATGGTCATGCATTTCCATGGTCTCACTCTATCGATAAACCCAAGACATAACTCTTGCTATATAGGAGGGGCGAATTCTATCTACACCACTCACACCCTTCCACATAGTTTACTGCAGGCCCAATAACCACCTTTATGATCGTCTTATTTCAAACAATGTTTAATGGTCCTAAAGCCTACAACTCCTCATGTAGGAGTAGTGACTTCAAGTCGAAGGACAACTCACTATGGTTGCATGAGTCGCTAATGACACTTACACAACAATTATGTAGCATTCTCATGGAAGTCAATCCAATATAAATATTACTCATAATATTTACTTATGTGGTGACTTGATATCTCATATCCATGACCCGTGAGATATAGTCATCAGTCTACTCATATAATAGTTTTGACGTATTATTGTCGTCCATATTAACAATAATACTTTGACTACGAATACTTTAGGAATAGTGTTCTAATGTACAACACGGTCTCATGATCAAATCGCGCTTGATGCTCTATTAAAAGAATTATCTATTTTAAGGACTTTATTATATTAAACGGTTAATAACATAATAAATGATGTCTTCTACATATAACCAAACTTAGATATATGATTTAAGTCCATGATGCAAATAACAGTAATAATAATCTATATAGAATAGATTGGCACTATGGCTTACACGAACACCAAGTTACAATAATAAAGATTGGATCCAGACAAGTTCTGCAGTGGTGTGAGGCAAGCCCCTATACTTAGCCTCTACACTTGATCAAGCAACCAAGTTCTACTTCTTTGTTAACCATGAAATTATATTTTGACCAAAGAAAATGCATGATCCTGATGTTGATCTTCTGTCATCAACATCTATTGCCCAATCTGCACCACTGTAGGCATGAAGAGTAAAAGGATAGTTTTGTGCTCCAAGAGTAAAAACTAGTCCAAAATGAGAAGAACCTTTGAGATACCTCAAGATTTGTTTGACAGATTTCCAATGGGATTCCAAAGGGAAAGCCATAAATTGACAAACCTTGTTTACACTATAGGAGATATTAGGTATGGTCAATGTTGCATATTATAAAGCTCCTACAACATACCTATGTAAGGTGAAATCAGCAAGCTTGTCAGTTCCATAACTGCTGAGCTTGCAGGAAACTACCATAGGTGATGAGATACCGTTAACATCTTGCAAATTGGTTTTGTTTATTAAATCAGAAATGTACTTAGCTTGGGACATCATGATTGAACCATTCGAAAACCTATGCACCTCAATACCAAAAAAGTAGTCCAAAAAACCAGGTTACTTCAATGCAAATTTTTTTAATCAATTTAGTAATGATGTTCTTGATGAGAGTTGGGGAGGTGCCAGTGAGTAAAATATCATCAACATAGATTAAGATGTGAAGAGTGACACTTCCAGTTTTGTAGATGGGGAGAAAAGGGTCACATTTTCTAGGTTTGAATCCAAACTAAATAAGAAAACCAGTAAGCCTTTCTTACCAAGCATGAGGTGCTTGTTTGATACCATATACTGACTTGTTGAGCTAGCATATTAGCGAATTATTAGAGTCTTCAAAACCAAGGGTTGCTAGATATACACCTCTTCCTTGAGAATACCATTAAGAAATGCATTGTTGATGTTTATTTGTTGAATGTCCCATTGAGAGGTGATGGCTAAGGTTATGAGAATTCTGATTGTTACATGTTTTACCACATGAGAAAAAATTTCATGGAAGTCAAATTTGTAAGCCTCATGATAATCTTTGGCTACCAATCATGCTTTGTACTTGTTGATGGGACCATATGGTTCTCTGTAATTCTGAAATTCCATTTACACGCAATGGCTTGTTTGTGTTGTGGTAAGGGGACCAAGTATTGTTGGAGATAAGGGCATTAAATTCAAGTTTCATTTCCTAAACCCAATTTTAATCTTGAAGAGCTTGTTTGACACTAGTAGGGGCAATTACTGCCACAAAAGCTTTGGGGTTTAGATTCCCAGTTTTACTTTGGTAACCATGGGATGATCATTAATAGGGCAACCTGGAACAGGTTGAATGGTGGAAGGAATTTGGCTTGAAGGTTTGTTAGAAGGATTGGAGCTGATAGGAGATGATGAAGTAGGTTGAGGAGAAATTGGTGACGAAGGTGGTGAGATATTAGATGAGTTTGGAGCTTGTAAATTGGAGGGATTGATGGTTGTTGTAGAACCGTTTTATGATTAGGACTGGTGGTAGGTGCATGAGTAGGAGGACTGGTTGACTGGTGAGGGAAACTGATAATGGCAGGATAGTCACTATGTGCAGGAGTAGTGGTTATGGTTGAAGAGAATCACATGGGATAGGGAAATTTGTGCTCATGGAATTTTACATCCGTGGAGATGCATATTCTACCATTGGAAGCAATGAATTTATATCCTTTATGTTGTGGTGAAGGGCCTAAGTTGACACACTCATTTTGAGGAAAACAAGAACATCCAAATACTTTAAATGTATGATAATAAGGAACCTTGTTATATAAAGAATGGTAAGGAGATTGAAAATTACTTAAAAAGGCAGTAGGTAAATGATTAACGAGAAAAACAACATTTGTAGAACTGTGTTCTCAAAACATCAAAGGAATGAAAGAGTGAGAAAACAAAGTAAGTCCCATTTGAACAATATGTATATGCTTACGCTTAACAGTACCATTTTGATGAGAAGTGTGCAGACAAGTTAATCTATGTAAAATGCCAAGGTCGGTTAAGTGCTTGGTGAAAGGTCTTAACTCCCCACCCAAATCACTTTGAATAGTCTTATCGGTTTTAGAAAATCATGTCTTAATTAATTTTGAAAATAGGTGAAAAGCATAAATGGCTTGAGACTTTTGTTTTAGAAAATAGACCCAAGTAAACTTAGTGCAATTTGAAGGTGCAAACACGAGTAGGGGGTTGAATTGTGTTTGCCAAAATTGAATTCTTTTTGTTGTTTTGATGAATGTTGATGTGAATTACTTGATGAATAAATAATCAGACTCAGCAGCGGATAATAACAGCATAAGAACACCAAGATTTATCCTGGTTCACCATTAACTTGGCTACATCCAGCCCCTTCATTCAGAAGGTTTAATCCACTAATTCAAAACTTTGAATTACAGCCCTTGACCCTCCAAGCCAGTCTTCTCAAATAGCCTGACAACCCCAAAATTTTGAGGAATAACAACACCTTGACCCTACAAGCCAAGTCTTCTCCTACCAATCTGACAACCCCAGATTGAAGGATGAATTCACACCATTATCGGGTTTGATTACAAGGGTTTGGAACTTTGCAATGTTGCTTTTGGAAAGCTGATTGTTGCACTGATTCTCACTCTCGAAAAATCACTTAGAAAATATTGCTCATGCACACAAGTGTTTCGCTCTTTTGAACTCTCGGATGACTTTGAATTTGAAGCTTGATTTCTTGTGTTTTTAAATTGATTTGAACTCTAAGATGAATCTAGATTTTATGCTTGAGTTCTTCTACTTCTCGATGATTTCTTCTACTGCCTAAAGCCTTCTTTTATAGATGAGATATGGGATTTTTCCAAGTTTAATTTCAAGATGTATCTTGCTCAGATTTCCTTTGAAAATTCTTCAGTCCCAATTCTGTTTCTTTTTATTTTTGAAACAAATCTTCTTTGCTCAGATCTCCTTCAAATTTCCATTAGGTCTTCTTTGATTTTTGAATCAAATCTTCTTAAAACTTTGATCAGATCTCTTTCAAAATTCCAATCAAGTCTTCTTCGAATTTGAATCAAGTCTTCTATGAATCTGAATCATGTTTTAAATCTGGACCATGCATTCTTCTGATATGGATCATGTCTTCTTCTAATCTGGACCATGTTATCTTCTGGACCATGTTTGCTTTTGATCTGGACCATGTTTCCTTCTGATCTGAGCCATGTCTTCTTCTGGATCATGTTTCCTTCTGATCTAGACCATGTCTTCTTCTGGACCATGTTTCCTTCTGATCTAGACCACGAATGATATCCTCTGATGATGCCATTGATTCTTGCCTCTGATGATATACTCTGATTGATTATATCCTCTAATTTTTGCCTTTGATGACATCTTCTGATTTTTGCTTCTGATGGGATCCTCTGGTGATATCCTCTAGTATCCTTTAATGACATCTTCTAGTATTCTCTAGTGATATCTTTTGGTATCCTTTGGTGATATCTTCTGGTATCCTCTGGAGGTATCCTCTAGTGATATCTTCTAGTATTCTCTTGTGTCATTTTCTGATTGTATCTTCTGGAGGTATCCTCTGGTGACTTTATCCTTTGGTGACGTCATCCTCTAGTGACGTCATCTTCTGGTTTCTGCTTCTAGTGAGGTCATCTTCTGGTGTCATCTTCTGATTTTTGCATTCTTCTTCGAAATCAAATATGTTATTTTCATAAAATACTTTTGTTAACATCAAAATTTTAAGTTCCAACACAATTATCAACAAATGAGATATAGTAAAAGTAACTTAAAGAAGATATAATAGGAGCAGGGCCCCATAAATTTGCATGAATGAAATCAAAGGGCATATAGTGAATAGTTGTAGATAGAGGAGCATGTAATCTATGAGACTTTCCCAAACTACAAGCACTACAGAAATTAGTAACATTTTTGTTTGATAAAGGTATATTACAAAGTTGCATTATTAGCATAACCCATTCTATTATGCCATAAATTGTAATTCTGAGTGGCAGAAGAAACAAAACAAGAAATATTAAAGGCATTTATACAAGAAACAAAACTATGAAAAAAATTATTGTTAGGCTTGAGAATAATGGCCATCTTCTCCAAGAGTTCATTGAAGTAAAGCCTCGTTAGATTCCTGAGATTTAACAAAACACATAGTTGAGTGAAATTCAAAATAAACTTTATTGTCTTGTGAAAATTTTGAAACAAATAAAATATTTTTGTTAATGTGAAGCACATGTAAAAGATTGTGCAGTTTAAAATGCATGTTAGGATTGTATAGATTATGTGCAATTGATAAACCAATAGTGATGGGTTGTACTCTTCTGGGAGGCCTTCAAGAATGGTGTCGATGTCTTCTTGTTCAGATATAGGGTCGCCAATGGCAAACAGGGAATCAATTATGCATTTGATGAGGAGGAGATACTCTGATATGGTGCAAGAAGGTTTCTTGGTGTTCTTGAGTTCGGATTTAAGCCGATGTATGCAAGCTTTGTGATAAGCGTGGAAAGATTTGTGAATCTTCTCCCAAACCTGATAAGAGTGTTTGCAATTGATGAGTCTTGGAAGTATTTCATCGGACATGGAAGAAACTAGCCAAGTGAAGAGCATTTCGTCCTTAACAAGCCATTTTTGATAGCCCTCCATAATCTTATCCAATTTTGAATCTTTAATTGATGCATACTTTTGTGGAATTTATTCGTTTGTGAGTTGTAATAACTCCATCAACATGTTGGTTCCAAACGAGGTAATTCTTGTCATCAAACTTGATAGATAGAGAGTGGACGAAGGATTGAGGTTTTGAATTGGTGATTGTATCATTGTTTCCAGGTGTGGAAAGGAAGAAAATTATGGTTCTTGATTCGATGATGTTGATGTGTCTAGCATGTTGATGTAAGAGGGAGAAATTGATTTGTAGCGAGAATGAGATGAATCACGACTCAAAGAGACTCATGATATCATGTTGAATACTGAAAACTCTATTTTCATTATTCAATAAGTGTTATACTCTATGTGTACATGATTAGACTCAACTGACTAATTATAAAGAGGAGTACAATATATATAGTATATTAACTAACATAATCAGTTACAAACTAATATAACCAACCGTTAACAGAAAACTAACTTATTTAATAGTAAGAACCATGAGATAGTTATTTTACAAACATTAATTTAAACAAAGGTTATGCTATATATTCTAATAGATTCAATGGCTCATTAGGGTCGAGGTATATTTCAAGGTTTTTTTTTTTTTTGAAAAAAATGGTATATTTCAATGTTTATAGAGCGCTGACAAAAGTACTTACAGATTACCTACCAATGTAGTTCTTACACTAGCAGCGAATGTTGAACCCACACATTTGTGGGGTATGAGTCAACATCTCACCAACTGAACCAACCTTCATTGACAAATTTTAAGCTTTATGAGACACACTTCTTAGTTATAATTAATTATACAAAACTCCATGAGAGAATAAATTATTCTAAGACATATAATTCAGAATCTAAAAAAATATTAATTTTCTTTTACAAGCTATCAAATATTAGTTAATCATATCGAATAAGTCTCTTTAAGGGTACATAAAATATGGATGTATATTGTATAATTTTCTCAATGAATATTTGCTAAATGGATGGTATAAAAAACAACATTTGTCTATAATTATTATTTATGTTGATGACATAAAGATTATCAAAATTCTTGAAAAGATTATAAAAGTTGAATCCTTAAAGAATTTCATTTTGTGAATATTGAAGCTAATATATATCAAATATGCTAAAACATTTCTATATAGACAAATCAATTTGTTGTGCAAATCAATAGATGGAAAGTCATTAGTTGTGAAAATATTCTTTTAGAGCTCGACAAATGGATAAAGAACTATGTGATCTTGAAGTATCCTCTATTAGTGCAATTCAGACACTAATGTATCTCACTAATTATAAATGTTATGATAACTCATTTTCTATTATTTTATTATAAACATATAATTCTTCACATACACGGATGCATTGGATACGAGTGAAGCATATATTTCGAGATTATATGTTTACATGTGGTGGTACAGCCATTTCGTGGAGATTTGTCAAACAAACCATATTATCAACGCATCAAATTATGTATAAATTTTAGAGTTTCATAAGACAAGTCAATAATGTATTTTATTGATGTCTATAATTCAACACATACAAGATAATTTTATTTTGTCTTCCAGAAGAAGAATGATTATAACAATTCTTTATGAAGATAATATTGTGCGCATTGCTTAGTTAAAAGAATGGTACATTAATGGAGAAAGGACAAAATATATTTTATTGGAGTTCTTTTACACTTAGGATCTTTCGAAGAGTGGCGATTTAAGCATTTAAGAAATTCATTCATGCGATAATCTAGCATACCTCTTTGTACAAAGTGACTATCAAGTAAAAAATTTAAACAATTAGCACATAAGATTGGTCTTCATCATCTCAAAGATGAGTGTTTGCATGAAAGAGATAAAAAATATATATTTTGCGCCTTTTTTTCGTTCATTGTAGTTTTGTCTCATTGTGTTTTTGTGGTAAGGCTTTTAGTAAGTTAGTTCTCACACAAAGGCTGTTGTACATTTTTTGCTTCATGAGAATATTTTTTTCCATTAGTTTTTTTTTTGTTACTCCATTAGGTTTGTTCCTAGTAAGGTTATAATGATGTATAATGTACATCCTTGATTGATACCAAAGGGAACTATTATAAATATTTGGTGGATGTCCAATTCCATAAGCTTTTCATATAATATTTTTCAATGACCAAATTCTCTCGTAAATAATTCGGGTAATAATGGTTTTCCCTGTTTTGTCATAGTAAATGAATCCACATTAGTGACAACATGAATATGGATAACAAATAAACAATCAATGTTTAAAAAATTGATGACAATTAAATAAATATATAGAGGAATCCATACATACATTTGATGGATTGAAATCCATTCCATAGGTTTGAAACCTCAATAGTTTTATTCTAATATCTTTACTGTAGAAAATATAATAGATTGGATAATTAATTTGCCTTAGATTGATAACGACATAAATTCTACGATGATAAAATTAATCAATGCGTAAAACAAATAAGATATAATATTGTGAAGAATGAATATGAAGGAATGATAATTGAACCATGAATAACACATTTGTCACTTATATAACACCTTGGCCTCACAATACATGAACCGCTGATTGGTCCCAATGGGACACTAGCAATGAATGATATTGATTACATATGAAAGTCCTTGTTTTATTTGAGATATTGGGAAGTGTTTATTTTAATTACTTATTCAAGGAATGTGTGTTGTTAGTGGAGTGATATTTGTTGATATTTCCAACGTATGGCAAATGGTTTGGGCATCTATTGTAGATTTTTGAGGTAGCTCTTCAAGCAGATTTTTAATTAATGTGGACAGTTGAGTTTATTTATTATTAAGAGGCTTTGTTATAGCGAGTGTAGGATTTGGGCAAGAATAATTGTTTACCTCGAAGTACTAAGAATGGAGAAAAATGAGATTTCTATCGAACACTTCCCATAGCTTTATCTGCTACCCCCTCAAGACATATAAAAAGTCAATTTTACTCTTTTAATCATTTATAATAAGTTTCAAAATGGATAGTTTTGAAAATTTCAAATTTTCGAAACTTTCGGAAGTTTTAAATTTTCGAAATAAGAATTACATTTCGAAAATTTGGAAAGTTTCAAAAGTTTCCAAATCTGGAGAATTTCGAAAGTTTTCAAATTTGGAGAATTTCGAAAGTTTTCAAATCTAAAAAATTTCGAAGTTTCTAAATTTCGAAAGCTTCGAAAGTTTCTAAATTATATAAATTTGAAATAGAAAAATTTCATATCTGGAAAATTTCGAAAGTTTCCAAATTTAGAAAATTTCAAAAGTTTCTAAGATTGGAAAGTTTCGAAATAGAAAAATTTCAAAATTTCGAAACTTTCAAACAATTTGTCTTTCCAGATCTGGAATTTTTCATTTCGAAAATTTCAAAACTTCGAATGATACTTACTTTTGAATTTAGAAGATTTGGATACTTTCAAATGTAAGACAGAATTCTGTAAAGTTTCGAAGATAGGGTGAAAAAACAAGTGGTAAATTTTTTTGAGAGTTTTATAGATATTAAAAAGGACAAAAATCTATTAAGATGCTCAAAAAAATTTCAAATTGTTTGAAAGTTTCGAAATTCTGAAATTTTTCTATTTCGAAAATTAAAACTTTCGAAACTTTCTAAATTTGAAAACTTTGAAGTTTTCCAGATTTTAAAACTTTTCAAAATTCTCCATATTTGGAAACTTTCCAAAATTTCGAAATGTACTTATTTCGAAAAATTTGAAATTTTTGAAACTATCCATTTTGAAACTTATTATAAATGGTTAAAAGAGTAAAATTGTATTTTCATGTGTCTTGAGGGGGTGACAGATACAGCTGTGAGGGTGCTCAGTAAAAATCTCCATGTTCAAGTCTTTCAAAGTCTAAAATCACATTAGTTTTATAAATAAATATATCTCATAATAATTAATAGAATAACTTTGTAAAATTATTCTATAAAAACATGAGAGGTTGTAGGACCCACATAGTCCCAGTATATATCTACTCTTTTTCCCAAACACGTGTTTACAAATTGACAACAAATAGGTATTACCATTTTTAGTTAAAAAAAAGTATTTACCATTTTTGTCCAAATAACGTCAAATAAAGAAATACTATTACAATTGCTACTAATTCACATAGCATCAGAGTTTATAGATAAGTACAAATTTTGGTGGGTAGCAAACCACACATTTTTACCATGATAATTTACCCAAACTTTATAAATTTTTATATTATTTAAAAATAGCTGGAAATATGGTTGGTTGGAGTGGAACAACACAAAAATAGATCTTTCTAACTCAAATATAACCAAAAATAATTAATTGTACACTAATTAAAAATAATAGTTAATCTTATTTAATCTTCTTGATTAATAAAAAAACTAATTCCTTATTCAAAACTACACTTTATTTTCATAATTAATATCAATTGAAAGATATATCCGAACTATAATAATTAATAAGACTCTAAAACTAACTTGAGAATGGTAACATTAAAATAAATAGCATAAATTAATTAAAATTTACTTATATTTAAAACATAATATCTTTTTTATGTTATAATTGAGTCCATAGAAATTATACAATATACTTGGTGAGACATTCAAGTAGTAAAATGAAATTTTACTGCAATTGAAAGTATGGGCCCAAAAGTAAATTATGTGTGGTGCCACCACCCTGCCATATTCAAGTCCATGTGTCTAGCGAATCACTGCCTCATTAGTACAATGAATGGACCACTGAATTCATGAACAATAAAGTTACTTCAATTTAATGTCATGATTAATTAGTTGTCACTGTTGAAAGCAATAGACATTGACTCAACAAAATTAGAATTTTACAACACACAATACAAACTAAGCACAAATATATCTTTTAACTAAAAAAAGGAAAATTTCAATAAAAACAAACAACATTCTTCCAACTTAATAGGAATATTCAATGCTAACCCTAAACTTGCCATATCCACAAATTTATTGAAGTAAAATCTATTTTTGGTCTTTTCTACCACAATTAATTCCTTGTGTCTCTACAAATCAAGTTAAAATTAAAATTAGCTAGTGTTTCACATTCTAAATTCTAAATAATAATAATATGGAAAAAACTCACCTAGTTAAAAATAAGAGCAACTTGCTTCTTCTTACAAACGAATAGAATCAACAAGAAGGATCAACGATTTGGTGGTAATCACAAACAAACAGAAAAGGTAAGAAGGACAGCAAAATAATGTCAATGTTTCATGTTTCGGTCGTGTCAGAGCTTATTATGGTCCCTTCTTCGATTGAAGAAGAGATTGGTAGTTTGCTTCCCGATTTCATCTTCTTCACATCTTCACTTGAACAAATGAAGATTCTTCTTACAACGTTACAAAATTCACTGCAAGATAATGATAGATACCAATCAGCATAGAGAAGGTTAAAATTAATGAGTACAATTTTGTGTGCGGTTTGGCACTAATTTATTATTTGACTTCGATAAAGTGAAAGTAAATAGAGAGTAAGTGACTCAAACATTAACTGATTTATGAATTGACTCTGCTAAAGTGAGTAGAGAGTAATGCGTCTCAAACATTAATGAAAAAATCAAGGGTTGATATTTCAACACACCTATGATATTTCATTTATGTGCATGTAATAATAACATCAATCATTAATATATTCATTAATAGTTGATATTACTTACGTTATAACATAAGTTACTAAGTGTAGACTTATGATTTTTCATGCATGTGCATGTAATATCAAACATTGATTTATTCATCAATAGTTGATATTACTTACTTTATATTCAAACATTTATTGCTTAGTACACACCTATGTTTTGTTATACATGTGCATGTAATATCAACTATTGAATTATTCATCAATATAGTTGATAGTACGTATTTTACACTTAATATAAGTTGTTTGCTTTAGAGAATTCAGATCCCTGATTTATGATATAACTTTTACTCTCACTTTTGTTCCCTATCTAATTCCCTTATTTTTTTGCACTATTGTTCCAATTACTTATTCTTTCAACATATGTGTGTGTTGTCTCATATTGATTAAGATTATACTCACGGCCATGGATCATCTCCCACAAGCATCTTATCTCCATCATTATCAGTAAAGATAACTTTCCACTTATTTCTGTTTTGAAGTTGTCCCTTTATCTCAAACAACTCTTCCAATTCATCGATTAGTTGATCATACCCATTAAACATTGTCAAATCTACAGCACGACCAACTGCAATACCCTGCATTTGAACCTTTTCACAGGTTTTGAAAAACAATGGAAGGCATATATATCAGAAACTTTTCTTATTGAACTACTCCTGCCAGAATAAATTATAAGTAAAAATAGTATCTGAAAAGTTGATGTCATTGGTTAAAAATTAAGACCAGATTGTTAAAAATTAAGAACAGATACATCAACTTTTCAGATACTATTTTTGCTTATATTTCATTCCAGAAAGAGTACATAACAAAACATAAATTTTTATCTAAATATGTATTCTATGTTCAAAACCTTGATGCGACTTCTAATACAAATTTGCTTGCTTTGACCCTCCTTTGGAGTTACTTGTTGCGGTTCTTGTTTCCTCTCCATAGAAGGTGAAGCCTTTGAGGTGTCAGATTTTCGACTAGTATCGGAGCTGGACAACGAGTTGGAACTAACTTCGGTTCCGGTTACGTTTACTGCATGTGAAGATGATTTCCCTACCGCGGTCAAGATTTTGGAATGATCAATAAGATCAATTCCAAACAATCGATAACTTGTAGTAGCAGTCTCAACTTTGTGGTCCTTATCAACTTGATCAAGCACACAATCAATGTTCGGTACTGATGATTGAGATTGTGAAACAGGCCAAGCCGAGACACTCTTGCTATCATCTGTCGTGTCGTGAAGTAAATGAGAAGGACCGTTAGAACGGGGAGAAGATAGCCAACTTCCTTCTGTATGATTCCTCGATATAGTATTGCTCATAATATCATTTTGCTTATGATGCCACATACCGGCACGATCGCCTGTTTTTCTTTCAGCTAAAACACTAAGTTGTGTTCTATCGGGCGGTGTCAGCCTAGCATCCCAGAAAATAGAGGCAGCTGATGTTGTGTCTAGTTTGAAATTAACATGTAGAAGGTCAAATAAAACTAATAACTAAAAAAGATAAGAAATGGAAAGAGTTATTAGAAACAGTTTCTCACCAACATCGGGAACTTCACTCGGTGGTCGAGGCCTTTTAGACTTTGCAACTGTAGGTTGAACCGAGGGTGTAGAAGCCGAAGAAACAAACGGTTCTATCTCCCACGGTGAAACCCTATCAGGTCTTGTAATAGATGCAGGTTCATCCCATTGAACCTGAGGAATCACAAACACGGAAAAAGAAGATGAATAACACACAAGCGCTGAAAATCGAATGAACAATTGCAAAGTCAAAGAGGACAATACCTTAAGTGATCGCCATTTTGAATTAGCCCAATGGGGAGAAATATCCTCTACTCCAACTATGGTACCAGAAAATCTGATCAACCATGCATTAGAATAGCTAACGGAAGGTCATTAAATAAACTACTGCAATAAATTTTACTACCTTTTCTCAGACTCCGCAGAATCGTCGCCCTCAAACCTCATCTTGAACCTCATGCCAACAGTAAACTTGTTATTGATAGCCACCAAGTATTTGTTCACGCTTACGATGAACTGACTCGTTCTAAGAAAAGAAAAGCTCATGTCAACAATCATCAACTAATTTTTTAATTAACACAATCTTTATCTCTTAGGGTCTGTTTGGATTGGCTTATTTGAGCTTGCCTACTTGATAAACACTTTTGTGACTGTTTGGGAAAGCTTATAAAAACAACTTATAGGTCATAAAAAAACAGTTTGACTTTATTTTTTTTCTTGTTATAGAAATAGCTTATACATAAGCACTTGTATGAAAGTGCTTAATTATGTTGTTTAAACAAGTAAACTTTCTACCTCGGCTTATAATATACAACGAAAAGAGTCTGAGTTGCAACAGCATGGGAGGCAGTTGCAAGAACTCCTAGGTGCATACTCTGACTAGAAATCACAGATGATGGCATGCTACTTGATTGACGAGCAAGACGTCTCACTCCAACACGTAATTCTCCATTTTCCCCTCTACACATAAAATCTTCATTATAGCAGTGCTTGTATAATAAAACAGATAAATTCATATGAGTTTATACTAGAAATCTAGAATATTTATGAACCATGTAAATGAAACAGAGAAGCAATGAATGTTCACCTCAAAAACACAAAGGTATCTCCTGCGACTAATCGTTTGGAAGTCACAAAAGTACTCCATCCAGTTGTGAGAAGGTGTCTACGTGGTTGACCTGTTAAAAAAAGAGAAATAAGTTCAATGGAAAATCGTTACTCGAATAAAAAGTAAAATCATAGACTTTTTACCTCTAAATATATGCTTAAACCGCCATTCATAACCATGAAGATCTTTGGCAACCAGTTCTTGAGTTGGTGTTGGTTGAGACATGTCCTAAAAAACAATTAGGAACATCAGTAATAACGTCATGCAATCAGACAGTAATAACGTCATGCAATCAGAGAGTAAAAACCGATAAAATATTCAATAAAAATAAAATGAAACAAACAGTATTACAATAGGAGGAAGGCATTCTGTGGCATGTTTCCTGAGAACAGAGAAGCCACCGTGAGTGCTGGTATCAGAGGCAGTTAAGATCTTGCAGAACGCGTGTACAGTTGGTCTCGGAGGTTCAGCAGTGCACGGATCGGGGATTGTAGGCTCATCTTGCTAATACATTTTTTTCATTAGAATCTAAACAATGGGCGAAAAGAATCTTCGGTTGACCATTAAAAGTAGAGAAAACTAAAAGAGGCAGCAACATTCTTACATTAGATTCTGGTACCAAAGTTATCTGTGCATAAACCTCATCTGTTTCTTGTTCAGCCTAAAACATAGCAAAATTAATTCAAGGTAAGTTTTTTTTTTCTTTCATTTGTTAGTTAATAACTAAAGTTTAAACCAAACTATAAATAGAAACTCCAAAATCAAGATGATCCTTTGACAATTTCCTTATCAACCAAAAAACGATTTATTATTACTTTCCTTTCATATAATCAAAAAAGGATGATAATTAGGGAGAAAATTACCAGTAAATGGACATTCACGACGCGACAAAGGATCTTATTAGGAAGCTTCAACAAAGGGATCCTCTGATTAAGTTCCTGATTAGTAGAAGCCTCTAACTACAACAACAAATAAAAAAGGTTAAAAAACACGAAAATTTCATCATATGCAAAACCAAGATCACCCTACAGCTCCATTTTCAGACAACATAAATTTCATGCTAAAAAAAGAAAGCAAACCAAAATAATTTCCACCCCTTCAATCTAAATCGTGACATCAAAGGTTTTTGTTGTCTATGCGACCATAATCAAGATTGTATTAGTCCTATTTGACTTTAATTTTCTGCAATATCAAAGATTCCAAAACAACTGCAATTGAGTCAGCATCAGTTGCGTTTGACCATAATTCTCCACAATAGCAATAATTGTGAGTAGACTACCATTCTCTTGACCGAAAGTTAAACCACATCAGCTGTATTTGATCGCGATTCTCCACAATATCAATCATAGCTACAAGACTGCAATTATCTTGACCGAAATTAAGACCAAGTCAACTGTATTTTATTATGATTCTCCACAATATCAATAATCACTACAAGATTTAGATTCTCTTTACCGAAATTCAGAACACATCAGCTGTATTTGATCACGATTCTCCACAAAATAAAAAATCGCATCTGCCATTTAAAACCTTGGAACCAAAAAAAAAACTAAATATAACACAAAGGGAAATGAAAATTGAAAGAAAAAACTCACTTGTTCCATGTGTCCTTGAGGAAAATAAAAAACCCTCTGACCAACACGAGGAACCTCCACCAATGGTCCCGCAATCTTTTCCCATTGTACTTCATACATCTCATCCGAACAACCACAAACTGCATCACCACATAAAAAAAAAAAAACATTAACACCAAAAAACCAACAAAAAAAACATCAGATTCTTAAAAAAAAACAAACAAAACATTCGATTCTTACCTTCAGCTGAAACATTTGAGCCACGATTCAACATGATTCATTCAACACAAGTCAACAACAACAACAACAAAATAAGACAGAAACAGAAACAACACCTTTTTGTCTTTGTGAATACGAATCCTCTTTGTTCCAACCAAGCACGACAAAAAGAGAAACAGTTAACAAACGAGATCTAGTTAGTTGAGACGGTTGAAGAAAAAGAAGAACAAGTTATTTTTTTCTTAGTGTATGTGTGTGTGTGTTTTTTTTTTTTTTGTAGCGAAAAACCAAGCAGTAGAAGAAGGTAGGAAGAAGAAGCAATAAAGCAGCGAAACGGTTATAGAAGCGGTTTTTATGAACGACGATTAGTTTGTGTGTAGAGAGTGTGGGAAAGGAAACGGCGTTAGTTGTTTGGTTGGAATGACTTCATACACACATTCGTTCAATCAGACATAAACCACTCTATGTTTTTTCTTTATTTTATTTATTTATTTATACATGGTCCAATTTTGTTGCCTTCTTTATTTTTTTTAAAGCCCTTTCAAAATATAAAACGCCTTCTTTATTTTTTTTAAAGCCCTTTCAAAATATAAAACGATATTATTTTAGTTTTCAACTCAATTAAAAGTTTAAATTACTTTTAAAATTATCAAAATGTCAGTTAATATAGTCTTTAATATCTTAATGGTCACATACTATTTTTACATTAAGTAATATTTTTTTAAAATTTTTATAGTAGTAAATTGTATTTTTCATTTGATGATTAAATTGAAGTTATAGATGAGTCAAGGACAAAAATGATAACGTCTTACACTTTCATGGACGAAAATTATAGTTTACCTATTTTTTATATATACTTTGGTTTTAGCTGTTTTCGGGTCGGGTTCGATTAGTTTTGATCAAACTGATTATCAAATCTAATCAATTTTTTTGGATACAATGATCAATTGCATAAAATATATGTATTTTTTCTTGTAAAGTTGAATCAACTTAATTAAGTGATAAGTGGGTTGGTTTGGGTTGAATCATCGAGTTTATAAGACAGATATTTCTAAAAATAATTTTAAAAAATGTATTATTATATGAGTTTTTCTTATGAAAAATTTAACATTTAGACTAAATTTAACCTTTACATCAATAATACATGTAAGTCTTAATTTATATTAACAAAAGTTTTAAAATGATAATTTTTTTGAATGAGTTGAGTTCGCGGATTCACAAGTAGAAAATCAAAAATATATTTTTCATATCAATTCACTTCGAGTTTGAAAATGTTAGTTTTGGTTGGATTCACACGCGAACGGAGTTAGATAAAATGTGGGTTGGATTAGTTTGGATGAGTGGGTTGAACAAGTCATCAAGACTTGTGAACACCCTTAGTTTTAATCCTCCGAATCTTAGGAGAATGGACACCTAGTAATTTAGAGTTCATCTAAGAGATAAATAAAGTCTGGTCAACAATTATTTTAGTCAAAATTTAAATTTGAATTCTTCTGAACTATTCTTCTTTAATTGAAGTTGATTAATTTAGATGAGTGGGTAGGCCAACTAATTTGAACTAATGATTAAAAAAGTGGAGGACACGAGTTTAAACTCAGATTAAGAAAATATACTAAAATAACAAACTAATTACTAACTTTCACCGTTTAAAAAAATTAAAGTTGATTAATTATTTGTGTTCAATCAATTGACTGATTATTTTTTTTAATATAATCAATCTTATTTTAATTGGATTATATTTTAAATGTCAACAACTTGTGGTGTGTGGTGTCATGTGTGTCTCTTTTGTATTGTCTATTCCAACCGGACATAAGAAACAAGTCTTATTCTAGTGGGTTTTTCTAAAATGGATCAATGCTTAGATAGGTTCGTGATGAATCCATAAAAATTACTACTTTGTATTAGAGGTTTTGTCAAAACTTTTTTTTACAGTGTCAAAACTTATTATTTGATCCCAAAAATATTTTAATTAATAATATGATGATATCTTTAATGATGTTCTGTTTTTTGTTGAAATGTTTTATTGATTTCCTAAATACAAGATTTATTAATTTTAAAAATAGTTATTATTTGTTCCTTAATGTTCCTCCTCAAGTCAAATCTTTTTGCTGGAGACTTCTCTACGGCTGACTTCCTACATAATCAAACCTCGTCGCTCGAGTCATCCCCTATGAAAACTCATGTGCTATATGTGATGGGAGTGAAGAAAATGAATACCATTTTTTTTTCTACCAACATGTTAACATTTGGGAAACAATTGGTATTTGGAGACTCATTGTGTCGGTCTTGTCATTCTATGACAATGTAGCACCACTTGGTTTTTCAATTTTTGCAAGATTGAATGGAGACAACATGTTGATCTTTGTTGCTACACTTTTGTGCAGCTGACACATGCAGAACAACTATGTATGAGAGAACAAACCACCCGATCTGGCCACCTCAGTTATGCTCGCAAAAGAGACTGTCAGAGACTACAAATGGCGCTCTACGGTGCTTGACGTAAATGTGAATAACAGCCTTTACTCTTCTCATTGTGAGTGAGAGAAATCACCACCCAGATAATTAAAATGCAACGTTGAATGCACCATCTTCCACAAAGAATGCAAATTTGGTGTTGGTGTGTGCTTCCGTGACAACAGTGGTCACATTATTTTGGCTGAAAAAATCTTGTATCATTGCCTTCCCACTATTCTGGAATGTGAAGCTACATCCACGTTTGCTGCTCTCCAACTAGCACATAGGCAAGGCTTCAATATGATTCTATTTGAAAGTGATTGCTAAATTGTGGTGGAGACTGTTTTAAATGGCTCATATTATGGTATTGAATTTGGTCTCCTGATTCACCAATGTTAGACCATCCTCTCTACCAATGATACTTTCAACTAAGCTTTTATTAGAAGACAAGCTAATAGAGTCGCTCACAACTAAGCTAGAGCATTGATATTTTACTCTAGTCGATATTTATTTTATCATTCTCCTTCTTGTATTACCCCTTTATTATTTTATGAAATGAAACGAGTTGGCTTCAAATAAAAAATTGGTTATTATTGTTTCAAAAGTTAGGCATATATCTTTTAGATGAATGGTTTTGTTTATAGGTGGTCAAATGTGGTTCAGTACTTAAAAGTCATTAAAATACTAACAATAATCGATGATACTCTTTAGAAGTATAAATTAAAGGTCCTCTTGGTCTTTATGCTTAAAGTGGTAACTCAATTAAATTAGTTTGATGAAAATAAGAGAAAACAAATGTGTTCCTCAAAACATAATTTGTCAAATTAACATCAATCAACTCTTTGTCTCAGCCATAAAGACAACGAAAAATGTTAGCTTATATTTCCAAAGAGTGTGTACATTTGTCGATATAGTTTCTGGTGGCATTTAATCATTGATCCAGGATGGATCACCTTGATTGGTGGTCAAACCTTAATAGGCGTTTTTTGTAATAGCCCGACCCCTCTAATTGACATTATTATTCACAATCTTCTCATGTCATTTTTCCTCTCATAGGAAAATTAGCGAGTTTTTGTTGTCTGTACCAGTCTAACCCAAGACCTAGGGGTTAAGCATCACCATTCATTCACTCTCACTACAAATTGATTTGTAACACCTCATACTACTTTAAGGATTTCCTACTGCCCTCACAAACCAACACGAGTCTTTTCAACATATTTTCTCATCACTCGTATACATCATGGGAAACTTCCCAATAGGTCACCCATCCAAAGAGTGCTCCAAGTCAAGCACGCTTATCTATCAAATTCTTATATTTTGGGCTCCCAAAAAGAAGATGTATCTTGTTGGTATAACTAGTACATATCGATCCTTATAAGTCCTTTTTCAATCGTATAGTCTCATACCTGCATGGCTTGACGATCCCTCACATTCTAATAGGATTTGGTTCATTCATGTGTCCATTTGCCTAAAAATGTCCCAAGAGTCGCTCATTGTACATGACTTGTGCTTCGACGATCACTCCTCGCTTTGTCAACCTTAGGCGTCACAAGCAAAACCAACAAAATCCTAAAAGTTATACAACAAGGGGCCAAAAAACGCAGGCGTTATGAGTTGATACAATCCCTTTTATCAAATGTTGCAGCCTCTATCAATGCATTGTTATCTCTTCTCAAACTACAAATGTTGTCAACCTATCTTGTCACTTTGATTTCACTTTCAATGCCATGTTCTGTTGGTCAAGGCAAAAGTAAATAAATAAATTTACTTATGATTTCAAATCTTGGTTTCTCGGTTAAGAGTTCTTAACAAAATTTATACCTCTATTGATCATGTAAAGAAGATTCAGAGAAGTTTACCAAGCAAATGGAAACTCAAAGTCACAACTATTCAAGAAGAAAAAGATCTCAACAAGTAACCTCTACAAGAACTCATGTGTTGTCTCCGAGCCAATGAGATAGAGCTTAATGAAGAAGAACCACAAAAGAAATCCAAGTCAACTACATTGAAATCTAAATGGAAGAAGTCAACATCAAAAGCTCTATAAGTAGAAGTTGGACTAAACGATGAATACTCTGATGATCAGAACTATAACTCAAACAATGATGATTTGTCGTTTCTCTCAAGAAGAGTACAACACTTGCATACACACTAACACCTAATTTATGGATCATCTACATCAACTGCATAGTGCAACTGTTGTGGGGATCGTTTGATCTAAATTTATCTCTCTAGATCAAATAGTCCCCACAATTGCATGGTGTAACAGTTGTGAGGACTGTTAGAACTAGGAAGAGAAATTTAGATCAAATGATCGCTGCAACTACTGCACCATGCAACTAATGTAGATGATCTACATATGGATGCAGACACCTCCAAACTAGAACAATTCTACAGTGAATATTTTAAAAAGAAGTGCATCTTTCTATATAAATTACTTTAAGAGCATGTGATTTTAGTATGTAACAAATAATTAGTAAACAAATATTTGGGTAACATTAAGGAACAATTTGGTACATTAGGTGTTAATTGTTTTTGGAAAATATAAAATGTCAAACTTAAAGATTTAATCCACATGTACTAATAGTGAAACAACCTTTCTACTGTTCGTAAATCATATTTGTTCGATCACTAAAATACTTTGACTGTTATTAGAATATCTAACTTAAAAGTCATGCAAATTTTAGTTTGTGATTGGTTAATAGTGTAAAAAGTTTTATACTATCTTCGGTGTATAAAATATTTCATTATATTTTATTACAATATAAAAAAATTTATTCTATAATAAAAATTAAATAAATATTTGTCTTATTTATTACGTGGATAATTAGCTTAATGGAGAAACCACAAAATCTTTTGCTTTAGGCCTCTTACAATCAAAGTGGAAATTCGAGTGAATCTAATGTTATTGATTTTTTGTTTTAAAAATAAAATATGTTTTGGTAAAATAAGGTTAAATTTGTTTTCTATTTAATTTTAAAATAGTTTCACTTAAATATAAAAAATCATAAAAATAACTTTTATAATTCTTGTTTATGTTTTAACGTTAACACATAACCACCAGTTTTTGTTGCTTTTGTTTGATAAAGTATCAATTTTAAAATCAATTTAATAATAAAAATTTGTAACGCTCTCTTTGTTGAACTTATAGGATGCTATTTTGGCTATTAAAATCGCCTTTGAGAAAAGCTGACATAAACTTCGGTGATTATGCTCTCGTAGTTTCTATGTTTAAGAACTATTTGTTTATTATCCCTTAGAGATTGTGTATAGGTGGGATAATATGCTTATCCCTTATGCTCTCATATTTATCGAGAAGGAAATGTATGTGCCGTTATACTTGTTTCATTTGGTACCTCATTTCATGATTTTAGTTTGTTGTATTTAATCTCTAATTTTATATCAAAAGGTTTTTTTAAAATAAGAATAATCTTTCTATCTTTAGATTTAAACGGTTTTCCAGGGGTTTTGGTTGGGTCTCCCACGTCTTGTTTTTTTCCATAATTTTATCTATTAATATGTTGGTGTTGCAAATGATTATTAGTGTGTTTGGTGTCAACCTAATTGAGATAACTTACACTAGCAATACCTTTTGCACATTTTCTTTAAACGATAATTTATGATCTTCCATTTGTAACTCTTTTGTATCAAACCTCGACATCTATCTTCTTTGTATTTAGTTGTATTTTCGTAGTGTACAACACTTTTTCCTTCAACTTGTTAATATCATGTACACCACGTACCAATTCTTCTAAAGTTGAAGTTGTTGACTCTTGTGCCTCTTCTAAACTAGTTAGATCAATATGATAAGAAAATCTTTCACTAGCTTTTGATTTCCTTTTTCTTTTAGCTACTTTTGTCCCCATTGGACAACTCTTTAAGTGAAATTGGGTTGCGATTACAACTTTTCTGCATGTCGAATTAGAATAGGGTGGGCATGCTCCATAAGCAGATGTCTTTATTCTCTAGCTATCTATTCAAATGATGAGTTTGTTCACTTAGGTTCATCATTTTTACATTCACCATGTAAACTCTAACTTCAACTGATCACATGTATCTTAAACATAAATTATATGTGTATCTCCCATGATTTTAGTGATAGAGCTACCACTTTTCTTTCTTGAATTGGCTTAATTTTAACACCCTCCAAATTTTAAATTATATTATTCAAATTTGTTGATTAAGACTTTAGTTGTACCAATCCCTTCACATGCAAATCAAAATGATGTTTATTGTAATTGTATGTAATTATTTTCCCAAAAATTATGATTTTTTATTTAGCCCCACAATTGTATCTTTCATAATGTTTAGCCATAATTGAATGAGATTGTTATATTTCTGTTACGTAAACATTTATCGTTGTTTTCTAGGGGCCTAAAGCAAGGGTTTGATCTATTTAATACTTAGATTATCCCTGTGCATAATTACATTTTGAACCTACATCGATGCTGGAGTTTTAGTTTGTATAACTTCCTTGAAATCGTGATGTAGGGGTGTTCAAGACCTGACTCAATTTATTGACTCAACTTCCCCCAAGTGAACATTGCCCCAAGTGAACCTGACGTATAATATGACCTAGTATTGAATAGAGACAATTTTGGGCCAACCTTCGTGTTACATGGCTTACCTATAAATACACATAATCTTAATATATAATTTTATATTACCTTTTTAATCAATAGTTTTTCATCTAAAGTTTGACCTTCTTTTCTGTGCATGTGTCTTTGAATTTTTTGAATTGTTTCATTTTTTGTTTATTTGAAAATACACTCACATATAAAATGATATTATTATTATTCATACAACAATGTCCATTTGTAATGAAGCAGAAAAATATATCATATATTAAGGGTTTATTTGAATTGGTGGTATAGTATACGATGAAGTGAAATAAAATATAATGAAATAATGCCCATTTTTTATACAATAAAACTCATTTATTAAATTAATTTATCTAATTCTATTATTCCATTTTATACCATTCATCCAAAGATATGGTATGAGAAATTATAGTGTATATAATATATTATGGATGGTCTCGAAATTAGTTATGCATACTAATTTATAGGCAAGTATATGACTTTAAAACTTAATGTATTGCATCACTCTTTGTTATTACTTGTATATGCATGTATTTAATTCCTAGCTTAAATTCAATAAATTTTGCACTCTTTGTTCTAACACTTTCTGCAATTACATAATATTCATAAACAAATGTGCAAATCTAATGTGATAATTAAAATTATTACATAATGCTTTAGGCTTTAAGAACACTTGTTAAATAGGAATTTAAAATGAATTAGTATTCTTTATTGTTTAGATAAAGCGCTGCTATGTTCATTATAATTCTATGCATGATTTTTGCTCACACAATGCACATTAACGTCTATCAAATTATCATGTTAAATGAGTTAACATCATTTTTGTGCAAATTCACATATTTACTTCCTTGTAAGCAATCTTTCTAATGTGCTCTAATTGTATTTCTAGTCATGTGTTGTATGGGATATAAAATGATCAATTTTAATATGTCAAATGATAAATGAATTAACATAGTAAAAGTTCACATTTTACAATTTTGTTAGCAATGCTTTAAATGTGTATTAATTGCATTGTTAAACAACCTTTGCAATGTGCAGGTCATATTGTGAAACTTAATGGAATAAGATTCTATGCTTCCTTCCATAAGTCGGACTTGTAGTACATTTTTCGTGATATATCTTATCTCCACAAGTCTTCTTATATATGTTCATTTATCTCACAATTTTGGATGAATCCAACTTGTTTTGTATATCTTAATCAAACTATATTTTGCTTGATACTTAAGTGTAATATTTTGGATATGACCTTTTAAATGTATGCCTTGTTTTGAGATTATTTTTGGAAGAATTTCAACAAGAGGATATATAATTAGTTTTCATGAGAATGTTTAGTGTAAATTGGCTATAAACTTCAAAATCAGTCTAAAAAGAATAAGGTTTGCATATTTTGCTCTTAAAATCATATTTGACTTGTTTCTAGCATGAAAGTGTTGTTTTGAAACTGATGAATGATCATCGTGATGCAATTAGATGTTAAGTATTAAAAAATAGATATGAGCTTTATGAGATGCGTATGTTTGTGCATAATGAGTCTTATTTGTTGCGTAGTGTTATTATGAAATATGATCTAAGTGTTCAAAATATATTTTAAGCATGAAATAGCAGCAACGAAAAAGTCTCATACACACTTACTAATGAAAGTAAGCTTAAGCATGTGTGTAATTGTTAACATGTGTGTTTGCATAAATTTTGTGAGAATCATTATGTGAAATTGTTTTATATTTCTCTAAAATGAAAGCAAATCCTCTTACAGAAGATGGTCTTCTAAGAGTTTTTTTGTTTTTTTGAAAAATCCATAAACATCTTCATCATGAGAATATTCTAAAAAAAGAGAGAACTATTATTGACATGATGTCAATTCACTCTGATTTTGAGCTTCCTCATATACACAATCTTCTCTATTTTTAAAATTATTGGACAATATCAACTGATTATTTGTCTATCCAGTGGCTAAAATCTAGTTCATCATTTCCTAATAACGAGCATGATCATGTTCAAATAAAAGTGTTGCCTCTAGTGAAAGAGGACAAAGAGCAAAAAGGTATCATACTCAAAAATAAAAAAAAAAATTGGAATATTATAAGATATTCAATTTCATAATATTTGGGGGAATTATTAGAGAATATTCTCTTCCTTTCAACTTGTTTTAAAATTGAGGTAAAATAATATTTTCTAAAACTGAGAGAGTATAATGTTTGTAACTAAAGTTATAAATGTATTGCAATGTGCTTGCATGTATTTCTTATGTGATTCGACCATATTGACTTTGTTATCATTGTTTATGTCTTGATTACAATGTCGACTGAAATGATTATTGATCATCAAACGTACTTTGTGTTTTAATGTAAAATGCAAACTTGATAAGTTTAATATGTGGATGGACTTCTCAAATTGCATGAATTCTATGTGCAATATGTTCTTATTTTTGTTGCCTATGATTGTCCTACATATTTTTTTCTTCCCCTCACACATTTTGATAGATGCCAAAAGGGATATATATGTAAAAAGGGAGATAAATATATGATGAAAATAACTAATGAAGAATGTTTAAGAGTTAACCTATTGCATGCATTTAGGGTGCGTTTAATTAAAATGTAAAGAATTAAACTCTTGCATGTGTTTAGGGGGGTTTAATTGCATATCTGAATGTTATTGCATTTGTTGTTACAGCCATCCATAAAACTTAAAATTTATTCAAAATGTTTTTCATCATAAAAAAAAAGAGATTGTTGCATCAAAACATTTTTTAATATATGTTTTAATGACAACAAGCTTTATGATGCACATGTAAAGTTTTATGAATGGTGATCTATTGAGGATTACACTAGAGTTTTTCTTAAGGAATAAGAATCACATAAGTAAACAAAATAGAAATCACTCACATAAGCAAGTGCACGATATCTACTCAATAAAAGCTACTCACATCAACAAGTTCACAAATTTCATGAAGATATTGGAAGGATATTGTTTGATTCTCAAGATAATTAATTTGGAAGATGAGAAACTCTTCATATAGAGTCTTCCTCATCATATGAAAGTTCTTACTTGAAGGAATCTTTGAAGAATTAATTCAACTATTTACCATTTATGTATAAGAATGTTTGTTACAAAAGAATAGAATATTCGCTTTTCCCAAGATGAATGTTGGCCTAAAAGTATATGATTATAGCACCTACATTGTTTCAAAAAAGTTTATGAATCAATGATAATCATACAAATCAAAATTTGTTTCAAGAATAAAGTGCAACAAGTGTTCAAAATGTTCCGAACCAAGGAACAAAGATTGATCAAAATGATCATCTACTTGTAAAAGATGACATGCAAAAGATAAAAGTGTATTTTAAAGTACAAAGATATGACCTCTACGCACAAACTCTTATACAAACAATAATAAATGTCTTAAAAGGAAGAAAAAGTTTCCTCCCACTTTTATACTTACATCATATTTCAAGAGAATATTCTAGTCAGGTGGACATTCACTTCAAGACTTAAAACAAAATTAAGAATGATCATTTTGGTATCATGGTAAATATGTCCAATGGACATATCATGGATTCAAACATATAATAAGATCAATAAAGAAGTGGAATAATATCTTTATGAAGGAATCTCATAAGGAATATATAATAAACTATATCAATCATTCAAGAGAATGATTGTTGAATCTTCAAGAGAACATCTTTGTGAAGAACATGCTCGATACATTCATGTCTATCTAAATCATCTCAAAGATACTCAATGGACAAGACAAGATGTGTGCAATCACCAAGAGAAATTGTGGAAAGTATTGTATCTATAAAATATTTCGGGGATGATATGCTAACAAGATATTAACTTTTCATCAGAGTTGAGAACATTCCCAACTTTGATGAAAGACTATTCTCATGATGAATATGTTCATTGCACTCAAATATTTATATCAGGTCAGCAAAATAACAAGAATTAATTTTGAAGAAGAAATAGTTTCAAGATTGAATCATTTATTAAAAAATGATTGAAGAATATCCAAATAGAATGTTCTTCTGGTCACATTAAAGAACAAATGACACAAACAATCTATTTTGATTTGACAACATGCAAACTTTAGGTAGTAATATGCATGGACCTATATAGAATTCATTTAGCAAATTAAATACAAAATATTTAAAGTGTAAGAGAAATATTGTTCAAAACAACAAAAGTGCACTTTAATGTACCACTCCCAACATTTACATAATCATTCAACAAACATTCTAGTTGACTTCATCTTATATCATCGAAAAGAACGTTATGGTCTATATATAATGATCTTATCTGCAAACAATTAATTTTTTTTATACTTCAAGAGATCGATCATAATCTTTGCATGATACATTGGGGCATGTGCCCAACATTTATATTTTCCTCCTACATAATAATGATGCCTTCCAACATCTATAAATACACGAAACTTTGAACTTTTGAAGCTAAGAGATTACATTTGAACCATAATCTACATTTTAAGTGCAAGTATTGTAAGTATTATAACATATTTGTGGATCAAAGTTTTGAGTGTGTTTATATATCAATCTCATTTATCTTGAGTTGTAAACAGATCCCACAAAACCTGTATCATATTCTTGTAACTTCTTGAAGTCTTCCTTTTTAAGTTGAATTGAGAGAAAATCTTGTAAGTTTCTCAAGGATAAGAAAATACAAGTCGTAAGTCTGGTAAAGCTAAGAGAATACAAAGTATAAGTCTGATAAGGGTAGTAGAATACAAGTTGTAAGATCCATAATGATCTAAGTTATAAGGATTGGACTAGTCCATTTTGGGTAAATTAAAATACTTCTTGTTCATGAGTTCTCTAACCTTTACTCTTCATAATACACATACACAAATCACCACACACTCACTATATGTTCAAAATAATTTTAGATTTTATTATAAGTTGTGTTCAGAAGATCCTCTACAAGAGAAAGTCCTCTAACAAATAATTGTTTTTCAAGAACACACTCGAGAAAGGTATTTACTAAGTGTAGGGTCAAAATTCAAAAGAGTTATAATTCAAACCCTTATTTTTTGTGTTGTGACTTTTATTCCACTTCAAGACCGACCTAAACCACTAAGGCAAATGTTTTTACAACTAAAAAATATTTACCCGATAAAAATATTTATGATATTATTAATTACGTTACAGATTTATTTATAATTTGTTAATTTAGTTAAAAAAATTTGTCCATAAGTCTATGCAGCTATTTTTTTTTGTTTTTTTACATTTAAAATAATATACATTAAAATAATTTTGATAGACAGTTAAAAATTAATATTACTGTATATTTTAAAAATTATAAATGTTGTCTAGATTTAATCTTGCTTTAATATATATATATATATATATATATATATATATATATATATATGACCAATTGAAACTTGTTTTGAATAATGGACAATCTTGTAAAATTATATTAGTGGGCTTAATATACACTTTTATTTTTTATTTTTAGATGTGTATATTAGCAACTCTTTCATTTTAATTAAAGCTACTAAACCATTAAGTGATTCAAAGACATACTTTTTTATTAAAATAAAAAGGATATGTATAAATAAGTTGTGATTTATTAAAGTAGAAGAATCTTCGACCGGAATATTATGCGTATCACACGTATGATAGATTTATCCATTTGAATCGAAAAATTAGAATAAACTATTAAGCATTGTGAGAAATAAAACCCATATCAAAATATAGAATAAAAATCAAAAGCTATTAGAGATAATCCACATGAACAAAAATGGAAGATAAATAAAATAAATTATAATGAAATTGATGATAGTAAATCGGAAATGATGCACTAAAGAGACAGAGCCGTCCAGGGAGAGGCAGCTAGAGTCTTTGTTTTAGGTTTTGTTAATTTTTTTATTTTATTTTAGTTTTTATATGGTTGAGAGGTGTAATAATATTCTATAAAAACACTTAATATACTATAAAAACTCTTCCGACCTCCAACTACTTTAAACAGAAAAAAGTTTTCAAAAAAGGTTTTTAATTTTTAGCATAATCATTATTTCAATTGATAGTTGTGTTGACTGGACTACTATTCAATCAAAATTATAAGATGATGCACCTATTTATGACATTAAAGGCGTTATTCTTCATTAAAAAATTCTCTTAAAATGTCGTATTAAAACTTTCATTTAAAACTTTGTTATTAACACGACAAAACTATTGTTTTTTTTACTTTGACTCTACTTCCTAATTCCTTACTTTGATTTATTCTTCTTTTTTAATTTTAATTGTGTGATTAGTTCTTGTCGCGGGTCATAATATATTCAAGTATGAATTTCTAATTTATTCGTCTCTTTTTCATATGTTAATATATTGCTTGTATAAGAAGGTTAGATTCTTTTTCAAATGCATATAAAAAAGTTAGGTTCTTTTCAAAATGTATATATTACTTATAGAATAATGTTAACAATTCCTATAATTGTCGCTGCAGCAGAAAAAAAATTTCAAAACACAAATTAATTAAATCTTATCTAAGATCAACGATATCACAAGAAAGATTAAATGAATTAGTTTTATTATCAATTGAAAAAGAATTGTTAAACGAATCAATTGCAATAATTTGATAAATAATTTTGCATCGAAAAAAGTGCGAAACATAAGTTTTAAATAAAATATTAATAATTTATTTATTAATTTTAAAAAGATTCGTTTGATATTTTTGTTTTAGAGCTCATAACGTATTGAATTGGCCCTATAAAGAGAATAATGAAAAAGTAATGAAAATTAAAAAATTAGTGAGTGAGATATTGTTTCTTTAAAATAATAATAAATATAAAATTACAATTATGCCCATTAAAATATATTAATTTTTTTATCCAAATAAAAAGTGTGTCGGTGGCTAACATATACCTTCTATTTTTTAAGTATTATATTACTAAGAAGTTTTTAATATATAAAAACCTCATTTTAAAAATTTGCTTAGCTCTTCAAATTTGTTAGATTGCTTGCTTTTTTTTTTTTACTAAAAAATATAATTAGGTTGAAATGCCAATCATAATTAAAATGTCAATCCAGTCATAATTATGATCTTTCGCTCCAAATTGGCTTAATCTACCCACTTTCCAAGCCAACCAGACAGTGCGTGGTGGAGAACGGAAGAACGGGGCAACGAAAGATGCGTGTGGTTTGGGGTTATTATATAACGGAGACTGAACAGAAGCAATAATTCCGTCACCGTTAAATACCACGTGTTTTGTTGTCTGTTTCCAAGCATGCAACAGGATTGGCTCGAGTTACCCAGCACAAGGCACAACACAAATCATTAATTCATTTTATTCTCTTATTTCAACCATTTTCTTTTCTTTTTGTCATTTTCTTTTTGTTTTGGTAATTCAAATTGATACCACATCTTCTTAAATGCTGATTATGCGCTAATGCTACGATATGCTTATTTTTGGAGGGGTCAACTTTCTAGAACGATGAATAAAATATACATTTATATTACCATTAGAGTTGTATTTAACAACCGTTTGATTTTGACTCCATTTGGTGAATTGAAACGAATTGATCGGAAGAATTAAAATTTGATAATTAAATTAATAATTGATTGAATTTTTTTTTGTTGAGCTTTAAATTACTAAAACACTTTTTTTTAGAAATAAGATGTTTAAAACTCAAAAAATAAATTAAATTTAGTGGAAGAAATTAGTTTTTTATTATATAATAAATTTCAATTTATATATCTGTTTTTTTATTATGATAAAGTCGACACAATTTGAATAAAATTATTTCTAGTAAGAAAAATATCCGGTAAAAAAACATATTATATTTGTTACTACAATAATATTTATAGTTGTTGACAAGTTAATTAAGTACATTTAAAACAAATATCATTTTGTCTATTCTAGAAACAAACAAAAAAAGGCATCGAATAGGAATATTCGTCATCAAGGGGACTTAACTCCATTTTGCTAGTGAGACAGGGATCATATATAAACCTTTGAAGAGAATATGCAACTAAATACTGGATTTTATAATATTCGTCTCTACTGTTCAGCACGTCTTTTTCCCCAATTTAATGAATTGAACTTAAATTTTTCTCTCTCATGGTCATACAGGTGTTTATTAAATTAACTTGCATCCTTTAATAAATTATAAATTGAAGGAGTTAGTCAGAAAATATGATATTTAACAAAAAAATTTAGTGAAAAATATCTAATGAGTTTAGAAGAAAAAAAAATCTACAAAGTTTTTGTTCAGAAAAAATACTTCATTAGCCAATTAAATAAACTTAACAATACATAGAGAACATTTCTAGTACGATTTGTGAGCTGACACATTAGCGGTTCTTCTCACATGAGGAATTAAACAAAAATAATGAATTATTAATCATTCGACATGATGAATAGAGCATAGTTCCAGACGGATTCAATGAGTCATCTTCTTCCATAATACATTGCTTCAGCTACGTCAGATCGTCAATTTTCCAAGTAGTAGCTACTAAAACTTTTTCCTCCATATCTCTAATAATACCACCAATGTCCTGTGAATCATGGTGTGGACCAGCAACATCCACATTGATCTTGAAATAGTAATATGGAGAAAGGACTATCTGGTAGATGGGGTTGAAAATTGATTAGATGTAGCAATTGTGACACTCTCTATCTGTAGAATTAATGTTAAATAGTGAATTTTGTTTGCAAAATATTAAAAACATATTTATTAACTTTATAAAGTACAACTTCATCATCATCTTCTAAAGAGTATCACTCCAAAATTTTACAACTTTCTAATTACAAAAATACCTTAAAATCCCATGTCACATGGTTAAAGTCTAATGTAATTAGAATATAAAGATTTCGGGTCCTTAACTCTTGAAGTCACACCGTGATAACTATTGCGAAGATCCTTTCACTATAGTACATTTGAAAATGTTGGCTGTGAGACACCATATGCACGAAACTGCTTAAACGTAAAAATAGCAAAAATATGTTGAAAATAAAAAACTATATTTATTAAAACATATTACATAAGAATATCTCAATTGCAAAGAGTATTAATCTAAATATTTATAAACTTCTAATTACAAATATGTCCTAAAACCCACAATGTAGTTAGAATATAAGGACCTCAAGTCTTTAACTCTTGACGTCACATTGTAAGAATTTTCGCAGAGATCTTTTCACTGTTAGCACCTAAAAATGTTGGTAGTATGGTGAGAATCACAATTCAAACATATAGAGAATATAAAACGAGCATAAAATATACTCGAACAAAACATAATCTTTATTTTATTTATTTACCAATCCATCATTATTCAATTGAGAATGTTTTCGGCGTATCCACATTCTGTTTGATCTTTCAAAGGTGTTAGGTTTTCAATCCAAAGGCTGTAGAGGTAATGTCTATTTTATTTATTTACTTTCTTAAGATTATTAATTAGGATGTCAGGATAAGCCAAAATTAGCTCATTTTGTTTTAAATATTTTTCAAATAAGTTAAAATGCCAAAATAGGGTTTTTATGTCGTTACTAGGGCTCTGTTAGGGCATTGTAGGCATTTACAAACCCCTAAACCCTATATTCACCAATGCCATGAAGTTATAATTCCCTAAGATTATTCTTAATTTCATTTTAAATACATATTCGAACTCTTGCAGAATTATCGATTATTATGGTATCAGTAGGGCTATCGTCAAAGGAGCCGTTCGAGTTAAACCAAAGTGGACATAAGCATTAAGGTACTTGAATTATATTCTAACACTTTCAAAGTTTTACTAATTATTAACTTAGGTGGGGCAAAGATTTCGCACACATTGAGGTTAAATAGTTAAGGAGAGCTAATGTTTGTTAGTAACTCATTAATGTTATTAATGAGGTTATGCCAGACTTATGCTATATATCGTATGATTGATCTAATGAATATTATTGGGAGATGCACTAATTACTTGCTTGCATGTTGTTTGCTCTAATTGTTCAAATGTGTTATGTGATATATGAATACTTGTGATAGTTAGACTGAGTAACGCTGACTAACCTCCATGTGATATATGACCGACATATATAGATACTATCCTTAACATCATTTAGTAGCCTGAGTCAGCATATAGATGTTATCCTTGACAATATTCCATGTGATATATGACCGACATATATAGATGTTATCTTGACAATATTCGATGTGATATATGACCGACATATATAGATGCTATCCTTGACAATATTTAGTAGCCTGAGTCAGCATATAGGTGAAGAATGCAATGAATAATTAAGACTTGATATAAGGGTTATACTTTGAGGATGTTGTGCTTATGTACATAGCTATATGTGAAATATGTATTCCTTTTTTATGCCTTATCCCTTCTTTTATGTATGTACATAAATCTTAGCCCTTATTTTTATTGTGTATGTGGTATTTACGTTTGTGTTGCAGATGACTTGCTATTTTCCTCATTTTCGAGGGCATTTGGACAACCCCTTTGAAGTGACTTGGAAATTTTGTATCATGAAGATGTAGGTGACAAGCATTGGAACTTTGAATTGGAAGGAAGCACAACTTTACACCAGATTAGTGAGCTACATAAACAAGAGTCCCAAACAAGAAGATACTACGTTTATGGCACACGTACGGATCACACGTGATTTTTCCTTCCAGCGTATTTGGGACATTCATCATCTCTTCGACGAGCCTTGGTGCATGATAACCTAGTCATAAGCAATGTAGGCAGACATAATTGTGTTTGCCGCGAACTATTTGACTTGGTCTATCAAGAATGTAGGTGCAATTTTAGGATGGGGTAGATATTTAGGGAATAACACGCGTAGTTTGTTGACTCTACATTTTCTTTACATCATCTTGCTACCCCTTAGAGTTAGTCCCAGATAGAGATGGAATTGGCGACTCGAAAAACGAGGATATGTGTATATTATTTTGGCTAGAATCAGGTCCGTTTTTTGGTTGATGGTCACCATTTTATATTTTGGTTGTTTTCTTTGATGCATTCTCTTTTTACTTCACTGGTCCACGTGGTAGATGCCACAATACACTATGATATATATATATATATAGTTCCCTCTACTTCATTGATTGATTCTAATTTATCAAATTAATTATAACATAATAAGGATTAGTTAACTAGTTTCAACCAACCAATGAGATGACAGAGTTAACGGTGCAAACACGAGAAGGGGAGGTTGAATTGTGTTTGCCAAAGTTGAAAACTTTTTTCTGATTTGATGAACGTTGATATAAATTACTTGGAGACGATGCAATCAGATTCTGCAGCAGCGAATAATAAAAGCATAAGTATTTGGACACATAGATTTATTCTGGTTCACCATTAACTTGGCTACATCCAGTCCCTGTTAAGACAAAAATCTCAATTAAAGAGTTTTGATGAAAACAAACAAAGATTAATTAAAGACTCTAATTATGATTCTAAGTTAATTGTTATTTAACATGTTCTTTTGAGTACATTAAATCTAAGATAGGTACCTAGAAGAATCAAGTTAAAAGAACAAAGCAAAAGATGCACTGCCAAGAACCAAGAACGTTCTGGACATTCTTCTGGAAAAACTAGAACGTTCTGGACGTTTCTTCTGGAAAAACCAGAACATTCTCCAAGACTCTGTTCACTTCATCAAGGCTGTTGGAACCTGATTTTTACGCAAGGAAAAATCATGCTTATTTTAAACAAATTTCCAGTACATCATCATGAGATATGAAGCTTCAAAGCTAGCAAAGGAAACACTCTAAAAGATCTAAGGAGAAAAGATTTAGAGCAAGGCAAAACAGATGAAACAGCTGAAAATGATCATTCTACAGCTTCTGCTTTTCTGCACCAGAACATTCTCCAAATTCTGAACCTGTTCAAGAACGATTCTGATTTAATGCACAGCATCACATTCTGACACGTATTATTAATGCTACAGTGTGCACAAATCAGATGGCAACAGATTAAACAAATATAAGAAAGTCAAGAAGTAAAAAAGGCAAAATAGTTTAATCAAAAGATTTGAAAAAAGGGAGATTTACAATTCAAACCCCCCTTCCTTGTAAATCGATTTTGCTACTTCAGTCCCCTCATTGAGAAGGCTTTAACCCACTAATTCAAACACTTTGAATTACACAACACCTGACCCTTCAAGCCAGTCTTCCCAAACAGCTTGACAGCTCCAGACTTTTGAGGAACAACAACACCTTGACCCTACAAGCCAAGTCTTCTCCTACCAATCTGACAACCCTAGATTGAAGAAGGAACTTACACCACTATTGGGTTGAATACAAAGGTTTGGAACTTGAGTAGTTGCTTCTGGAAAGCTGATTATAACAATGACTTTCACACTATAAGAAAAGAACACTTAGAAAATATTTCTCTTTCGCACAAGTGTTTCTCTATTTGAACTCTAAGATGAATTTGGATTTTAAGCTTGAGTTTTTCTATTTTTCAATGATTTCTTCTTCAGCCCGGAGTATCTATTTATAGATGAGATTTGGGCTTTCTACTTGGTCCAAGTTTAATTTCGAATTGTATTTTGTTCAGATTTCTTTGTAAATTCTTCAACTTGATTCTGT
Source organism: Cicer cuneatum (assembly GCA_037974295.1). Taxonomy (NCBI): domain Eukaryota; kingdom Viridiplantae; phylum Streptophyta; class Magnoliopsida; order Fabales; family Fabaceae; genus Cicer; species Cicer cuneatum. Next base: position 42,523,551 of record JBBPBO010000005.1, on the reverse strand, counting down.
TCCTTTTTAAATTTTGAACCAAATCTTCTTCAGATCTTCTTCAAATTTCAATCAAGTCTTCTTCGAATTTGAATTAAATCTTCTATGAATCTAGACCAGTCTTCTTTCATACTCTGATGTTTGCCTCGGATGTATCCTCTGATGATGTCCTCTAATTCCTGCCTCTAAAGGTATCCTCTTATTTTTGCCTCGGATGATATCCTCTGGTTTTTGCCTCAGATGATATCCTCTGATTTTTGCCTCGGATGATATCCTCTGATTTTTGCCTCTGATGATATCCTCTGATTTTTGCCTCTGATGATATCCTCTGATTTTTGCCTCTAATGATATCCTCTGATTTTTGCCTCTGGTGATATCCTCTGGATGCATCTTCTGGTGACATCCTCTGGTGATATCCTCTAGTGATATCCTCTGGTGATATCCTCTGGTGGCATCCTCTGGTGGTATCCTCTGGTGGTATCCTCTGGTGGCATCCTCTAGAGGTATCCTCTGGTGACATCCTCTAGCGGCATCCTCCGTTCTTCGAAGTCAAATATATTATTCTCATAAAATACTTTTGTTAACATCAAAACTTTAAGTGAAAAACCAACTTGGTTCCAACAATCTCCCCCTTTTTGATGATGACAAAACTTGTATTTTTGATAACCACTTTTCTTTCTATTTCTTTGACTCCCCCTAAGCCTAAGCATCAGTTTCTCCCCACTTTATATCTTTCTCATATATATTTCTCTCCCTAAGTCTAAGCCCCAATTTATCTTCTCTTTATCAAAGATCTTGTCTTTTCCCCCTTTTGTCATCAGACAAAAAGGCATGAAAGTAATTTTTTTTTGTTTCGTGAAACCTTTGTTTTTTTTTGAATAAAATGAATATAACAGATTACAAGAAATATAAAAACTAATTTAAAACTAAACTACTTTGAAGTGATTACAATATCAGTCAGATATGAAGGTAGGATTTAGGTTTTTCTTGATGAAGTCAAACCTATATTCAGGTAGTGGTTTGGTGAATATGTCAGCCCATTGGTGATCAGTGTCTACAAACTGAATGTTGAGTACCCCTTTTTGAACGAAGTCTCTAATGAAGTGATGTTTGATCTCTATGTGTTTAGCTCTGGAATGAAGTATAGGGTTTTTGGTTAGATTGATGGCAAAAGTGTTGTCACCAATAGATGGGAATGTTGGTTTCTAGGATTTTGTAGTCTTCTAGTTGATGTTTCATCCAAAGTAGTTGAGAACTACAGCCAGCTTCTGAAATGTACTCAACATCTATTGTTGACATTGCAACAATGTTTTGTCTCTTACTTGACCAGGATATTAAGTTGTCACCTAAAAAGGTGTAGTTTCTGCTGGTGCTCTTTCTCTCAAGTTTATCTCCAGCATAATCAGAATCACAGTATCCACTAAGTTTGTACTTAGGAGATTTCTTGTAGAACAAGGTAAGGTTGGTAGTGCCTTTTAGGTATCTAAGAATTCTCTTAACAACAGTTGAATGTGATTCCCTAGGGTCAGATTGAAATCTTGCATATACACATACACTAAACATGATGTCAGGTCTAGAAGCAGTGAGGTCCTATCATTCCTCTATAGGTTTTTTGATCAACTTTTTGTCTGAATCATCTTTTTCAAGTGAGCAAGTAGGGTGCATTGGTGTAGCCATAGGTTTGCAATCACTCATCTTAAACTTCTTGAGAAGCTTTTTTGTATATTTCGTTTAATGAATGTATATACCTTTTTGACTTTGCTGAATTTGTATCCCTAAGAAGAACTTAAGGTCTCCCATCATACTCATTTGAAATTCATGCTGCATTAATTGAGAAAATTCTTGGCAAAAAGTGCCATTAGTAGATCCAAAAATAGTGTCGTCAACATAAACTTGAATAATAAGAATGTCATCTTCTATTGATTTTCTAAAAACTGTATTGTCTACTTGTCCTCTTTCAAAGTTATTTTTAAGCAAGAAGTTACTAAGTCTATCATATCATGCCCTAGGTGCTTGTTTTAAACCATACAAATATTTTCTATGTTTAAAAACATGATTTGGAAATTCAGAACTTTCAAAACCTGGGGGTTGTTTAACATAGACTTCTTCACTTATATAACCATTTAAAAAAGCACTTTTAACATCCATTTGAAATAATGCAATGTTATTATTTGCAGCAAAAGAGAGTAGGATACGAATAGCTTCTAACCTGGCCACTGGAGCAAATGTCTCAGTGTAATCAATGCCTTCTTGCTGACTGTAGCCTTGTGCAACAAGTTTTGCCTTGTTTCTGATTACTTCACCTTTTTCATTTAGCTTGTTTATGAAAACCCACTTGGTTCCAATAATGTTCTTTTCTGGTCTTGGTACTAGATCCCAAACATCATTCCTTTCAAATTCATTTAACTCTTCTGCCAATGCTTCATCAATAGAGGTAGGCTTAATTGATGAGAGTAAGCCAAACAAACTGGTGTCTTTAAGTGATGATCTGGTCTTTAAAGGATCACTTGCACTTCCAATGATTAGAGTTTTAGGATGAGATGACTTGTACTTCCATCCAAACTTAACCTTTGTTTCTCTAGACTAAACAGATTTATCTTATAAATGTTGTTTTGCCTCTGATTTGTAAAGAGTACAGATCCATCCTTCTAACTAATTGCCTTGCATGTTTTTTGATTGAATATAATATCATAATTATTATCACTTATTTGACTAATACTTAATAAGTTATGCTTAAGACCTTTAACAAACAAGACATCTTTAATAGAAGGAGAAGTACCATTACCAACTGTGCCTTGACCAATGATTTGGCCGTTTTGCTTTCCTCCAAAAGTCATTGTGCCTCCTTTGCTCAAGGTTAGTTCTTGGAACATAGACTTTTCTCCTGTCATATGTCGCGAGCATCCACTGTCCAGGTACCATGATTGGTGTTGTAACTTGATTGCGGATGACATATGCAATAAAGATAGTTTTGTTCTTAGGTACCCAAATCTGGTTGGGTCCTGGTTTGTTAGTCTTGAAAGGTTTCTTGTCTTTCCTTGTATTTATCATGGGACAAGATAGTTTGGAGTGACCTTTCTTAGAGAAAATAGTACATAAAACATAAGAAGAAATAGGTATAGTTTCAGTTATAGGTTCTTCAAATCTTATACCTCTTTTACCATTGCTACTAACTCCATAAATCATAGAAGCATATTTGCTTCTTTCCATACCATTAGCAAGAAAGTCTTGAAATACTTGTTCATGCATATCATTATTTGTTATTTCTCTCTACTCTTTTTTTCTTCACCAAGTTTTATCTCCTTAAGATTTTTCTGTGAGGTTTTTAATGAGACACGTTGTTGGTCATTTGGATTGTACCATTATATTTTGAACTAGTCTCCCAAACATCTTTGTCCTTATCTATTTAATAATATTTATTGGAGTGTTGCAAATGATAAGTGGTGGTTGTGGAATATAACATAGTTAATATATCATATCTACTATGTGATGTCTTTGTACTATGATTTTAGGTGTTGTTTGAAAAAAAACTCAATATACCACATTTTGTTTTGTTTTATCTATTTATTAAAAAAACTTTGTCGCAAGTTTGTAGTAGACTAGCATGGCAAATAGATGAGTTTATAGTTTAAAGCTTATAAAGTATAAGATCTGTTTGGTACCAATTGTTTATGAGCTTATAGCTTATAACACTTTTTGATAAGCTAATTCAAGTAAGTTATGAACTTATCATTTTTCTTTCAATTTTTCCTGTATTATTGTAATTAAAATCATTTTTATCCTTTATAATTTATTTAATAGTGTCAATGGATAATTTTAAATATAAAATTATTTCATTACTTATTTAATTTTTTTGTATTTTTTTAATTAATTTATAATATTTATTTTGTTCACAAGTACCAAATACAAAAATAAAATGTTATCTTATTAGTTATGTATCAAACTAATATTTATCTGTCGGTATTCTATTATATCTTTATTTAATTTTATAGTATCCTATCTTGCACGTCAAAAACACCCTTATTGTTTACTCTATTGATTATATCAACTATGCCTGCTGCTGATTATCCAAACCCCACCACCACCCCCAAATCAGGGATGCTTTTTTTCAACTTTATAGACGTCACTATTAGAGAAGAGACAACTAAGCTTTCAATCTTAGTTTAATTACCGTTCAATAAGCTTTCACTTTGGCTGCAAATGTGTGTACGTGTGAGAAAAAGAGACAACACTATGATTGGTGGGGTTTTATTTTGTAATTAATTTTGTGTGCATACAGTCATACACCATGTGGAAACCAACATGGTTTTGTTTGTTATTCTGAATTTGGGTATCCTTGGCCTGCACGAACAAAACATTTCATTCGAGTTTAAACTAATTTTTATTTGAATTTAGTGTTTTTGTGTGTAGTGTCTTTTAACATCATATGTTTTATATTATTTCAATCGATCAATGATAATCAAGTAAATTGGTGGAATTAAATAATTTTTTTTATAAACAAAATTTAGGTTAAGAGTGGGTGGTTCAATTCAAAAGAATTTACATTTATCTCTTTTTAGAGACACTAGTGTGATTTTCAACTGATTACATTCAATATATGTATTTTTATTATTAGACCAAACCATTTGAACTGTGAAATCAAAATAATTTTAACTATAATGATTTTGAATTCCACCATATTAGCTATTTTTATTAATGAAATATCTTTATATATTACAAGCTTTTGCTAAAGTTTGTCATATCATAACCTTTAATTAAATGGAATATATATACTAACTATTTATTAATATATTTTTAACTCAATTTTATTAATCCGTTACTTATGAAAAATTCTAATGATACATCACTTCGTCTTAGAATATAACAATTGCTACTGAAAGTTTATTTCATTTCAGTTAAAAAAATTAAGGAAACATTAATTAATTTTACTTTTTATTTTATTTTATGTTTTCACTAATTAAATAAAATATAAGGAAATACTTTGTATTTGTTGATCAATAGTATTTTGTGAATTGAAACTAAAATATTATTTTGAAAAGGAAACCAAACTTTAATGCCTTTAATATATATAATTAGCAACTTGGGGATGAGTACTAAATTACTAATATTTTTTTAGGTGAAGATGAATATCGAGGTACAATTTGACATAATTTATATTAGTTGTATGCCATTATTTTCAAAGCTTTCTTATTAAATAAGCAATGTGGATGGGGGAACTTGGGATCCATGTATGAGGACAATCATGGGAAAATGGGAAGAAATTTTTTAAGGTGATGGGTGGTGGAGGATACCCCTCCATATATTGATTATATGGTACATATGTTTGGTCACGAGTAAAAAATATAGAAGCTAACTAAGTGGAAGTTTTGGTCCCCCAACTTCAAGTTGTCTCCTTGACTTTACTTTTGACCATATTTTAGTCTCTCTCTTTCTTTGTCTTCCTTTTGTATAATCGTTTGCTCCTTTTGTAAGCGGGGACAAAACTCAATGTATTTAATAAGAAGAAAAAAACTCAATGTAAACATAAGTATGCAAATCCTAAACGTTGAATTTAGAGGAAGACATTAAACTCTTCTTTCGATGTGATGAATTATGGTTCGAATTTTGGTTGAGTGATGTGTCCTATTTAGTGTTAACATTGTCTCCAGCTACTAGATTAATTTATGAAGTTGTGTTTTAAGATTAGTTTATAAATCTTGGACTATCTTTTAGGATTGAATTTCATAATAATATTATTATTATTATTATTTATTCTTAATTTAGAATTGAGTTTATGTATCTTTAATTTATAAATATGAATTAATATTGAGTCTTCGTATCAAATCATTATTTAACACATTAGTATTTTATTAGAATCCTAACCTCATTTCTTTTTATCTCATTTTCTCTTATCCGATGACTCTCTATTGTTAACATGATAGCTAGAGTCTGTTTCGATCCTCCTTTAATTGTCTCGTTATTATTTTACTGCCGAGTTTCCAAAAGAATGTCAATGTACTTATTTTTTCTTTAATTGTCTCGTTATTATTTCACTGACGTGGTTGTGTTTGTTTTGCTTTTTAGTGTTTGGTTCTTTGGTTGTTTTTCTCTTCTCTTCTTATTTTTCTTTTGGATCTTGAATTTTGGTTATTGGATTTCTTGTTGGTTTGGTTCCTAACTGGATTGTAATTGTTTGATATGTCTACTTCTTTTTTGGTTGCTCCTCTCCCGGTTGATTTTTTATTTATTGTGATTGTTTGATATGATTGATGTTTCTTCTTTGGTTTCTCTTGTCTATGATGGATAATCTCTTTGATTTCCACTCCTAATTCTTTGGTTGCTCATTTCTCTCTTGGTTTCTCTCTTGTGATTGTCTAATATGGTTGTTACTCTTTATTTGGTCGTTCCTCTCGGTTGGATTATTTTTTTGTTACAAATTTTTTATATAGCTACTATTCATGTTTTAGTTGTTCACTCATCTCATTTGGTTATGATATTAGTTTGTTTAGTTTGATCTTCTCTTTTAAAGATATATTTATAACAAGTTTAAAGTTTAACATGTTTTAGATTTAAAGATATATTTATAACAAGTTTAAAGTTTAACATGTTTTAGATTAAAGAGGAGTGATAGAATATTAAAAAATATGTATTATAATTGGTTTATAATCTTCGAAATGAATTTTATATTATTTATTAAGCTAAATAGCACATGTGGTCCATTAACTTAATTTCAGTTAACCTTTTAATCTTTTATCTTTTTTTTCTTCCCCTATTTAGTCATTTATTTTAATTTTAAGTGAAATAAATAATGAAAATATTAGCTTATTTGAAGATTTGAGTTACGAATCTGATGAAATTTGTGTTATATGAAAGAATATAATTAATTTTATGGATTTTGGTTGAAAATTTTGATGAATTTTTGTAAAAAAAAGGATAATATTGTCGACATTTTAAAATATAAAAGATCAAATTGTCACTTAAAATTAAAATAAAGGACCAAACTGGAAAAAAAAATAAATGACTAAAATGTTAACTTAAATTAAGTTAAGAGACCACGAGTGCTATTTAGCCTATTTATTATTATTATTTTTATTATTATTATTATTAATAGTTTGTTTTGAATTTAAGATTGAATCTATATATCCTTTTAAATAAGGTTAAAAGGATTAATATTAACTCTTTTGTATTAATTATTTAGTGTTGGATAACTCTTCCAAAAAGTATGGTAGGATGAGACATACATAGATTTTGACTGCAAAAATCTACTTTATATGGGTGTGGATTCAAATTATCTTCAAATTTTGAAGTAGCTTTCGTGTTTGGAGATGGGAGTATTGATATTAGTCCTACATCATACCCATAATAGTGAAAAGTAGGCAAAATATATCTTGAGATTTTTTATATTTTATAAAAATAACAATTTTTTTTAGTAACATTTAGACCTTTTAAGCTTAGTTTAATTTTTGTTTAAATTCTTTAAGTTTTTATTTTTTCGATTTAGTTCTTTAAGTTTCGTTATGTTTGCATTGTTAGTCATTTGCTTTACTTTGAATAATGAATAGTATAATTGAAAGCATATGATCAATAATTTTTTTACCAAATACAGAAATAATATGTTTGTCATACTAATTCTTTAGAAAACATTCATCAAATTTTATAAATAGTCCATATTTCTTGATTTTTTCTACAACCATTTAGATGCATGTATAGTCTCTAAAAACTTGGTAATAAATGTCTATCCACTTGATCTATATCATTAACTTCATTCATTTACAAAGTTGCTTAGACAATCAATTCACTGTATTTTTTGGATTAGATTTTGACAATAATTTGAGAAATTGGTCAAATTTAAATGATTACATGCGTAATTTAATATAACTTAAAGACTAATAATGCAAACAAAATATAACTTAAATGACTAAATCAGAAAAATAAAAACCTATAGGATCTAAGCGAGAACTTAGGGAACCTAAGTGTTATAAAATAAAATATAAAGAAATAAATTGCTACTTTCATGAAACACAAAGAATCTCTAAATGTATTTTGCCTAAAAAATATATAATTTTAAATATATATATATATATATATTATATTCATTCATCTAATTTTATATGTTTTATTTATATTATATATCTTATATTTTTTCAATAGAAATATTATTTTGACATTTATTTATTTTATTATTATATAATAATAAGGATTTTGATTATAATTTTATAATAAGTGTGATACTTTTTAAATTTTATTATTTTATATTAGGATGGGGTCAAATTGGAAAACTCGATCTTCGTCACGACAAGTATGAGTACTCATTTTTCAACCCTAATAGGGATTAGAGGTAGGAGAAGCAAAACTCACCCTATTTGTTGTTGATATCAAGTAGAAATTTGAAATTTGAAATAGGTGTGAAAAATATATGTACTTATGAACTACTACTATTGTGCGATTGATTAACAATTATGTACTAAAATAGATAGTTACTCGTGTGCTAATTTGATTGTTTTTTACTATCTATATAATGGCTCGGATTCCTTGTAGTAAGGAAAACCTAAATTTACACGGTCAGTTAAATATGAGTTATAGATAAAGATCTAATAATTAACAATTTTTTTTTTACACGCCAAACACAATTCATTCAAAAAAGGACTACCTAAAGCACAAAGTGTGCCATGAGAGTAAAAGATAATTACAAAATAGTCCATTCCTTGCAAGACCTCCAAACAAACAATTAAACCACATGAAAAAACCCAAACACCCTTTAGGTTTAGCACACTTCTATTGAAACTCAAAACAAAAATATTTTACATGAACTTAAAGTCATCCCCAAGACAATAACTTAATATTCTAGTGTAAAAGAATGACATTCTCTGCATGATTCCCAAAAATTACATTATACCTTGATTTCCTAATGGACCACATAGTGGCTAATCAAATGAACATAAGCCTCGATTGAAACACTCTACCACATTGAAACAAGCTTCCAAATTGAACCACGTGATTTTCACCAAGATTTGACAAAACACATGAAATGTATAACCAATACAAAACCCTATCTAAAGGAACATTCAAACAATAAATATTGAGCATTTTTTGGCGCTTGACGTTTCATCACATAGAATTGATCATCCACATTTAGAATATCACTAGCAACTAAGTTCACTTTTGTTGGCAACCTGTCGTTCAACAGTCTCCAAGAAAAGATTAAAACCTTTAGCGAAACAAATTTATTCCAATCAATATCTATAAATTGCGGTGAAGACACATGGATAACATCATAATGACACAATGATTAGCAAGCGTCCCTTACTTAATAAACACCATGACCATCATTCCAAGACCATGAATCTCTAATGTTATCCTATAAGAAAACGTTCGTACCACTTAAACAACTGACGCCCCCATCTTAGGCCACACCCATCTTTAAAACCTGACTCAATCAAAACAAACACATGCACCTCTTTATCCTCCGACAAATTATATTACTTAGAAAAACAATCCCTTAAAATACCTCCCTCATGCCATGGATCCATCTAGAAAGAAGTTGATCTACCATCCCCTAAAACATTATGAAGCTTACCACTAAACCACTCTCGAGGTACAACCAACGCCACTTCAACTAAAATGACGTCCTTCCACCAAATAAAATCTCTTACTACCACTCCTTGTGTACCTACTCGATCAATAACATACTTATGAAATATCACCTTAAACCACAATTCATCCCTATCCGCCAAAGCCTCCAACATCATTTACCAAATAAAGCTAAATTAAAATCGCGTAGATCTCACACACCTAAGCCACCTTGTTCTTTAGGTAAACACCATTTATCTCACTTTACCCAATGTATCTGTCTTGCTTCCTCAATCCTCCCTATAAAAATTATTTAAATAAAGTTTGAATGTTAGAAATGGTGCCCGTAGAAGCTTTGAACAAGGAAAGGAAATAAATCGAGAAAGTATGTAAGGCAACTTTAAGAAGAACTAATCAATCCATAAGGAAAAATTACGAGACTTCCACACTTATAGTTAAGAGCGAATCCTCTCAATCATAGGATTATGAAATGTCAAGCTTCTTAGGTTACCCTCAATGAAGCACTCTTGCTTCATCATGTAACCATGATAAATTCACATGTACACCCATTAGCTGGCTCTTGTAAGAATTAACTTTAAGGCCATACATCGTTTCAAACAACAACAAGTTTACTTTGATTGCTTTAATATTAGACCAACATTTCCCCCATAATCAGCGTGTCATTATAAAACTGCAAGTGTGACACCTTCAAACCATTAACACCCATTGGAAAGCCTTTAAAATTTCACACTCTAACAGACACATCAAAAAGAGAATTCTCATATCTGCCATAATAAAAAAAATGAGTGATGATAGTGGATCTCCTTGGCGAAGACTTCTCCTAAAAACAAAATTTTCAATAGGACTTCCATTGACTATGACTTAAGTCAATGTTGATCTAACACATTATGTTATCCAATTTCTCCATTTAACGAAAAAATTCATTCTCTCAATCACTTCCTGTAAGAAATCCCAAATCACCAAATCATAGGTTTTTTCAAAATCTACTTTGAACATAATTATTTTCTCTCTCTTCTTTTTCACCGCATCCGTCACTTCATGAGCAATTAGTATACCATCAAGAATTCATTCCCCCCGTCACTTTCTGTAAGAAATCCTAATATACCGAATCATATGTTTTTTCAAAATCTACCTTGAACATAATTAACTTTTTTTCTCTTCTTTTTCGCCTCGTCCACCACCTCATTAGCAATCATTATACCATCAAGAATTTGTCTACCATGAACGAAAGCAAATTGAAAATAGAAGACCACACGAAAGACTACCTTTCTCAATTGATTATCCAACACCTTTAGCAATATTTTATACATAAAATCCACAAACGAAATGAGTCTAAAATTAGTTAAGCTCTGCGAATAATTAAAAACAAAATTTTAAGATATGACCATTAAAAATTTTCAAAAGCTGAAATCACACATGCAATCACTTCTGACTACATGGAATCTATCTTCACTTATGGAATCCAGATGTACATATGTAGAGGGTATAACTAAAATGTAATTTTTACTATATATGTATCTTTGAAGTATATATATAGGTTAGAAAGAACTTCTTTGAAAAATATATTTTTTCACTCTCCAACATAAGTTCTGATACTCACATTTAGAAAAACATTAATTTTGTAATAAGTACACTTTCAAATAATCTATGTCATTTGAAAATGTACTTTTGAAGACATAGGTATTTTTAGTTACGAGGGTGGATTGAAAAGAAATACCTTTATTAATTAATATATGAGATAAATATTTGTCACTAGTTAATATATGAAACAATATATAAAGGAAATGGACGGAGAAAATTATATATTCAAAATGATTTGTTCCACGAAATCAAATCCGTTTAAATATGTGATATTTAATCGGAGTTGCGTTTTGATTGTGTAAGCTTCAACGTTATAATATTGTGTCTTGGTGAAATTCATTGTTTATATTGAATTATTATATTGAGTAACTTATCACAGAGTTGTTATTGGAGTCAGCGGATCCAAACTTTTATTTATATATATATATAGAGAGAGAGATATCCAGAAATCAATTAGACGAAACTAAAAAAAAGTTATTATTAATAAATATTACATAAAATTTAATCGTAAAATAAATATCAGGTAATATTAATATAATTTGTATGTTTAGACACTACAAATAGTTTTGCATGTTACATTGACAACCAACAAAATTAATTTTTACTAATAATGGTTATATATACTATGCTGATAAATACGGACACACATGACATTAATACATAGATATCAATAATATGAAACTTTTAAAATAATTAAATGTAACTACATGTGACGGTATCAAACACAAGACATATCTTCAATATAAAAGACTGGTATTATATAGATAGTATATAATATGATATTAATGTAAATATTTTGATAAATAATAATGCTAATATATGTATATAATAACAAAAAAATATATATTAAAATTGAGGTAGAGGGAGGGGTCGGGGACACTCTTTCATGGATCCCTCCCCCTCTCTCTTTCTCTCTCTATATATATAGAGTTAAATTTTATTAACCCACTAATTACAATTTTGGATCTTTGTTTCCACCCTTCATGGTTATCATTAAACATCAACATACAATGATAATAATAATTATACAAACCTCAAAAAATGACTGTCCTGATCATTAAAAGATGGTATTTGGATTATGTAGTTCATTGAGCACTGTTACAAAAGACCATAGATTTGATTTTGAAGATTGCGGGTGTATTGAGTAATCAAGCAATATTAGAATATATCCCTTTTACATACAGTCCTGCCTAATCCAAGAGCCGCTATTCCTAAATTTTTCAATTCAAAGCGAGTCACGTTAGTACCATATGATTGGTGGAAGTACATATATAGCACTTTGGAAATAATCAAATAGGAATCTATGTCCTAACCGCGTGATTAGTCATCTATCGCCCCTATTAAAAATGAGATTAGTGATTCTAAAGGCCTAATGGGGGTAGTGCCTTGCAAAGTTACAAAAACATTTAAAACTAGTGCATAACCATTATATTAATACATAAAAGTGATTCATAGATTGTCCCAAGATTTTGGTACATATATACAAGACACCTAAAATACATATATATATGATTCTGTTCAATTGTGCATTCTTATCAAATTTTTTTAATTTTAATTTTAATTTTATTTTTCTTTTAATTTTTTTTGTTGGATCAAAAGTTTATATTATATAAATCATGTATGTAAAATTTTATACAAATATAAAATTATTTTATATTAAAATTTACACAATTAACTATATTAAAGGTAATTAATTATACATTGTGATATCGATTTTTGAAGATGAATACCAAATCTACTGATATATTGGTCGTCGACTTTGCTCTTATGCCAATTTTTTAGCCCAATAAGAGATTATTAATATTTTTTTATATACCCCAACCTAGGCCTCTAAGGCCAGAAAAATTGCAAAAACCCTATTTTAATTACCTTTAATAACATTAAAAAACAATGTCACTAATTATTCATTTGGTTTAAATCAGTAGAGTATATTTGATGTATAGATATTTTAGACATTTAAATTTTGTCATATTTATAGACATTTTGCCGTTTTTGTGTGTTAAATTGTCATATTGTGTTATTAACTTGGATGTTGTAAATTTGTTCACAGATTTATTCTTTTTAATTTTTGCGATTTTAAACTTATATTATTTCAATATATTTAACAATTTTAATGAATGAATACCATCTTTGTTTAATAAAATAAACTAACCAAACAAGATTGTCGGGATTGCTCGTTGAGTTTTTTAGAGATAATCTTTTGTATAGACAAACACAAATTTTGAGTTTATCTTAACATAAATACATTCTTTATAACTTGAATTTTAGTCTTCCAACATTTTGAAAAAAATCTAAAATATTGAATTATTTGATTTTCTTTTTTTTCAAATATGTTTATGATTTTCAGGAGAATAAGATCCTATTAATTCAGAGTTTAGTTTAGAGATAAGTCAAGTCTTACTAAGAATTGTTTCAGTTAAGATTTAAACTCGAATTCTTTCGAACAATTCGTCCTTAATTGAAACTCATTAATCACTTGAGTCAAATCACTTTGTTGAATACTTACTTTCAATTTCGACAAACGTATATATGTGAATGAGAGGATTTTGATGACAATGTGTAGAGTTTGGGCAGGGTATTAAAATACACATTCTTGTTCTCGTAGTTTAAAAACGAAAACTAAATTAAATTGCTAAATAACAAAATACCATATAATTTTAACACAATTAAAAAAATATTCAAAGTTCTTTAATATTAATACCTGAAATAATAAACTGAAGTATTTAAATTATCTAAAACTATATTGAATCACGTAAATAATTATTTGATTTAGTGATAATATATAAATAAAATAAAAAAAGAAAATTAATTACTAAAATAAACATAAACTTATTTGAATAAAATTTTTTTAGAAAACAATTAGCATCTTTTATGAAATTAATTGTTGATTTTATATATGTCTTAGTTATAATTTTTTTTTGTCTGGAGACGAGATGAAAAATACCATTAGAAACTCACACACACAACTACTAAGTTTCGAATTCGAACTCAGAACATAATGTTCAACTTAACAATATTGACTTTTGTCGGTTGAACTATGGTTTAATTAAGGACAACTATGGAATATTTTTATTCCACCCAAAAAATTAATGCGATTTTAACTATCTTTTTTGTTGTGATTTTATTTGTACATATATAGGTTAACACTCTAAATATTATTAGATGTGATAAAATCTATATTTTTGTTGACATTTGTGCGCGCGCGCGTGTATATATATATATATATGCAGGTGTAGAACAAGGTGAGTATTAAGGTACTTATATCCGCACTCATACTCACTTATTTTTGTGTGTAATTATTTGTGTCCACATCTATACACATAGTGCATATTTTCATCTTATTCGTGGTGGATATTTTTTATGGGTACCTAATGGTAGGGGTAGTATAGTCTAGACCATCCGACATGAGCTTATGACCCGACTTATTAAAAATCTGACTTGACCTACCCCGTTTGGTAAAAAAGCTAGGCTAGAATTTTTTTAAAAAATTTATTTATTTAAATAATTCAAGCTCTATAAATAGCCCATTAGCCTGACATATTGATTCATATATATGTAATTAAAATACAATAATAATAATAATAAAATAAAAGACCTCTGATATTTTATTAATAGGAACTCTTTTTATTTATGTAATAAAAAACTTTTTATTAGAAAATTGAAACTTAATTTTTTTACTTCCACTTCTCGACATCCATATATATTCTTTTCTCTAAAATCATTGCGCTATAAATTTGATAATTGTGTTTTATTCTTTTATAATTGTTGTTCATAAATAGATCAAATTTGTTGCAAAAAGTAAAAAAATAGATGTAATTATCGTACGGGTTCAACAAAATTCACTATTTTTATTGATCAATTAACCTTTTTATAGATGACAAAAAGTCATTTTTAAAAGACTTAACACAAAATAGACTTTTAAAATCATAAAATAAAATATTTAATAGATAATAAGCTAAATTCAAACTTTAAATTTTTTTAAATAGGTCATGCTTATTTAAAATATTCTTACCTAACTCTACCTATTCCATCCTTACCTAATAAGTGTCCGTCTAACTTTCATTTCTAGGTGAGAGAGAGGACTTCGAAAAACCGAAGATTTTTCTGTGTGTAAAGTGAGCAGGGAAATTGAGAATTTAGAAGGAAAAAAAAAGAGGGGTAATGAGACACGTAATTGGTTATAATTTTCCGATTATGTAAATTTATTTACATTGACGGTACATACAAATTAAACTCCACAACAATATATTGATTTTGAAAGGCTTCACTACACCAAAATATTGATTTTATAGTGCACATTTAACAACGCTTGTTAAATAAAAATGCTATTGTATCATATTTTAAAAATACACGGAGTCTTAGACAACGCTTTTTTGAAAAGTGTTGTCTTATATAGATGCCTTTTAAAACACTTTTTAAAAAAAATGCTGTCATAAGTACTAATATTTTAAAAATACACAGAGTATATAAGACAACACTTTTATAAAAGTGTTGGTCATAGGATTATAAAGCATTGTATAGGGTCTTTTAAAGTGCTTTTGCTATAAGCGCCGTCAAAGAGTCTCAAAATTTTTTATAATTATTTACATGTAACGGATTCAAATCAAACCCCTAGTTAATTTCTTCACCAAACATTTCTATGTGCGAACTAATTTCTTCACCAAATCTCTATTTTTTAATTATTTCTCCCTTCCCCTCTCTCTCCGGCAACGGTGTAGCATCTTCGGCCGTCACAACTCTTGAATTCCCAAACCTTTCTCCGACATAACCATCTTGTCTCCAACCACGTAATCATCTCTAATGCAACCCTTCTCTGTGCGACCACGTCTCCGACATCTCATTGGCGCCCTCACATCTCAACTTCTACGCCATTGTAAGTGTCGCAAACCACTTCTGTTTTTCTTGTCATTCTCGTTTCTGTTTCATTTTTTTTTTCTTCTGCAAATTGTAAGGGTTTCATTTCTTGTTTCTATTTCATTGTTAGGGTTTTATTTGCAAATGTTTAGGATTCTATTTCAACAATTGGTACCTTGCAAATTTTGATGCTTTTAAATATTCAAAATATTAGCCGGGGTTTTTATATCCTTCTAATATTATTGCTTTTAAATTATTGTCAATAGTACCATATCTAGACTACGTTTTGTTTTCAGGTCGGTATAACCATAGCTGCTTGTAAATATGATATTAGTTCTCCAGCACCCTTCCAAGCTTCATATGTTATGGATCTCTGCCCCGTGGTTAAGCATTCAGTTCCTTCGTGTTCTGAAGCCAAGGAACTCGTGGAAACTGGAAAACTTCAATTGGCTGAGGTTTTTACCAAGCTTTATATTGCTTTTTATTATAGTAAAATGGTAAAATAAATTCATTTTAAGCCAAAAAGTGGACTAGTAGTGAGTGGTTTTGCGTAATTTTTAGCATGTTAGTTATCAGGACACACCTCTTTGCATTGTATATGAATGGAATGATATGTTTATGTACTTCTCAAAACGGTCGTTAGTGTGTTTAGCATTAGTTTTAGGACCATAAACTTTGGTTTATGACGAAAATAATTTTTAGGTCCTGTTAAGTTTATGACGAAAATAATTTTTGTTTTGTTCAATTGTAAATTAAGTATGTATGGTTTATACTTTATATCAAAGTGAGTGGGATGGTAGCCTAGCAACTCTTGCTTCTAACGAGTCTTTGGAAATTCATTTCTCTTCACAAGTTTTTCCTCTGCATATTATCCCATTCTAAGTTTATATTGTTCTTAGGTTTGAAACATCTCTTGGAAATCTAAGTTTGAAAGTTATATGTTTGTTAATGCATTGCTATGCAGACAATCACATCTAGTGTAGGATTTTTTAGGTGTTCAGATTATTTGAAATGTCCTAACTACTTAGATGACTTTGGAGTTTACAATTGTAGTAGGGAAATATATGTTCTTAGACTTGATAAGTGACAAGTTTTAAAGCCTCTCTGTTCAACACATGGTTCTGTTGCAAGGAATATCAAGGTAGTTTGTTGAAATTCAGAAGACTGGAGAGCTCTTATGTAACTAAATGCCTAGTTGGCAGTAGTGAGTTGGGGGAAAACATGCGTTAGAGTTGTAGGGATGGCTGGAATTAATTAAGGCATTAAGGTTTGAGATGAATTGGCCACTCTCACTAGAGGCATTAAGGCTTGAGAGATTTTTTTTGGGGTGAATTTGTGTTTTAAATACTAACCAACTATTTTAGTACTACCGGTCTATCTTATTGAGGTTGCACTCTAGTGAATTGAAAGATGCCACTTTTAAATGTGTTAAATACTGTACTATAATATAAATTCGTAAATTATGGAATTTTGGTTAATGATTTGTGTGCCTTTATGTTTTTCCTGATAGATCATGCTAATGTGTAAGCTTTTGTTTGATGCAGGGCATGCTCAATGAAGCTTACACTTAATTTTCAAAGGAATTTTCCATTTTACAACAGACATGAAATTCAGTATTTTTTTCTTCACATGAATCAGTGGCTTGAGCATAAAATAATTGTTGTTAAAAAACCTGCATGTTACTGGTCATATGCATCGAGAGGTTGCTAACTGTTGTCGGTATGTCAATACTTATTTCTATCATGTCTTATGATCATAAATGTTTTTGCTTGCCATGCTGCTCTAGACTTGGGATAATGTATGAAACTTCATTTTAGTTGAATAACATTTCAAGATATATGACCAACTTTCGTCTAAAACTCCCACGAAGAACCTTCCAGAATTTCTCGTTCTCCCTTCTCGCATCTCCCTGTTTAACCAAATGTGTCTTGTGATGATGTGTTATGCATTTGATATATTTACTTTCCAATTTTTTTAATTAAATAAATTTATTTTAAAAGGATAACAACTACTTCAAATATCCATTGAAAGCTGTTAAAGTTATGCATTCGATGGCTCTAAGGAGTGAGTCCAACGTTGTCAGAAGTGATGCTTATCCAAATCATTTGAGTTCTCACAAGGTACCTAGTTCAGAAATAAGCCTCCTTGTGACTTACACATCTAGTTCTATAGTTTTGTTTCATATACTGTAGAGGATTTACTGTCGTAGGTTTGATTGATAATATCCTAAAATGATGTCATGCTTATATACATGCAATTTCAAATGATGCAGATGAGACTTTTGCTAGAGTCCTCAAACTACTAATGGTGAGTGATATCTCCATCAATTGCACACATCTTCTTTTTTTGATGAATATATTCTTTTAAATGTTGTTGAAAGTCTTCACGGTGCAGAGTAAATGTCATTTACACGAGGGACAATATGTTACACTAGTCCAAACCAGAGCACAACCAATTAGCATAAGGAATCCATTCACTACATTCAAATTCGCGAGGTTCATGGATACAAATCTTTTTTAAAGGGCCTTCCTTTCTCATGAGTATGCAATAGCCTTTTCTTTCTTTCTTTCTTTCTCTCTCTCTCTCTCTCTTGTAATGCATGTGAAAAGCAAGTTGGGTAGTTTAAGAGCTTTTCTAATGCAAATAATGAAATTACACCTTGGTTTAATGATGGTTATTCTATTTTATCCTACTTGCATTTTGAATTTTGATTATTCATAATCTCATTTTGTGGACAAAACAGTCTCTGAGTATTGTTCTAAATGCAGATAAAGAAAATTACAGATTGGTGTTGGAACCAAGTTGGTTCTTACACTTAAAGAAAATAACATAATTGACTTCGAAGAAGAATGCAAAAATCAAAGGATGATGTCACCAGAGGATACCACCAAAGGATGATGTCACCAGAGGATGTCACTAGAGGATGACGTCACCAGAGGATACCTCCAGAAGATACAACTAGAAGATACCATCAGAAGCTATCAACGTCACCAGAAGATGTCATCAGAGGATGGCGTCACCAGAAGATATCACCAAAAGATACTAGAAGATGTTACCAGAGGATCCTCCAGAGGATACCAGAAGATGTTACCAGATGATACCTCCAGAGGATACTAGAAGATATCACCAGAGGATACCTCCAGAGGATATCACCAGAGGATATCACCAGAGGATACCAGAAGATATCACCAAATGATCCCATCAGAAGCAAGAATTAGAGGATGTCATCAAGGGCAAAAATCAGAGGATATCATCAATTAGAGGATTGTTAAGACAAACTCTCAATTTTAAAGTTTTGATGAAAATAAACAAAGCTTAATTAAAAGATTGTTAATTATGATTCTAAGTACATTGTTAATTTAACCTGTGCTTTTGAGTGTGTTAATTCAAAGATAGGTTTCAAAAGAATCAAAGAAAACAGCATCAGAAGAACATTATTCACATTCTGGAAAACGGAGAATGTTCGCTAGACTGTGACAGCATAAAGACCCAACTTTCTCCATCACTTAATTAAAGTTGTTGGCTCTGGAAGTTACATGAATATGATCACTACATGGCAGAGATCACATAGGATCTATTCAACTCAAAGAGGACATTCGAATTACAAAAGAAAAAGACTCTCAAACAAGCCTGTCCAGACAGTTCTGGGAATGACTGTCAAGACTGTTAGAACAATCTTGAAGTCAAAGACAGTTTCCAATATGACCACAGAAACGTCCAAATTGATTATCAGCCTCCAAGGATACCTAAAGTACAAAAAGTCCAGAATGATCATCAATCTCCAGTCAGTTTTAAAAGCTTCAGTATAAGCTCTTTACATCAAGCTTTCATGATCGTTTTCAATCTGTTTTGAATGGTTCAAAGCTTCAGTTCAAACTAGCAATATTATCTCTTATCAGAAGCATTAGAGGATCATTAAAAATTCAAGATAGTTTGATTCAAAACGCAAAATATAGCTCAGCCTAAAACAGAAAGTAAAAAGTATCAAAAGTAGGATTACTTTTTGCCTCTGGTCTAGTCAGACAAAGGCATCAACAAACGGCTATATTGGCCTTCATTAAATGCTCTCAAGCCTATAAAAGGAAGGCCACAGCTCAAGGAAAACTCAGAAGTTCAAGTGCTAACAAGTTTCTCCAAATCATTTTCATTCACATACTTGAAGTTCTGCAAATCATTTACAGAATCAGTTGTAGTTAAATCCTTCTTACTCTGATATATTCATACTGATTTATCTGTAAAAGAATCGAAACCTCAAACAAGAGTTGAGTCATTTCAGATTCTAAACAATCTCACTATTATTGTAAAACTCAAACTATAAGAGTTTAATATAGTTTGAGGTAGATTGTAAGAAATCCTATCAAGACAGATAGGTGATTCGATTAATCTGATACCAGGTGGAATCAGATTAAGTTCTGTAAACAAAGATCAAGGTTGATCTAGGCTAGGTGTTGTAAAACCAGAAGGTTCTTGTTTTAAACACTTAGTGGAAAATCTCACGATTGTGGGGACTGGACGTAGCCCAAGTTGGGTGAACCAGGATACATCTGTGTGTGGTATTTCTTATCCTTAATCTCCTTATCAAGTTTGATTGTTTTTAAGATTAAAATACAAAACCGTTTTTCTGTTTTACACACTAATCTGAACGTTCTCCGTTTTCTATTTAAACCAAGAACGTTCTCCATTTTTCTGCTTCCTTAAGCAAGAACTTTCTTGAGTTTAAAACTGAAGTTTTTCAAGAAATTTTAAAAAGGGAGATTTACAATTCAAACCCCCTTCCTTGTAAATCAATTTTGCTACTTCAATTGGTATCAGAGCAAGGTCTCTAAAAAGAACACCTAATCAGTGTTAGAGATAAAGATCCAAAAAATGTCTAAAGCAAAATACATTGTTGAGAGAGGATCCTCAAACAGACCACCATTCTTTGATGGTACTGATTATTACTTTTGGAAAAACAAAATGCAATTGTTTCTCAAATTACAGGACACATGCATGTGGAACATCATAATAAATGGAAATCATGTTCCAAGAATGAATTAAGAAGATCCAGCTTCAACAGAAAAGAAAGAAGCAGACTGGACTCCTGATGATAAAGCTAAGGTACTCCTAAACTCTAAAGCTCATTTATTCTTATCGTGTGCTTTGAGCAGGGAAGAAAGTGAAAGAGTAGACGAATGTAAAACTGCTAAAGAAGTATGGGACACATTACAAACTCACCATGAAGGTACAAGCCATGTCAAAGAAACAAGAATAGACATTGGTATAAAAATTTGAATTATTTGAGATGCACGAAGGAGAAACCATTGACGAGATGTACGCAAGATTCACAACAATAGTGAATGAAATGCGTTCTCTTAGAAAAGCCTATTCAATACAAGACAGGGTAAGAAAGATCATGAGATGTCTTCCAATTGTATGGAGACCAATGGTAATAGCTATTAGCCAAGCCAAAAATTTTTAAACACTTCCCCTGGAAGAATTGATAGGAACTTTAAGAGCACATGAAATACTGCTACAAGATAAACCTGCCAAGAAAGGCAAAGCAGTAGCTCTGAAGGCATCTCAAGAAAGCATCATACTACAAACTGATGAAGAACCAGAAGAAACTGGACAAGAAGATGCTGATGAAGAAATTGCTCTTCTCACCAGAAAAATACAAAGAATGATGAGAAGGAGAGATCAAATCAAAAAAGGATTTCCAAATAAAAATCCCAAAACAGAAGTTGATAAGAGCCAAATTACATGTTTTGGTTGCAATAAACTAGGACATTACAAATCTGAATGTCCCTTAAATAAGAAAACACCAAAACGATTTCCTTCCAAAAAATCAATGTTGGCCACATGGGATGACTCAGAAGAATCAGACTCAAAAGAAGAAGAAGAAGCCAACATATGTCTGATGGCAGATACAGAAGAAAACGAGGTAATAAATTCTGAATCTTTTTCTCTGTGTGAATTAATGGGAAAAGAATTTGACAACTTGCTAAATGATCCGAATACTCTCATACAAAATGTAGTTCCTTAAAAGAACAAGTTTTTAAAGAAAAAGAAGAAAAAGAAAAGGCTGAGGCCATGATTGAGATTCTAAAAAATACCATTCAAGAACTGAGAGGATCAAAACAGCAAAGTTGTGAAATTCAGAAAGGTCAAGAACGTTCTGCAGCTAAAACGGAGAACGTTCACCTTAAATCTGAAAATGAAATATTGAAAACTGATTTGCTTAATTTTATAAAAGCTACTGAAACTTTTCAGAAAATCATGGGATCACAAATAGGAATATTTGATAAAGCTGGTCTTGGTTTTGATCAATCTCAAAAAACCAAGATATATGAAAACTTCTTTATTATGGAAAGCAAGATCGAAAAATGCAAAACAAAATGTTCATACTGTAAAAAACTTGGACATTTGGAATTTGCTTGCTATTTCAAAAAACGGGATGAGAAGAATAAGAATAGAAAGATATTTGAAAGAAAAGAGCCAATTTTGAAAAAACCAAAACGTTCTCCAGCCTATTCTCTAAACGGAGAAAGTTCAAAAAGAAAAACTGAACCTTCTCCAGAAAGTTTGAAAAAGGGAGAACGATCCAGAATCTTTACACAATTAAGATTCCAACCTTCGAAAACTCAGACTTCAAAAACAATACCAAGACCAACTGTTAAATGTTCCTATTGTCTCAAATTTGGTCATCAAGAATCAACATGTTATTTTAAAAAGAAAGAAATGATTAAAACTAACTCTCAAGGACCCAAGACAAAGTGGGTACCTAAAGTTAAAGTAACACCTTATGCAGAATGAATTTCAACTTGTCAAGAGAAAGCCATGGTTGTTGGACAGTGGCTGTTCAAGACATATGACAGGAGATAAAAGCTGTTTCATGTCATTTGAAAAGAAAGAAGGAGGTTCTGTAACCTTTGGTAACAACAACCAAGCTCAAATCAAAGGTAAAGGAACCATTGGTAAGAAAAACTCAGCCCAAATTTCTGTTGTTCAATATGTAGAAGGTCTGAAACATAATCTCTTAAGCATAAGTCAACTATGTGACAATGGCTTCGAGGTTATCTTTAAACCAAACTTCTGTGAAGTTAAAAACAAAACTGGCGAACTCATTTTTTCAGGTATAAGAAAGAAAAATCTTTATGTTTTATACCTTGAAGAATTACCTGATGAATCCTGCTTCATGTCCATAAACAAAGATAAATGGATTTGGCACAAGAGGACAGGACACATCAGTATGAAAACTATTTCAAAGATTTCAAAACTAGAACTTGTTAGAGGATTACCAAAAATCAATTTTGATAAAGATAAAATATGTGAAGCTTGTGCTAAAGGAAAACAAGTTAAAAGTAGCTTTCGTCCAAAAGAGTTTATTTCCTCAAATAGAGTCCTTGAGCTGCTTCACATAGATCTTTTTGGTCCCATTAAAACAACAAGTCTAGGTGGAATGAGATATGGGTTTGTTATGGTTGATGATTATTCTCGATATACATGGGTCTTATTTTTAAAACAAAAAGATGATGCATTTGATGCTTGCAAAAACTTTTGTAAGAAGGTTCATAATGAAAAAGATTTCAAAATCATTTCTGTAAGAAGTGATCATGGAGGAGAATTCATAAATGCCTCTTTTAAAAACTTTTTTGAAGATCTTGGCATTTCTCATAATCTATCTTGTGCAAGAACTCCTCCACAAAACGGAGTTGTTGAAAGAAAGAATAGAACATTGCAAGAAATGGCAAGAACAATGTTGGAAGAATCAAATGTTGAAAAATACTTTTGGGCTGAAGCCATAAACACTTCATGCTACATCTTAAACCGTGTGACAATAAGAAAAATCATCAACAAAACACCATATGAAATCTGGAAAAATAGAAAGCCAAACATTTCATATTTTCACATTTTTGGGTGTTATTGTTACATCTTGAACAACAAAGAAAACCTTGGAAAGTTTGATGCTAAATCAGACAAAGCCATATTTTTGGGATACTCAACCGAATCTAAAGGATTTCGTGTGTTTAATCTCAAAACAAAGGTTGTTGAAATTAGTATACATGTATTATTTGATGAATTTGATGATATGGAAATGAACAAGAAAGATGATGAAGAAGAAGAACATTCTGGACAGCAGCAGCAGAATGTTCCCCAGGAAAACCAGACTGATAAACAGTCTCCACTTCATTCTCTTCCAAAAAGCTGGAAAACAATCAATGATCATCCCCAGGATCAGATTATTGGAAATACAGCTGATGGAATTCGAACCAGAATGTCTTTCAAAGAGGATGACAACAACAACATGGCAATGATCTCTCAACTAGAACCAAAGTCAATCAAAGAAGCCATTGTTGATCAATCTTGGATTAATGCAATGAAAGAAGAACTTCATCAGTTCGAAAAGAATGAAGTCTGGAATCTTGTCCCAGATCCTCAAAACCAGACCATCATTGGAACAAGATGGGTGTTTAGAAACAAACTGGATAAAGAAGGTAAGGTCATTCGTAACAAAGCCCGACTGGTTGCTCAAGGTTACAATCAACAAGAAGGTATTGACTATGATGAAACTTTCGCACCAGTTGCAAGGTTAGAGGCTATACGAATCCTTCTTGCATATGCATCTCATAAACTCATAAAACTTTTTCAAATGGATGTAAAAAGTGCTTTTTTAAATGGTTTTTTAAATGAGCAAGTTTATGTACGACAACCCCCTGGTTTTGAAGATCAATCAAAACCAGACCATGTTTATAAACTTACCAAAACTTTATATGGTCTGAAACAAGCACCAAGAGCTTGGTATGAAAGATTAAGTTCTTTTTTAATCAAAAATGGTTTTTCCAGAGGAAACATTGACACTACATTCTTTAAGAAAATTGATAAAAATGATTTACTCATAGTGCGAGTGTATGTTGATGATATAATCTTTGGTTCCACCAATGAAAAAATGTGTGATGCCTTTTCAAATCTTATGCAAAGTGAATTTGAAATGAGCATGATGGGGGAGTTGAGATACTTTCTTGGTTTACAAATTAAACAGCATGATGATGGCATTTTCATTTGTCAAGAAAATTATACAAAAGATCTTTTAACAAAATATAAAATAAATGAAGCCAAAATCATGACTACTCCCATGCATCCATCTTCTTCATTGGACAAAGATGAAAATGGAAAATCTGTCTCTGAAAAAGAGTATAGAGGAATAATTGGTTCTTTGTTATATCTAACTGCAAGTAGGCCTGATATTGTATTTGCAGTAGGATTATGTGCTAGATTTCAATCTGCACCCAAAGAATCTCATTTAACTGCTGTAAAAAGAATTTTTAGATATCTTGTTGGTACTACTGATATTGGCCTTTGGTATAGAAAAGGTTCACATTTTGATCTTGTAGCTTACTGCGATGCTGATTATGCTGGGGACAAAACTGAAAGAAAAAGCACAAGTGGCTCATGCCAGTTCCTGGGAGAAGCTTTAATTAGCTGGTCATGTAGGAAGCAAAACACAATTGCACTATCAACCACTGAAGCTGAATACGTATCAGCTGCAAATTGTTGCTCCCAAGTAATTTGGATAAAGAATCAACTTGAAGACTTCTCTGTAAGTTATTCTAATGTTCCAATTTACTGTGATAATACCAGTGCCATAAATTTGTCTAAAAATCCAATTCAGCATTCTAGATCTAAGCACCTTGAAATCAAGCATCATTTCATTCGAGATCATGTTAGTAAGAAAAACATTGAATTAATCTTTGTTAATACCCAAAATCAGCTTGCTGATGTATTTACAAAGCCTCTTGTTGAGGAGTGTTTTAATTCAATAAGGGAAAGACTGAAAATCATGAGAAATCTAGTGAAATCTCATTAAAACTGCTTCTGCAGAAAACGGAAAACGTTTATCAATCTCCGTGTTTCAGGCAACTTTCTCCGTTTTTAAATCAACTTTCTCCTCTGCGTATCTCTTTCTCTCTGCGCATGAGAAAAAGGGGAGTTTTGGCATTTAATGCGCTTGTCCCCTGCCTCCAAAAACGCCTTGACACCCTTTCAAGAAGAGGCGTTACATCTTTTCAAAACCTCCTTCCCTAGGTTTCACTCATCATTATCTTTTCTCTCTAAAAAGGCAATTCTGTCTTTGCAATTTCTCACAAACCCTTCAGAATCCTTCCCTTCGTCTTCCTCAAAATCTTTCTGCCTTTCTTCTAAAAACTTTCTGCCTTTCTAAAAAAAAAAAAAAAACTCAAATGGCCAGAACTAAATCCAGTGGTCGTAAAAATACACGTACTAAATCACCATCACCACCACCTTCTTCTCCATTTCGCTATCGTTCACCTTCCCCACCACCCAGACCCTTTCCCATCAAAATGCCATTTTCTTCATCAGAATCCTCATCCTCGTCTTCACGGGAATCAAGCCATATCCCACTTCCCATTAAACCACTCGCAACAATTTTTCCCCCTTCTCACCCTAAATTTGTACCCAACACTGCCCAAGTTCCTCCTCACTTGAGAAACACCACTAACCCCCCAAAACGAAGGTCCATGCGAATTCTTTCTGGAATAGGGACTTCGAACCCTAAAAAAATTGATGCTTCAGTGTTTATCATTTTCGACTCTGATGAGGAAGAAATGGATGTCCCTCCTTCCAGCATTCCAACAACCTCTCAACAACAACCATCCCAAACACAGCAGCAAACTCCTAAACCCTCATCTCAACCCCCCTCTAAAACCATAAAGAAAAAATCTGCTGTAACCATCTCTCAATACCTAGCTAGGAAGAATCTGAAGATTTCCCAGCGAAGTAAAACTAGGGCACCAAAACAGCTCAACAAGAAGCCCTCTCCTTCTGCCCCCCTTAACACTCCGTCTGCCCCTTCAAATGTTTCTTCTGCCCCCCCACTATTCCTTATGACCCCCCCATTATTCCTTCTGAAACCCCCATTATTCCTTCTGCCCCTCTACTAATCGTTCTGACCCCCAAACTGTTTCTTCTGCCCCCCACACTCCTCCTTTTGCTCCCCAACATTCTCCCTCTGATTCCTTCAATAACATCCCTCTGATTCCCCTCTCTGCAAATAAAAATTTCAAGGAGAAATGGGCTAATCGTCCTATTGGAGTGGGACGGATTGTCATGTTTGATAATCTGGTTGTTGATGGAAATGCCATAAAACATCACACTGATGTTTTAGGCTGGACTTCCTTCCTTCAAATATCAGAATGCTATTACCCAGAAGTAATCAGGGCATTCTACTGCAAAGCAAAGACTTTTCCTGATAAGTCCCTGATTATCTCCAAAGTTAAAGGGATTGAAATCATCCTCACCCCTGAAACACTGGCCACAATTCTGAATCTTCCCACTGAAGGGCCTGCCATTTTTGGAGAAAAATGGTATAATGCCTTAAACCTGAACAAGACAGAGGTACTCTCTGATCTGTTTCTAGAAGGGTCTACACGACAACTCTCCACCTTCCTCAAACCACTTCCCAAAATTTTCAATAGCATCAGTCATCACACCATACTTCCCCACTGTGGAAGTCATGAGTATGTCTCTGATAATGATGCCCTTGTCATTCATCACCTTCTAAACTGTAAGTGTAAGACCCTTAAATTTAAATATTAATTTTGGAATTAATGTCAAGGGTATTTTGGGAATTTTTATAAAATATTTAATATACGTATGTTTGAGTGAATATATATATAAATATTTGTTTTGGAAGAGGAATTAAAATTATTGGATGAAGATTAAATTAATTTAATTTCGAGTAATTAAATTAATCGGACCATTAATTAAGGATTAGTGGCTAATTGCAAAGGGTTAAGTGCTGAAAAATCCAGCTGGAAAATCCAGTATTATTTTATCATTATTTTGAGAAGGCAGCACTTGAGTGAGTCTATAAGAACACGTGAGGAGCTGGGCAGAAATCAGAAACTTCACATCCTCCCATTTTGCATGTAATAGTAATTGCATGTAACAGTAACCCTTCTCCCATTTTCTGCCTCTTGTTTCTGAAAAACAGTTTCACGGTTTCAAAATACTAAAGAGAGAACCCCTTAAAAGTTCCATTAACTGGAAATACAAACACCAAACCAGAAAACCCTCAGTATTAAAGTTGTTCCCCACACCATTACGGAGCTAGGGAACCCGGTTTTATAGCAGCAAACTCAGACAACAGTTTCACCGGATTTTGGCGTAGAAACAAGAACGAAAAATAGAGACTTGAGCGGAAGCAGAACACGCAACAAGGGTAAGGGCACCTTCCAACTTTCTAGTTGCATTAGGGCTGTAAATGCTTGTTATTTTACTTCTGTTTTGAAAGAAAAACTGTTTTGTTTGAAATGACATCTTGAAAAATGTACAAAATGCATTTTTTTGTTGATACGTGATGATTCTGTGATGGTTGTTGTTGGTTGAATGCATCAATGCTGTTTTACTTGTGTGAGAAAACTGAAGATGTTTTGCATGTTATTTTAAAGATGGTTAAAATACATGTTCATAAAACTGTTTTGGAAAATAGTTTTAAAAATGCAAAAAATGCATTCTGTTGGTGTTTTGCTGCTGTGTGATGATTTCTGTTTGGGTTGAAAACATTGGTCATGTTCTGATGATTGTAAAAGTTGAAATGCTATGCATGTTATTCTGATGTTTGAGGAAGCTGAAATGCTTTGCATGTTGTTCTGATTGTTTGTAAAAGCTGAAATGTCATACATGTTATTCTGATGTTTTGAGAAAGCTGTGATGCTTACATGTTTGTTCTGATGGTTTAAAAAATCTGAATGATTCTGGTGATAGAACATTCTGTTTCTGGTTCTGGATGATTGAGGTTGGATCCTGATTCTGTTTCTGTTTGAGTGATTATGATGATGTTGATGTTTTAAAAAGAAAAGGGATTTTTAATGAGGAAAGTATTGTCTGGAAAAAGTGTTGAATCTGTTTGATGTTGGTTGTTTGTTTTTCACTGGTTTCAATTTCTGTATTTCGAATACAAGGAATCTGTATTCGAATACAGATTCGTGTTTTTCCAGAAGCACTGTTTTAGCTTCTATATTCGGATACAAGGAAGCTGTATTCGAATACAGATTCGTGTTTTCTAGAAAATCAAATTTTAAACACTATGATATGCATTTTAAAGTGTTGGGAGACTTTAAGAAGGGTTAAAATGATTTTAAATTGAGTTTCTTGAAATATTGTGAAGAGGAGAGGATGAAGTATTGAAAACCTTTAAGGATCGGGAAGAAAAGATTTAATTTTTCAAGGTTTTGTCTTCTGTATTCGACTACAGGCATGCTGTATTCGAATACAGAATGTTAAAATTGCAGTTTCATGTTTCTGTATTCGAATACAAGGAGTCTGTATTCAAATACAGATTCGAGTTTCCAGAATTTCCAAGTTTTTATGAGTGTTTTGTAAACCCTGAGTGTTTGGGGAATGTTGGGACTGTTTTGGGGAATTCCAATGAAACTTTTGATGATATTTTGAAGTTGTGGTGATGAAGTTTTTGAAACTTTACTGATGTAATAAAAGATGTTATGTGCACTGAGACTGACTCTGTATTCGAATACCAGAGGGCTGTATTCGAATACAGAGTGTGAATCTGCATTGTTTTTTACTTCTGTATTCGAATACAGAGGAGCTGTATTTGAATACAGATTCGTAAAATTCCAGAAATCCTCAGTTTTAAACTATGTGATTGAATTTTTAAGAGTCTGGGAAAACCTTTCAAAATGTTAATGATTAATGGATTGTTTAATCATGATTGTGATGATGTTAATTCTGACTATGCTGAAATATTTTAAACATGATGAGAAGCATGAATTTTCTGTTTTTGCATTCTGTTTCTAGAGAAGTGAAACACTGCATATTCATGCATTGCATAGTCAAGTGGTACCCGCGATGGGCCACAGAGTAATGCGCAACCACGTGCTGATCTGTTGAGTGATTGCACGAGTGCTGGACTGTTGAGCGTCTGCACTAGGTACTGATCTGTTGAGCGATTGTACCTTGGTATATAAGTGCTGGTCTGTTGAGCGACTGCACTGGTACTGGACTGTTGAGCGTCTGTACCCTGAAATGCGCAGCCACGTGCTGATCTGTTGAGCGATTGCACGAGTGCTGGTCTGTTTGAGCAACTACATTGGTACTGGACTGTTGAGCGTTTGTACCCTGGAATGCACAACCACGTGCTGATCTGTTGAGCGATTGCACGAGTGCTGGACTGTTGAGCGTCTGCACTAAGTACTGATCTGTTGAGCGATTGTACTTTGGTATATAAGTGCTGGACTGTTGAGTGTCTGCACTGGTACTGGATTGTTGAGCGTCTGTACCCTGAAATGCGCAGCCACGTGCTGATCTGTTGAGCGATTGCACGAGTGCTAGTCTGTTGAGCGACCGCACTAGGTACTGATCTGTTGAGCGATTGTACCTTGGTATATGTCAAACGTGCTGGACTGTTGAGCGTGTACACTGGTGCTGATCTGTTGAGCGATTGCACCCTGGTCTTGAGGGCCGTTAAAGTCAAACTTTTTGTGCTGGTCTGTTGAGCGACTACACCTTGGTGATTCCAAGAAAATTGTATACATGAGCATATACATATTGCATTGAGGTATTGACCGGTGGGTCACGTTTGGTTATATGATGAATGAGTGGAAAAAATTGAATGTGTGTGAGTACTGTTCAGAATCTGAGTTTCTGATTTAATGATTGTGATTTGCTGAGGTGTTGTTTGTACTTACCACATACTTCATAATAATTGACTGCTGTTTTTGAAAAGGCATATATGTCATTAATTTTCAAATGAGCATTATTATTTTCGTCATCATCATATGTTATACCATGATTATAAATGTTGTTGTGCAATATATGCTACGTGATTATCTGTTAATTTCGATCGGTGACCCTTGCTATTATATTGTGGACTTTGGGCTTTGCCCTCAGATGTTACCCGAACCCGTCCTACCGACGGATACACTAACGACGGAAACGTCGTTAGTTTCCCCTGATCTTTATGTACGGAGTCTACGTGGACAACGCAGAGGGACGGACGGTTGGCTGAAGAGGAGACTTATAGAGGATACGGTGGATACCGTGCTACTGTAGCTTAGCGCATGATCAGTCTAGACTTTTGTATAGGGTCTTGAGTTTTGGGAAATGTAATTTTATTTTGGGAATTAATGTATTACTTTTTCCGCTGTATTATTCTGCACTCTGACACTGATTGGGTGATAACTTTCGAAATGAATTGATTTTGTTTTTAATTCCCTTGATATTAATTTTGGAAAACTCATTTTAATTATTGAAAAAAAAAAACACCCGCGCTGTGTTTTAAACTCGGGGTGTTACAGCAAGCACCTAAATCTTCCACACATAATCATCCATCATATGATTACTGCAGCCAATAAGGATTACAGGAAGAATACTGTCCCTTATGGGATGATTTTGACCAAGATATTCAGGCATTTTCACATCCCTCTCAGTAATGAGAAAAGCTTGATCAAAATCTCCAAGTTTTCTTCGAAAAACATTTCTCATATGAAGAAAGCTACATTTGAGACAAGTGTTCCTTCATCCTTTCCACCTCACTAAAAAGGAAACACTCCTCAAGGAAAAGAGTTGCTGATCCTGCTCCAATCCCAACCTCACCACAGCCCTCACTAGACCTTCCTGAAGCAGCAGAAACTGCTCAAGAATGTTCTGTTGAAAACAGAGAAAGTTCTCCTGTTCCAACACACCGTCCTCAAACTTTCTCCGTTTTCCCCCCAACTACAACCCTGTCCTCCAAAGACCTTATCCACCACATCCATTCACCCATAGACGACATGTGCACTCTCCTACCATATCAGCACGTCTCCTCTATGTCACCCCTCTTCACTTCCCCACAGAAAACCAATCCTTCTATCCTTGGGATAAGTCAATTCTTGACTTTTTCTGATACTCCTGGACCATCCATTAATCAGAAATCCAATCCCTCACCTTCTGCCTCCGCTCCTCTAACTTCCACTCATCCTGCTTCTGCTATGCCTCCTCCACCTCCACCAAAGGAACCTACGAACTCTGAGATCATGGCTGCCCTACATACTATTATGGCACGCCAAACTCAGCAGGATTTGGAGTCCACCCTCCTGCGCACATGGATAAAAGAACAACTCGCTCCAAAGCTTGGACTTGTTCCTCCTCCTATCAATCCTTCTCTATCTCCTCAACCTGTTGTTAATCCTGCCAAGTCCTCATCTTCAGAAGGATCTTCACCATCCTTGGCATCTTAGATCTTTTTCTCCTACCTTTTTGTTGTGACAAAGGGGGAGAATTAATTTGAAGATTTTAGATTAAGTTTTAGTCCTTAATTAGATAGAAGTCCTTTTGTATTTGGTACTTCTGTATTTTGTCTGACTTAATCTCACTATGTAATTGTCCCTGATTTCTAATGAAATGTCTTTTGCTGAATTGATTTATCTTTTGAAATTGCATGATTTATCTTCTGTTAAATTTAAATCACTGCACAAATTGAGGGGGAGCTTTCAAGCTCTTTCAAAATTAGAATCAAAATTAAAATCTAAATTAACATGTTTGTCATCATCAAAAAGGGGGAGATTGTGAAGACAAACTCTCAATTTTAAAGTTTTGATGAAAATAAACAAAGGTTAATTAAAAGATTGTTAATTATGATTCTAAGTACATTGTTAATTTAACCTGTGTTTTTGAGTGTGTTAATTCAAAGATAGGTTTCAAAAGAATCAAAGAAAACAGCATCAGAAGAACATTCTTCACATTATGAAAAACAGAGAATGTTCGCCAGACTGTGACAGCATAAAGACCCAACTTTCTCCATCACTTAATTAAAGTTGTTGGCTCTGGAAGTTACATGAATATGATCACTACATGGCAGAGATCACATAGGATCTATTCAACTCAAAGAGGACATTCGAATTACAAAAGAAAAAGACTCTCAAACAAGCCTGTCCAGACAGTTCTGGGAATGACTGTCAAGACTGTTAGAACAATCTTGAAGTCAAAGACAGTTTCCAATATGACCACAGAAACGTCCAGACTGATTATCAGCCTCCAAGGATACCTAAAGTACAAAAAGTCCAGAATGATCATCAATCTCCAGTCAGTTTTAAAAGCTTCAGTACAAGCTCTTTACATCAAGCTTTCATGATCGTTTTCAATCTGTTTTGAATGGTTCAAAGCTTCAGTTCAAACTAGCAATATTATCTCTTATCAGAAGCATTAGAGGATCATTAAAAATTCAAGATAGTTTGATTCAAAACGCAAAATACAGCTCAGCCTAAAACAGAAAGTAAAAAGTGTCAAAAGTAGGATTACTTTTTGCCTCTGGTCTAGTCAGACAAAGGCATCAACAAACGGCTATATTGGCCTTCATTAAATGCTCTCAAGCCTATAAAAGGAAGGCCACAGCTCAAGGAAAACTCAGAAGTTCAAGTGCTAACAAGTTTCTCCAAATCATTCTCATTCACATACTTGAAGTTCTGCAAATCATTTACAGAATCAGTTGTAGTTAAATCCTTCTTACTCTGATATATTCATACTGATTTATCTGTAAAAGAATCGAAACCTCAAACAAGAGTTGAGTCATTTCAGATTCTAAACAATCTCACTATTATTGTAAAACTCAAACTATAAGAGTTTAATATAGTTTGAGGTAGATTGTAAGAAATCCTATCAAGACAGATAGGTGATTCGATTAATCTGATACCAGGTGGAATCATATTAAGTTCTGTAAACAAAGATCAAGGTTGATCTAGGCTAGGTGTTGTAAAACCAGAAGGTTCTTGTTTTAAACACTTAGTGGAAAATCTCACGATTGTGGGGACTGGACGTAGCCCAAGTTGGGTGAACCAGGATACATCTGTGTGTGGTATTTCTTATCCTTAATCTCCTTATCAAGTTTGATTGTTTTTAAGATTAAAATACAAAACCGTTTTTCTGTTTTACACACTAATCTGAACGTTCTCCGTTTTCTATTCAAACCAAGAACGTTCTCCATTTTTTTGCTTCCTTAACCAAGAACTTTCTTGAGTTTAAAACTGAAGTTTTTCAGGAAATTTTAAAAAGGGAGATTTACAATTCAAACCCCCATTCGTTGTAAATATCAGAAGGAAACATGGTCCAGAAGAAGACATGATCCAGAACAGAAGCAAACATGGTCCATAAGATAACATGATCCAGATAAGAAGAAGACATGGTCCAGATCAAAAGAAGACATGGTCCAGACTTGGTCTAGATCAGAAGAATAAACGGTCCAGATTTAAAACGTGATTCAGATTCGTAGAAGACTTGATTCAAATTCGAAGAAGACTTGATTGAAATTTGAAAGAGATCTGATCAAAGTTTTAAGAAGATTTGATTCAAAAATCAAAGAAGACCTGATAGAAATTTGAAGGAGATCTGAGCAAAGAAGATTTGTTTCGAAATTAAAAAGAAACAGAATTGGTCAAAAGAATTTTCAAAGGAAATATGAGCAAGATACATCACGAAATTAAGCTTGGACAAAGCCCATATCTCATCTATAAAAGGAGGCTTCAGGCCGCAACAAAAATTATCGAAAAGTAGAACTCGAGCGTAAAATACAGATTCATCTTAGAGTTCAAAGGCATCGAAAAACACAAGAACTCAAGCTTCAAATCCAAAGTCATTCAGAGTTTAAAAGAGAGAAATATTTTCTAAGTGATTTTTCGAGAGTGAGAGTCATTGCAACAATCAGCTTTCCAGAAACAACTATGCAAAGTTCCAAAACCCTTGTAATCAAACCCGATAGTGGTATGAATTCCTCCTTCAATCTGGGGTTGTCAGATTGGTAGGAGAAGACTTGGCTTGTAGGGTCAAGGTGTTGTTATTCCTCAAATGTCTGGGGTTGTCAGGCTGTTTGGGAAGACTGGCTTGGAGGGTCAGGTGTTGTGTAATTCAAAGTGTTTTGAATTAGTGGATTAAAGCTTTCGGAATGAAGGGACTGGATGTAGCCAAGTTAATGGTGAACCAGAATAAATCTTTGTGTTCTTATGCTGTTATTATCCGCTGTTGAGTCTGATCGTTCTATCTCAAAGTAATTCACATCAACATTCATCAAAACAGCAAAAAGAATTCAATTTTGGCAAATACAATAACCCCTTCTCGTGTTTGCACCTTCAATTGGTTTAATGAGTATTATTTGTTAATTATCAAATAATGAAATTACACACTGGTTTAATTATAGTGTTTTTTGAATTGTCAAAGCATCAATGGTTTATCGTGTCTTATAATTTGACTAATAGTCTAGTACTAGAATTTAAAATACTATTTTTTTATACAATAAATTAGAGTTCTCAGCAACCATTGTCATCTACAACACCCTAATAAATAAATATCATTAAAAAAAAAAAGAGAAGAACAAGAGTGTATGAAAAAAACCAAAAAAGAGAGTTATTACTTAAAATGAAACTCCGGAAGGTGAAAATTATGAGGAAAGTCTTAAATCCTGCTTATTAAATTGGTACTGTTTATCATATCAATTTGTTAGTTATTTAACAATAAATTGTATTTGAGTCTCGTATCGTCAACGTTTTCGAGCCGTTGAATGTAAAAATTGTGCTTGAGCACTTTCATTCTTTGATCTAATTTTTTAGAGTGAGATTCAAACCTATATAACATAATATCAAAGTCAAATTAAGAATAGTAGATCGAATTGAACACAAGATCCATTTAAAGTTGTATTGAAGACTAAAGTTCCTAGACTATTTTGGATTAATAGATGTGGTTGTTCCACTCATTCTATGAATTTAGTCTACTACTTTGTGAAAAATATCCCCTTACCCACCATCCAATATGAAAACCATAATTACATGTTGAACCCTAGTTTATATTATGGGTCTAATTGAGCTTTGATGAATAATCATGTCAAATTAACATTGATGTAGCAGCCTCAAGTTTCATACCACCAACCGAAGAAATGATATCAAAATTGGATGGAAATTTCACCAATGCCATGAGTAGTGTAATTTACTAAAGAGAAATAGAAAAAAGAAAAAATTGTAAAGAATAAGATCAAAAGAAAGAAAATAAATTAAAAGAAATTTCTTCCAAATGATGATTTTCTTTATAAATTGGTAAGATTGTTTGATTTAAATAAAAAAACATCCAATTCCGTCATTAATATTTTTTTAATGGATGGATTATAAATTTTTTTTTTCAAAAATACTAAATGGTTATTGTTATTTTAAAATAATTTTCTTAGTCACCACCAATATTCATTATTGTCGTCGGACCTCTGTTGTAGACCACCGCTTTTGTGACCATTGCCAATAACCATTAGCCGTTACTATGGTTGTCGGTGCAAGCCACCGGTGCAACCATGATCTACTACTAAGAGATTTTTCGCTAGCCACCGTAGAGTACACTGCAGCATATATGTTTTAAAATAATTTTCTTAGTCACCACCAATATTCATATATGTTTTGATATATTTCGATGAATAGATTATTTTGCATACGCTAAAAAATAAAGTGAGATGTGGAGAGGATAATTTTTTTAGTCAATGTGTGTGAGTATCTCGCACCCTTACGTTCGATTTGTAAATAAATTGAAGACAATAATTGAATACTTAAAGCACATAAATTTGTTAAATGAATCTCAAAATCTTGAGAGTATGGTGTTTTTTAGGTTCTTAAAAAATTTTAATAGCGAAACTCACACACTAATATAGCGTATCAAATATTTCTCCAGCTAATATATGAGTTGTATTTACATAACATATTGAGAGTATTAATTCTAACTAAGAGTAAATTTGGTTCCCCAAAACATATGGAGTACACAGATAGGAAAAAATCTTTTGGAGTAAGAAAAATGTTTCTTACTCTGACATATTTACTGCTTATTTTTACTATGTAATATGTAACTATGCTAAAACTGCTCATTTGTTATAGGGGCTCCACTCAGTTATTGTAGTTTTCTTCTGTAAAGCTCAAACTCATGTTTATCTTTCAACAATTTGAATTTCTTAATCTCACTAAAACACGATCTACTAAAAATGTATGTGGTTTTCGAGAAGTCAGTCATCAGTGACAACAAAATGCAAGTCTTGTCTTTGAATC
Source organism: Cicer cuneatum (assembly GCA_037974295.1). Lineage (NCBI taxonomy): Eukaryota > Viridiplantae > Streptophyta > Magnoliopsida > Fabales > Fabaceae > Cicer > Cicer cuneatum. The sequence continues at coordinate 42,486,514 of JBBPBO010000005.1, read as the reverse complement.
TAACATACAATTAATGATTAATAATGTAACTTACTTTGATGCTATCACAAAATTTCACTTTATCAATTTTGAAAACTTGTAGTCATTTTATGCCATTAATAGGTTTCACACATGTGATGCGTCTAATTGTAGATTCTAATAACTCAGTTTCTTTTGTGTCTCTTGAACTGCAAAAATTGATTTTCATGTTTTGTATATTACAAAATTAATGTTCTATATTTTTTAACAATAAATATTAGTATTGTTAATATTATGTTGAAGATGAAGATTGAAACCCTCGACTTCCTAATCATTCTACTCTTTAACTCATCAACCTCAACCATTAAATCAACCTTATTAGCTTTTGGAATTTAACAATATCACACAAGTCCTTATAATCCCTCAAGTTAGCTATTTGTTAGAAGTTCATATAGGAAACAAAAGAAGAAGAAAAATCACAATGGTTGGGTCAACCATTTATTTTTCGTGAATCCAAGGTATCCCGGTCGAGAGCCAGAGAATGATCCCTTAGATCTAAGGGTCAATAATCTTTTAAAGATAGAGTTCATCCTACTCGCCGAACATATTATAGATAGAAAAATAAGACAATGCTTAGAATAATAGTAGGACAGTTCTTATATATCTATACCAGATAAAAATCATTCAAGCATATGCAAAAATAACAAGAATTTAGAGAAGCACCAGTATAGGACCTTGTTCAGCTTCATACCACTTTTCTCTCTGAATCTGCTATTAGGATCCTCAACAAAAAACCACCCTTCAAGAGAGAAGTGACCGAAATTTACTCGGCTGAAGAACCTCCTAGGAAATATCTAAGTCTTGATAGTACATAGCTTGAATGAAATGAATGAAAGAAAACAAAGGAAAACAAAAAAAGAAAATTTCTTTAGAATTCAATAACAGCTCATATTTAGCTAAAATAACAAGAGCACGTTGAGTTCAATAACAGCTCATAAAAACTTGATTTCAAAACCTTAACTCTAGAAATTCCAGTTCAAATTATTCTATCTATAAACTATGAAGGAATTTCATTAATCATGAACAATCGATTCTCAGTTATTGACAGTAGAAATGAATACAAATCTAACAAAATCGATATTTTGGTGATACAAACCATCATGGTTTATCTGTTGTAGATGCTCCTTGGTTGATATCTGAAAATTTAACGCCGACTTGCATTGAAAACCTCAAGAATTTTTCAGCACACCTGAGAACACATGTTTCCTCTTGCTTGTTCAGGGAACTTCGGTAGAATGTACCGACACAATTCTTGAAACATCTCTCCACTAATGAATTATACAACCTAAGACTGCAATTTTAATGTAGCAGATAATTAGCCTGTGTTTGGATAATAAGCCTCTAGACTTATTAAATAAATGCACTTCTTTAATATATGTAAAATTAAGGTTAAACTCTAGTAAATGTGATAATGGCATAATGCATAATGTAAATTCATCATAAACTTGCATTTAAGTGAGGCATGTAAATTCTAAGTTCTTAACAATCACTATTCTAGAGTAACATTATCCAATCAGTAAATTTAAGTGTCTAACCAAAATCACCGGTTAACATGTTAAGGCAATTTTCAGTGAAAGCTACAGCAAGAGAAAACATTTATGCAAGTCTTTCTAGTTATAACTTATCACTAGATTTGGTGCTCCTAGAATAAAATAGTATCAGTTATGATATTAATTAGACTAAATCCATTTGAAATGGATTAATTAAAAACACGACACAAAGAAATAAAGCATGAAATACCGAATACTCGAATGACCATTCACTAGAAACACAATACAGAGAACTATACATATTAAATGTATAGAGGTTCATGTATTTTCTTGTCCTCATTAAAATGAATGCAGTAAGTGTATTCATGATCTAAACAGGGTTTAAAAAATGATTTGAGACCCCAATTTAAACCACAGCATAATGGTTTTTGATGTCTCTACGAATATGATGAGGGACCCATTATCCGTATTTGACTGTGATTCTCTATAATATCAAATATTGCCATGCGACTACAATTTAAAACTTTGGATCAGATCAAAGCAACAATCTTTTCAATTAAACCATCATAAGAAACAGTATTGTCAAATAATAGCTATAGTGTAGCGCAATTTAAAAAAAATGCTATTTTTTTGTAATATGCGATTTAGTGCTAAGTGTTGTCTAATAACTATAAAATTGAAAACACATCAAATTGAAACTACAATCCAATATTTAGTTGCTAACCAGAATCACCACATTCAAAATCATTCTTCACATATTGCAGATATCACAAACAATGAAACTAAGATTCAATAATTCCCATTATCAAACAAAAACCTGATCCATTTCCAGCACACAACATTTTTCATATATATAATCAGATCCCCAATTTAAGAGAACTTATACATGTAACCATTAATATTCATATAACTTTAATTGCAAAGAAACAAAGTAACAAAGAGCTTAAAGAATAAAAAATAAAACAAAATTGAAACATACCTATCTCGAGTTTGGAGTTGTTTTACCATGGTGGACATTCTTTGCTTATCTTCATCAGGAAGATTATCTAGCTCTCCAAAAATATTCTTATCCATTTTTTCAATTCAAGCACAAATAGAAGTAAAAATAGTTACATAGGTTTTGGGTTTTTCTCTCTCGGTATTTTTTTACCCCGTGTTTTTGAAGGGTTTAAGGTTTTTGGCAACGACTGTGTTTTTCTGAAAAAGAGAGAGAAAAAAAAATTGTGTTTGGTTAAACCCTAAAACAGCGCAACAGAAACCTTGCCTAAACTAGGAAATTTAATTGGGTCGGGTTGAAATTCAACCCAATTGAACAAAAGATATATAAATTGCCGCAAATTCTAATATGGATCCATCTCCCTTTTTTTTTTTATAAAAATATCCATTTTTTTTTAAAAAGTAGCAAAAATGCACCACTTTGAAATTAAAATATGGAATTGTCCTACTTTTTAACCCGTCAGGAGGTTGCATCCTGGTGGCGTGACCATGGAAAAATAATTTTTCTGGTAGGAGGTCGCATCTTGGGGATGCGACCAGCTACTATGTTATTTTTTTTTTCATTTTTAAAATTGGATTTTGTCATATCTAATAAATTAAAAATAATTAAACTATTTTAAAAAATAAAATACTATTAATCAAATAAAATACATTAAATTGAAGAGAAAAAATGCAGTAGATGTGCCAAAACAAATAACGTGTTGTATTATTTTAACAACTATCTCATATTTTATAGCTACTCTATCCGATTTTATAGATAAATCTATGGATATAATAAATAAAAATTAATAAAAATAACTATAATTAAAAAAGTAAATTATATTAATAACATTGAACAAAATACATCAAATTTGAAGAAAAAAAATACATCAAATTTATATTAATGATGTCCACCTAAATGACTTCCAGTTCCACATCTAGGATGTCATCGAACTTGTCTAGCTCTTTGAACGAGTTGAGGTTGTTCTAGTTCATCCTCAACTTAATCGTTGTCTTCGTTGTAATTTGTAGGTGGAATAGAACCACTACCACCTGCCTCCATATAATTTTGAGTTTGTGGGTTATACATGGAATCAAAAACAATATAAGTCAACTCAGGAGTTGTGAAATTGAGTTCCAAACAAATTATAGAAAATCTCATGTTCTGTCGGATGACCGGGGGTTGGTATTTCTGGCATCGACGGAACGTAATACTAAGTCGGCATTTCTGTAGATACATGTACACTTGGTGGTGGTGATGGACTATAATATGGAACTTCTGTAGGGGTTGATTGGGAGGTTGACTACATGTGAGAATATGATGCCGGTTGCAAACGGGGATCACGCAGATATTGTTCGACAGATGTATATATATAATTTGATATGCTGTCTAAACCAATTCATATATTTTGTGTTGTGGCATCAAACACCTCCTACGATATTATCTTGCAATACGTAATTCTCATGTTCGTTCCAATATTTAATCTCTTCTCTTGAAACCCAGTTCCAATTATCATCAACGCCACGCCTCATGTCGATCTCATGGTAGATTTTTATGTCCTTGGGTGGTTGTGGTATTTGTTGATAGAAGCCGAACTGAAGTGCGACTTTATCCGTATGATGTTTTTCAACAATATGAAAACAATGCAGATAGGTACATGTAGTCCATGTCTCCATCTCTCTTTTTCGGAAACTTTGTGTTGGAACGCGATGTACAGTCTCTGTAACACCTCGAGTTTAAAACACAGCGCGGGTGCATTTTTTTTATTTTAAAATCAATAATAAAAATGATTTTCCTGATTTAATTCGAAAGGAATTAAAATAAAGTTTCCGTAAATCAATAAGTACTCAATTTCGGGAAATTTAATAATAAACATTAAGGCATTTAAAAATGTTAACAATGTCAGAGTGCTGAATAATACAGCGGAAAAAGTCGTACATTAATTCCCAAAATAAAATTACATTTCCCAAAACTCAAGACCCTATACAAAAGTCTAGATTGATCATGCACTAAGCTACAGTAGCACGGTCTCCACCGTATCCTCTATAAGTCTCGTCTTCAGCCAACCGTCCGTCCCTCTGCGTTGTCCACGTAGACTTCGTACATAAAGATCAGGGAAAACTAACGACGTTTCCGTCGTTAGTGTATCCGTCGGTAGGACGGCTTCGGGTAACATCTGAGGGCAAAGCCCAATTTCCACAATATAATAGCAAGGGGTCACAGACCGAAAATAACATATAATCACATAGCATATATTGCACAACAACATGTATAATCATGGTATAACATATGATGATGAGGAAAATAATAATGCTCATTTGAAAATTTATGACTCTCATGTCTTTTCAAAACAGCAACTAATGATTATGAAGTATGCGGTAAGTACAAACACGCGTCAACAAAACATAATCATTGATTCAGAATTTCAGATTCTGAACAGCACTCACACACATAAATTTCCAACATTCATCATATGAACAATGGTGACACAACGGTCAAATACCTCAATGTAATGAATATATGCTCATGCATAATTTTCTTGGAATCACCAAGGTGCAGTCACTCACAGACCAGCACAAATTAACGGCCCTCATGACCAGGGTGCAATCGCTCAACAGACCAGCACGTTTGACATAACCCGAGGTACAATCGCTCAACAGATCAATACCTAGTGCAGACGCTCAACAGTCCAGCACTCGTGCAATCGCTCAACAGATTAGCACGGTGTTGCGCATTTCAGAGTACAGACGCTCAACAGTCCAGTACCAGTGCAGACGCTCAACAGTCCAGCACTTATATACCAAAGTACAATCGCTCAACAGATCAGTACCTAGTGCAGACGCTCAACAGTCCAACACTCGTGCAATCGCTCAACAGATCAGCACGTGGTTGCGCATTACTCTATGGCCCATCGCGGGTACCAGTTGACTATGCAATGCATGAATATGCAATGTTTCACTTCTCTAGAAACGGAATGCAAACTCAGAAAATTCATGCTCTTCATCATGTTTAAATATTTCAGCACAGTCACAAATAACAACATCACAATCATGAATTAAACAGTCCATTAATCATGAACACTTTGAAATGTTTTCTCAACCTCTCAAAATTCAGACACAGTGCTCAAAACTGGGATTTTCTGGAATTTTTCGAATCTATATTCGAATACAGCTCCTCTGTATTCGAATACAGAAGCCAAAAACAGTGCAGATTCACACTCTGTATTCGAATACAGCCCTCTGGTATTCGAATACAGCTCTCTGGCAAAACCACATCTTTCACTATATCAGTAAAATCTAAAAACTCCATCACCACCACTTCAAAATGTCATCCAAAAGTTCCATTTAAATCCACTAAAACATTCCCAGTATCCCCCCAAATACTCAGGGTTTTCAAAACATTCTTAAAACTTGAAATTTTCTGAAAACTCGAATCTGTATTCATATACAGCTCCTCTGTATTCGAATACAGAAGCAGGAACTGAAATTTAACATTCTGTATTCGAATACAGCATGGCTGTAGTCGAATACAGGAGTTCAACCTTTGAAAAATTCAGCCTTTTCTCCCGTGTCACTTAAAGGTTTTCAAACATCTTTCTCTCCTCTTTAAAACCATTTCACAGACATCTTTTCAAATCATTTAAACCTTCTCAGAGTTTCTCAACACTTCAAAACTCACATGACAGTGATTAAAACCTGTTTTTCTGGAAAACACGAATCTGTATTCGAATACAGCTTCCTTGTATTCGAATACAAAAGCTAAAAACTGAGTTTCTGGAAAAACTCGAATCTGTAGTCGAATACAGCATGCCTGTAGTCGACTACAGATGCGAATACAGTGTTAAAAATTTCACTTCTGTATTCGAATACGACAGGGTCGTAGTCGAATACAGATGCGAATGCAGAAGCAAAAATCTTTCCTCTGTATTCGAATACAGGGGCTCGTATTCGAATACAGGTTTGAAATCTTTAAATAAAACAGAAACCTGGAAGGTTGTATTCGAATACACACATGTTGTAGTCGAATACACCTTCGAAAACCAGTGAAAGTTCAACCCTTTTCAAAACTGATTCATTTAAAACAAACAACCAACATCAAACAGATTCTGCACTTTTTCAAGAAAAGCTTTTCCTCATTTGAAATCCCTTTTCCTTTAAAAATCATCAACACCACCAGAATCACATAAAACAACCAGAATTAGAATCATCAATATCATCAAGATCACCCAGAACAACCAGAATCAGAATCATCACTATCATCAGAATCACACAACATAAAACAGAATCAGAACCATTAACACCAGTTTATCCAAAATAGAGACAGATGATCAATCATCAGAACACCATGCAGCATTTCAGTGTTCTCACTCATCAGAACAAACATGCAACATTTCAGTGTTCACACTCATCAGAACAAACATGCAACATTTCAGTGTTCACAAAACACCAGAGCAAACATGCATGCATTCAGTTTTCCCAAAACACCAGAGCAAACATGCATGCATTCAGTATTCTCAAAACTCAACATAATGACAAGCAACCATCACAGAACACTAAGCACCAACAGGATGCATTTTGCATTTTAATGCCATTTTCAAAACAGTTTTAAGATATGCATTTTTAATCATAATTAAAATGGCATGCAAACATTTTCCAGCATTCACCCAGAAATAAAACAACATATTTTACCAGTAAAACAGCCAACGACAACTTATCAAAATTATCACTTATCAACAAAATGCATTTTCTTTCAAAATGTCATTTTCGAAAACAGTCTTTCTCTTAAAACAGAACTGAAATAATACAAATTTATGGCTTTAATGCAGCTAAAAGATGGAAGGTGCCCTTACCCTTGTAGCGTGCTCTACTATTTCTCTTGTTCCTGCTGCGTTCCCTTTTCTGCGTCCAAAAACGGTGAAGCTGTTCCATGAGTTTGCTGCTGCAAAACTTGGTTCTTTCTCTTCGTATTGAGGTGGGGATTAACTTTACTACTGGGGGTTTTCAGGTTTGAGGCTTGGATTCTCAGTTAATGGTGTTTGAAGGATTTTCCCTCTCTTAAATTTGAACTCGGGAATGGCAGAAACAGGGACAGAATGGAAGGAGTGATGGAGTTGGTACATGCAATATGGGCAGTAAGGAGGAAGGAATGGTGTTCTGACTTTGCCATCCTTCTCACTCCTATATATAAGCTCTTGTGGTGCCACCTCACTTGCCACATGTCTGATTTTCAGCTTTTAATTATCTTGCAATTAGCCACTAATCCTTACTTAATGATCCAATTAATTTAATTACTCGAAATTAAATTAATTTAATTCTTCATCCAATAATTTTAATTCATACTTCAAATTAAATATTTATATATATATATATTCACTCAAAACATACATATATTAAATATTTACAAAAATTCCCAAAATGCCCTTGACATTAATTCCAAAAATTAATATTTAAAAATTAATATTTAAAAATTAAGGGTCTTACAGTCTCCAATAAAACTAATAGGTAAAAATTTAGCGAAAGTAAATATAAGAAGTATAAAAAATAATATAATTAAAAATTGCAAATAAATGTGAATGAATATATTACTTCCTCAACCATCATGTGATCCATTTTTTTCCGGCATCCTTCTATGTCATTATGAGGAACTTTAATGAAATTTAAACCACTGAAATTAAATCTGTCGAATATATGAAAAATAAAAAATATAATAAAATTAGTAATATGGTAAGTACTTAGTTTTAAAAAAAGAAAAAAAATATAAAATTTATTTGCAATAGTTACCTTTGCGCAAGTGGAAATATTCATGCATTGGGTGATTTTGGAGCGACACAAGACAAACGATACCATGCCCAGTTTTGCAACAACAATGCACGTCCTCCTATAGACATTACACCCGATTTCATAGCAAGATACAATTCTCTATAAAAGTGTTGCTAAAACTGCTGAACCCCAACTATATTGAGATGCTTTACTTAAATCCAATAATAGTGAAAGATATGGCATCAATAACCCTCCAGTCCAATCATACGCATGATGTATGCTCGACATGATGCTTATTTTTCTTTTACAGATGTATCTTCACCAACATCGTCAAATGCATCCTTAAGCCATTTTAATTTAATAAAATTACCCTTTGTTGTTCTCTCAGGTGGGTTAACTCCTAAGTAAGTTTGACAAACTTCTCTAACATTTACAAACTTCGAACCGCTAACAAGAAAACTAGAAACATTTAATCCTAAAATATAATATACATCTTCTAAAGTTATTGTGCACTCACCTATTGGAAGATGAAACGTATGAGTTTCTGGTCTCCATCTCTCAACCATAGCAGTAATCAGGCCGATATCTATTTTGTAGTTTTCGAGTTTGATCACTTCACCAAATTCGGCCTCTTGCAAATTCGGTAATATGACTTCATTTGGTTTTTTGTTAACATGAACATGACATTTTAGTTTTTCCTTTAATGGTATCTGAAATATATAAAACAAACTATAAATAAAATAAATATATAAAATATAAATAAAATATAAATAAAATAAATATATCAAATTAAGTAAATATATAAAATAAACTATAAATAAAATAAAATAAATATATCAAATAAAATAAAGTAAATATATAAAATAAATATATCAAATAAAATAACCAATGACACTAAAAAAAACTATAAATAAAATAAAGTAAATATATAAAATACTTTTAAATGCTTTAATGTATTGAATATCAGCTCTGTAATTCGTAGATAATTCCATGACAAAAAAAATGTTGATATAACTTTAAATGTATGAAGAAATAGTTGTGATAAACAAGGATGAAAGAAGATGTGATAAAATAGAATGAATGGAAGTGTTTATATAGGTTGCGTCGCCAGGGAACAACTTGTAAAATCTGTTCACGGGGTTGCACCCCCAGGCCCCAACATCCTTAAGGGGTCGCATCCCCAGCCCCCGACCTCTTTAAGACGTCGCATCCCCAGGCAGCGACTTGCTACGAGCTCAATCTTTTTCGTTGATTTTATTTAATCAACGATTGTGAATTGGGCACTAGGAATCCTTGTGAGTTGGTTTCAACCAATCAATTATTTTATTAAAAATTCAATCTTGTTCGTTGATTTTATTTAATCAACGGTTGTGAATTGTGCAATACGAATCCTTGTGATTTGATTTCAACCAATCAAATTATTCTATTAAAAATTGAATCTTACTCGTCGATTTCAATTAATCAATGGTTGTGGATGGTGCAGTATGAATCCTTGTGATTTGGTTTCAACACCTTATACCTTGTATAATGCAAGTTCTGAAAGTGGACCCTTCAATCAAAGTGAAAGTCATTATTGGTCAGATTCAGGCTTTGCACAACTACACTGTAAGTTATAGAAAGACTTGGATAGCAAGAAATAAAGCGATTGAACATATTTATGGCAAATTGGGAAGATTCTTACAATCAACTCCCACAATGGTTATTGGTTATGCGAATGTTTGTTCCAGGAACTAAAATAGAAATGGAAACCATTCCAGCTTATCATGAAAATAATTTGATAAGTGGGATAAGGATTTTTCATCGACTATTATGGACTTTTGATCCATGCATATCTGCGTTTAAATTCTACAAACTAATTGTACAAGTGGATGGGACTTGGTTGTACGACAAGTACAAGGGACACTATTGATAGCAGTTGCACAGGATGGAAATGGCAATGTAATTCCTATTGCTTATGCTCTTGTGGAAGTTGAGACAGGAGAGGGTTGAAGTTTCTTTTTGACAAATTTGAGAAAATACCTCACTCCATAAGCCAACATTTGTTTGATTTCAGATAAATACGAATCCATTAAGAATGCTTATAATAATCCGAATACTGGGTGGCAACATCCTCCGTCAAAGCATGTGTTATGTGTCTGACATATTTCACAAAATTTTGCAAGGGAATTTAAGGATAATGCACTGAAGAAAAAAGTTATTTCTATGGGTAATAATTTAATTCTTTTTTTTAATTAGTGTAATTTTTAATAATTTTTTGACGGATTACTTATTGTGTCAATATAGGTTACTCAGTTAATGAGCCTACATATAGATATTACCGACGTGAAATCGGTATAGTAAACTGGGAGGCTATAAAATGGTTAGACAATATACTGCGAGAAAGTTGGATTAAAGCATTCGATGGAGGTAGCTGTTGGGGTCACATGACAACTAATCTTGTGGAGTCGATGAACAGAGTATTAAAAGGTACGCGCAACCTTCCTGTTGGAACCAAGTTGGTTCTAAGTACTTAGGATTTTGATGCTTACAAATGTACTCAATGTAAACTTATTTTGTACTTTGAATTATTAAGTTAAATGCCCCAGAAACTGAAGGAAACAGAAGCAGAGATCAAAGGAAAATGAATTCTGGAATTTCCAGAAGATGTTCCAGGATGTCAAAACATCACCAGAGGATATGTTTGGTGGCCCAGAACAGAAGGAAGAAAAATCATAATGAAACATGGATCATACCATTGGAAAGCCTGCCAGAAGGAGAGTTGTTCCAGACAAACAGGAGTCAAATATCAATTTTATTTCAGAAGTTATTCTGACCAGAAGATGGCCTGGCAGTGAAAAATTACACAGTCCAGACTTGTTCCAGACTTGACCAGAAGGTATGTTTATGAGTCCAGAACAAGAGGATCAATTCAGATTTGGCCCAGATCATAGGATAGCATGTTTCAGGGCATGGAACTAAGTCCAGACCAAAAGAAATGAGTTCCAGAATCAATCCAGACCTGGTCCAAAATTAAAGATAAAATGTCCAGACTGAAATATTTTTTGTTCAAGTTAATTTCAGTTTGTTCCAGACCAAAGTCCAGAATCTGTCCAGATCAAAGTAAAAATTTCCAGATCAATGGTTCAGAAATAATTATTTGGTCCAGTTATGGTCCAGATCAGAAAATCAGACCATGGCCCAGTGGTGGCCGAAATCAGAGGGTTAGGAAGTGTGGTCCAGGAATGGCCGAAATCAGAGGATCACAGAATATCAAATAGGCTGGTCCAGATGTGGACTATCGCATTAAGATCCAATGGTGCAGATTTGATCATGAGAATTAAAGAATCTGAGAAAAATGCTCAAAACAGAAGCTGAGCAAAATGCTCAAAACAGAATTGGAGAAAAAGGCTCAAAACAGAATCTGAGCAAACTACTCTAGAATACTCTCAAAACAGATTAATCTAAATATACTGCAGAAGTAAAGCATCAGTGAAGTTCTAAAGTTCAACTATAAATAGAGACTTAATGCTGAAGAATAAATAATCGAAAATCACAAAAGAGTCATACACTTCCAAAGCAACAAACACCCAAATTTTCATAGAAGTCAATTGTGAGTTTTAGCTTTCAAGAAGCAAGTACTCATGTTATTTTCTTTCCACTGTGGCAAATCTAAGTTGTTGAAGTAAAGTCTACAATCTGAGGGAGTCAGTAGAGGTAGCAGGGTACTTGGCAATTAGATAGGGTTGTATATAAGTTGTTGAAGTAGAGTCTACAAACTGTGGGAATCAGAAAGGGTAGCAAGGTACTTAGCAATTAGATTCATAGTGTTGTGATTTCTTCTACAATCTGGGGTTGTCAGATTGGCTGAAGACAAGGTTGTTTTCCTCAAGAAGTCTAGGATTGTTAGACTATTGAGAAGACTGACTTGGAGGGTCAGTAGCAAGGTTGTAATTCAAGATTGAATTAGTGAAATCCTTCAAGGCGAAGGGCTGGACGTAGCCTCATTAACGGTGAAAAGTATAAAATCTGTGAGTTTTTATTTTTATGTTTATCCGCTGCTAACTCTGTTTTAATTATACATCAAGTTTTTTTTTGAAAGTATTAAAACAGAAAAAGTATTTAAGTTAAGTCAAACACAATTCAACCCCCCATTCTCGTGTTTGCACCTTCAATTGGCATCAGAGCTCGGTCTCAAGGCTGAGCACTTAACAGTGTTTGAGGAAAGGTCCAAGGGGTTCCATATGTCAGAAGAATTGGGAGGCAACATCAATAGACCACCAATATTTGATGGAGAAAGGTTTGAGTATTGGAAGGACAGACTAAGAAGTTTTGTCATATCTCAAGATCCTGAACTATGGAAGATGATAGTTAAAGGATACACTGCACCAACTAATCGAGAAGATCCAACTAAAGAATTAGACTTGGATGATATGACACGAGATCAGATCAGACTACACAGACTTCATCACAAGTCCAAAACCATCATGGTCAGTGCAATCACATTCAAGGAATTTGATAGATGCACAAATAAAGAAACAGCAAAGAGTATATTCGATAGTCTGGTTTTGACCTATGAAGGAACCAAGCAGGTTCAACAAACAAAGGCTAACATATTGGTCAGAAAGTATGAGCTGTTCAAGATGGAAGAGGATGAAGACATTGACACAATGTTCTGCAGATTCCAGACTTTGGTATCAAGACTGAAAGTATTAAACAAAAGCTATACCACTGAAGATCATGTCTGGAAAATTCTGAGAAGTCTACCAAAAAGGTGGAGACCAAAGGTTACTGCAATTCAGGAAGCTAAGGATCTAAGTACCTTGAGGCTGGAAGATCTGATCAGCTCACTCAGGTCTCATGAAATAGAACTGGAAGAAGATGAACCTAAGAAGAAGAAGAATCTGGCTCTGAAGTCGAAACAGAAGAAAGCTGCAAAGGCAGTATCAGAATCAGAGGATAGTGACAGTGACTGTGATGATATGGCTTACTTAACCAAAAAGATGGTTAAGATCTTGGAAAACAGAAAGAGGAGAGGTTCCCAGAAGAAACATAACAGCAAGGAAGAATCTGACAAGAAGAACATCATCTGTTATGGATGCAATGAACCTGGACATATCAAGTCAGAATGTCCAAATCTGGAAAAAGGAAAACAGCACAAGAAGAGTTCCAGATACAGAAAGAAAGGTCTGATGGCTGCCTGGGATGTATCAGAATCAGAAGAAGAATCATCTGTTGAAGAAGAGGCAGAAACAACAATGATGGCACACATCAGGTCTGCTTCTGGACCTCATAAAGGCACGAATTCCAGAAGAAAAACAGGCAGAAGGAAGAGTGATAGAAGAAATCACTCAGGCAAGTCCGGAAGCACATCAGAGGAAACAATTCTGTCTCTGATGGCTCATACAAATTAAGGTTCTGAATACAGCTTTGAAACTGAATCAGAAGATGATGACAGTGAGGTATTTTCTGATCTTTATAAACCTGAATTAATTGATACTTTAAAGGACTTGTTAAATGCAAATAATAAGACATCTTTAAAACTGAAAATTCTTAGGGAAGATAAGAAAAATCTAACCAAAGAGGTCCAAGTTTCAAAGAATCGAATTTCTGAGTATGCAACTGAAATCAAAGATTTGAAAACTGAAGTTGCAAGACTCAAGTCTGAAAACCAAACTCTGAAAAATAATAATTGTTCCACTTCTGAAACTGTTTGTAAATCTGATATGCATTTGCAAGTTTTTCAAAACCTTATTTCCAATGGAATGGAAAGAAGTAAAAATGCATCTATGATTTATGGAAACAGTAATTCTGGAAAAAGAGGTCTTGGTTTTACAGAAACAATTAATGAAAATAAAGCTGTTCATTCTGATGTTTTATGTAGTGTTTGTGCTAAGAAAGGTCACTCTGAATTATCTTGTCCAATGGTAAAATCTGAATAAGATCAGAGAGCTGTTAAGACTAACAAACCTGGACCCAATCAGTTATGGGTACCAAAAGATCAAATTATCTATGTTGCAGATGTTCTGAGCAACCAGAAGGAGACACCAACAATGGTGCCTGGACAATGGATGTTGGCAACGCACAAGCAGAAGAAGGTTTATGTTCCATCATCTACCAAACAGAAGCCAAGTTACTCTGGTAGAAGAAGAACTGGTCAACACAATCAGAACCAGAATCATAGGAGGAACAGGAAATATCAAAGATATAACACGAATCAGAACAGGAACTGGAACCAATACCAGAAGCACATAAACTAGAACCAGAACCAGAACTGGAACCAGTATCAGAGGTACAGGAACTGGAACCAGAACCAACACTGGAAGCAGAACCAGAATTGGAGGCACAGAAACTGGAACCAGAATCAGAATCAATACCAGAACCAGAACCTGAACAGGTATCAATATCAAAGTTTGAGGTATGATCATCAGAACTACTTTAATTATCAGAATCAATATAATTACCAGAATCACCAGAGGAACATGGTGTATAAGCCAAAGCAGAAATTAAGGAATCAGAATCAGGAAAGTTCTTCAAACAATCCAGTGAGATTCATCAAGACTACCAACCTGGAAGGAAATTCAAACTCCCTCATCCAAACCATGTAATCTCAGAACATATAGATTAGGAATCTGAAAATCAGAAGCAGGAGGATTTTCAGAGTTGACGTAGAGGTTACATCTTGCTGTAAATACTACTATTATTTTATATTTATGCTTACTGTGATAACTAGAAGCTTGATCTTAACAATCAAAGCTAGATAAGTATTTTGCAGGTTTTCAAACTGTCAGAAGAACCAGGTGAATCACACGAATTGAATACTTCAGCAGAAACACTATTCCTGTCGTTTCAAAAACAAACAGGAACCACCAGAAGTAGAACGAATGGTTTGGCTGTATTGAGTTAAATTTTAACTTATTTGATTTGCATTATGTAAAATGACAAATTGCTTGATCTTAACAAATCAAAGCAAGATAAAAATAGTACAGGAAGCAGAAGCACAAGAAATAGAAGTACCTGGAAAGGTAAAGGATACAAGCAAGTCAGCAACACATGACAAATCTTCAAAAGATAAATCTGATTAAGTCAGAAACAGCCAAGATAAGTCATAAGAGAAATCTGGATATTTACCAGAATCTAAAGCTGTTACAGATTCACCAGAACCAGAAGCTGATTCATCAGAATCAGAAGCTGTTACAGAACCAGAAGCTGATGCAAACCAAGCATTGTTGATGAAGTTTTAGCAGAGGAAGGTTGGATACTTGCAATGCAAGAAGAGCTGAATGAAATTCAAAGGAATGATGTTTGGGATCTGGTATCCAGACCAAACAGAAGCATTATTGGAACCAAGTAGGTATTCAGAAACAAATTCAATGAAAAGGGTGAAGTTGTAGCTCAAGGATACAGTCAACAGAAAGAAGAAGTTCCAAATGAGCATGATGGGAGAACTTAAGTTCTTCCTGGGAATTCAGATTCATCAAGGCAAATCAGGTATACTCATTCACCAATCAAAATATACTAAAGAACTTCTCAAAAAGTTCAAGATGAGTGACTGTAAGCCTATGGCCACCCCCATGCACCCAACCTGCTCACTTGAGAAAGATGAAACCAGTAAAAAGATAGACCAGAAAACATACAGAGGTATTATTGGATCCCTTCTATATTTAACTGCTTCTAGACCTGACATTATGTTTAGTGTTTGTGTCTGTGCCCGATTTCAAGCTGACCCTAAGGAATCCCATGTAGCTGCTGTCAAACGAATTCTGAGATACCTTAAAGGAACCACGAACCTTACCTTGTTATACAAGAAAACACCCACCTACAAACTAAAAGGTTTTTGTGATTCTGACTATGCTGGAGACAGGTTGGAAAGGAAAAGTACTAGTGGCAACTGCACATTTTTAGGTGAAAATTTGATCTCTTGGTCAAGCAAAAGACAAAGCACCATTGCCATGTCAACAGCAGAAGCTGAGTATATATCAGCAGCAGGATGCAGTTCACAGTTACTCTGGATGAAACACCAACTTGAAGATTACAACATCTTTGAAAACAATATCCCTTTGTTCTGTGATAACACTTCAGCCATAAACCTAACCAAGAATCCTATCTTACACTCTAGAGCCAAACACATTGAAATAAAACACCATTTGATTAGGGACCATGTTCAAAAAGGGACTTTGAGCATCCATTTTATGGACACTGATCATCAATGGGCTGATATCTTCACCAAGGCATTACCAGAAGATAGGTTCGAGTTCATTAAGAAGCATCTCAGCATGACCTCTATATCTGACTAGCTCAAGTAGTCGTCTTAGGAGTTTTTAAAATTTCTTGCAATTTTATTTTATTCAGTTTTTACTTTCTGTAATTGGTAAAGAGAAAAACAAAAAATACAAAAATAGTAGGACCACTTTTTGGCTGATGACAAAAAGGGGGAGAAAGAGAGAGAGCGAAAGAAAGGAGAAATAAGTAGAATAGGAGAGATAAAAAGAAAGAAGGAGAGAAAAAGAAAGAGAGAAAACAGAAGGAGTTGAAAAGGAGAGGAAACAGGGAGAGAGAAAAACAAAGAAAGAAAAAGAAAGAGTGAAAAGAGAAGGAGTTGAAAAGGAGAGGAGAAGAGAAGAAAAGAAAGAGAGAACAAAGAAGGAGTTGAAAAGGAGAGTATCAGACTTAGGGGGAGAGATTGGTCTGAGGGGGAGTAATTCAAATTTTTCGAGTCATAAGTTAGCAAAATAAGTTAAGGTTTTGTCATCATCAAAAAGGGGGAGATTGTTGGAACCAAGTTAGTTCTAAGTACTTAGGATTTTGATGCTTACAAATGTACTCAATGTAAAATTATTTTGTACTTTGAATTATTAAGTTAAATGCCCCAGAAACTGAAGGAAACAGAAGCAGAGATCAAAAGAAAATGAATTCTGGAATTTCCAGAAGATGTTCCAAGATGTCAAAACATCACCAGAGGATATGTTTAGTGGCCCAGAACAGAAGGAAGAAAAATCATAATGAAACATGGATCATACCATTGGAAAGCCTGCCAGAAAGAGAGTTGTTCCAGACAAACAGGAGTCAAATATCAATTTTATTCCAAAAGTTATTATGACCAGAAGATGGCCTGGCAGTGAAAAATTACACAGTCCAGACTTGTTCCAAACTTGACCAGAAGGTATGTTTATGAGTCCAGAACAAGAGGATCAATTCAGATTTGGCCCAGATCATAAGATAGCATGATTCAGGGCATGGAACTAAGTCCAGACCACAAGAAATGTGTTCCAGAATCAATCCAGACCTGGTCCAAAATTAAAGATAAAATG
The DNA here is from genome assembly GCA_037974295.1 of Cicer cuneatum. Classification (NCBI taxonomy): domain Eukaryota; kingdom Viridiplantae; phylum Streptophyta; class Magnoliopsida; order Fabales; family Fabaceae; genus Cicer; species Cicer cuneatum. The sequence goes on along the minus strand of JBBPBO010000005.1, from coordinate 42,468,984 downwards.
TCCAGACTGAAATATTTTTTGTTCAAGTTAATTTCAGTTTGTTCCAGACCAAAGTCCAGAATCTGTCCAGATCAAAGTAAAAATTTCCAGATCAATGGTTCAGAAATAATTATTTGGTCCAGTGATGGTCCAGATCAAAAAATTAGACCATGGCCCAGTGGTGGCCGAAATTAGAGGGTTAGGAAGTGTGGTCCAGGAATGGCCGAAATCAGAGGATCACAGAATATCAAATAGGCTGGTCCAGATGTGGACTATCGCATTAAGATCCAATGGTGCAGATTTGATCATGAGAATTAAAGAATCTGAGAAAAATGCTCAAAACAGAAGCTGAGCAAAATGCTCAAAACAGAAATGGAGAAAAAGGCTCAAAACAGAATCTGAGCGAACTACTCCAGAATACTCTCAAAATAGATTAATCTAAATATACTGTTGAAGTAAAGCATCAGTGAAGTTCTAAAGTTCAACTATAAATAGAGACTTGCTGAAGAATAAATAATCGAAAATCACAAAAGAGTCATACACTTCCAAAGCAACAGACACCCAAATTTTCATAGAAGTCAATTGTGAGTTTTAGCTTTCAAGAAGCAAGTACTCGTGTTATTTTCTTTCCACTGTGGCAAATCTAAGTTGTTGAAGTAGAGTCTACAATCTGAGGGAGTCGGTAGAGGTAGCAGGGTACTTGGCAATTAGATAGGGTTGTATCTAAGTTGTTGAAGTAGAGTCTACAAACTGAGGGAATCAGAAAGGGTAGCAAGGTACTTAGCAATTAGATTCATAGTGTTGTGATTTCTTCTACAATCTGGGGTTGTCAGAATGGCTGAAGACAAGGTTGTTTTCCTCAAGAAGTCTAGGATTGTTAGACTATTGAGAAGACTGACTTGGAGGGTCAGTAGCAAGGTTGTAATTCAAGATTGAATTAGTGAAATCCTTCAAGGCGAAGGGACTGGACGTAGCCTCGTTAACGGTGAACCAGTATAAAATCTGTGAGTTTTTATTTTTATGTTTATCCGTTGCTAACTCTGTTTTAATTATGCATCAAGTTTTGTTTTGAAAGTAATAAAACAGAAAAAGTATTTAAGTTAAGTCAAACACAATTCAACCCCCCTTCTCGTGTTTGCACCTTCACTTACCATCAGTGCTTTGGTTCAATCAACTTATTATAAGACAGAGACATTATTGAAGTAGAAATGTTGCTTTACAAGGAAGGGGGTTTGAATTGGAAAGCTGTCTTTTAAAATTTTCCTGTTAACACTTAAAAAATAACTCAAGAATGATCTTGGTTAATAAGACAAAAATGGAGAACTTTCTTGATTCTGGAAATAGAAAAGGAAGAACGTTCTTGGTTAGTTTTAAAAGGCATAACGATCTTAATAGTAAAGGCAGAAAACAGAGAACGTTCTGGAAAACGCATAACGTTCTGGTTTGTTTTAAAACCGAAAATTGTTTTTTCAACGTAAGTAAATAAAGAGTGGATTGTAAATAGAGTTAAGGAAGAGATAACACACAGAGATTTAGCCTGGTTTACCCAACTTGGGATACGTCTAGTCCTCACACCAGTGAGTTTTTCCACTAAGTGTTTAAAACAAAGTACCCTCTTGGTTTTACAACTCCTAGCTCAGATCAACCTTGATATGTTACAGTTTGTCAATCCTTTCCACCCAGAAAGAGATTAATCAGGTCACCTATCAACCCTTGATAGGATTTTACAACTTCACCTTTTAACCGTAAAGGATTTTTCTAAAAACGACTTACTCAAGCTATAAACAAGCCTTATAATCTTGAGTGTTGTATGATAATGATAGGATTTAAAACAAAATCTGTTTTGACTCAACTCTTGTTTGAGTTTAGATTCTTTACAAATGGTTTCAGTAAATTAAAGATAGTGAATTCGAAACAAAAGGTTACTGATTTCTTTGATAAGCTTTCAAGTGTTAATGTGTGTGATTGATGATTTTCTTTGCACTTGAATGTCTTGTTTTTCTCTTCAGTAGTGAGGTTCATTTTATAGAGCTCTTAGAAGTCCTTGCATGTTCAATATTACCGTTTGAGGAGGTTCCATCTGAACCAAGTTGGTTCTATGCTTAGAATTTTGATGTTAACAAAAGTATTTTATGTAAATAGTATTTTGACTTAGAAGAACATATCAGAAGCTGTGTAAAATTAGAGGATGACACCACCAGAGGATACATCCAGGGGAAGCAACCAGAGGAAAGAAATTGAAGGTGCAAACACGAGAAGGGGGTTGAATTGTGTTTGACTAACTTGAATACTTTTTCTGTTTTTGCAGTTTTAAAATAAAACTTGATGTATGAATAAAACAGAGTTAGCAGCGGATATAAAGTAAAAATAAAAAACATAGAATTTTATACTGGATCACCGTTAACGAGGCTACGTCCAGTCCCTTCACCTTGAAGGATTTCACTAGTTCAAAACCTTGAATTACAACAACTGCACTGACCCTCCAAGTCAGTCTTCTCAAACAGTCTAACAATCCTAGACTTTTGAGGAATGCAGCACCTTGACTTCTCAAGTCAAGTCTTCTCCTACCAATCTGAAAACCCCAGATTGTAGAAGGAATTACAACGCCTTGAATCTAATTGCTAAGTAATCTGCTACCCCTTTTGACTCCCTCTTATTGTAGACTCTACTTCAACAACTTAGATCTAACACAAGGGAAAGAAAATAACACGAGTGCTTGCTGCTGGAATGCTGGAACTCACAATTAACCTCACTGAAAACTTGAGTGTTTGCTTTGGAAGTGTATGACTCTTTTTTGATTTTTGATGCTAAGTATTCTGCCTTGAGCCTCCTTTTATAGATGTGAATTAGGGTCTCTTCCAAGCTGAATTTCGAGCTGTATCTTGCTGGATTCTCTTGCAAAAATACTCTGACCAATCGAGTTTCATATAAATAAAAAACATATCTTTTTATCTCTAGATTTGTTTTCATAAATAACTTGGGCCAATCCTGTCTTTAATTAATTCTAGAACAAATCTTTCTTCCCGCCAATAGCTTCTGAACTCCCATATGACTTTACTTTATTTTTGTAACAAATCCTTTTAATACTTTGATCAAATTTAATTAAATCTCCACCGTTAATCCTCATGATTAAATCTGGACGCTTTGATCTTCTGCGCTAGTCCACATCTGGACCATACTAAGTGATCTGCTGTGATCCTCTGATTTCGGCCAACCATGGACGACACTTTCTAATCATCTCATCTTCTGATCTCGGCCAACCTGGACTTGCAAACATATCTGCCGTGATCCACTGATCTCGGCCAATGCTGGACAACACATTCTGACCTTCTGATTTGGGCCAACACTGGGCCTTGGTATGATCTTCTGATCTCGGCCAACACTGAGCCATAAACTTAAATATTGACCATTGATCTGAACCTTTTCCCTCTGATCTGGACCAATTATAAACTGGGTCTAGATTGAACTGAAATTAAATCTGGAGAAATAATATTTCAGTCTGGACATTTTACTTTTTGATTTGGATCAGGTCTGGATCAAATCTGGACATCATTTCTTCTAGTCTGGACTTAGTTTCATACCCTGAACCATGCTATCTTCTGGTCTAGGTCAAATCTGGATTGAATCTCTTGTTCTGGACCCATTAATTTATCCCCTGATTAAGTCTGGATCAGGTCTGGGTTGTTTATCATTTCACTGCCAGGCCATCTTCTGGTCAAAATAACTTATGTACTAAGTCTGACTTATGATTCCTTTTGGTCTTGATCAAGTCTCCCTCTAGCAGGCTTCCTTCTGGTCTGGTCCAGGTCTCCTTCTGACTTTGCTTCCTTCTGATCTGGGCCAGCAAAGATATCCTCTGGTAATTTCAGGATGCATCCTTTGGTACCTTCTGGATGCATTATCTGGTGTCTTCATCTTCTGCCTCTGGAAACTTCATCTTCTGGTGACATTTAATGTAATAATTCAAGGTACAAAATAAGATTACATGGAGTGCTTTTGTAAACATCAAAATCCTAAGTACTTAGAACCAACTTGGTTTCAACAGAAATGTCACCAGAAGGTTACGCCAGATAATGCATCCAGAGGGTACCAGAGGATGCATCCTGAAGGCACCAGAGGATACACCTCCAGAGGATATTAGAGGATGTCATCAAAGGACAAGTAACATCATCAGAGGATATCTTTCTTGGCCCAGATCAGAAGGAAGGAGAGTCCAGAAGGAGACCTGGTCCAGACCAGAAGGAAGCCTGTCTGTGGGAGACTTATTCCAGACCAGAAGGAAACATAAGTTAGACTTGGTCTAGACTCAATCCTGACCAGAAGATAGCTTGGTCGTGAATATAAGAATCAGTCCAGACTTAATCCAGACTTAGTTCATAGCAGAAGATAACTGGTCCAGAACAAATGACTTGGTCCAGACCAGAAGATAGCATGGTCCAGAACATAAAACTCAGTCCAGATTAGAAGAAATGATTGTCTAGATTTAATCCAGACTTGATCCAGATAAGAAGATAAATGTCCAGATTAAAAGATCAAGGGTCTAGATTAAATTCAGATTTAATTCAGATAAATGTCCATATTTAATTCAGACTCAGTCCAAACTTGGTTCAGATCAGAGGGAAAATGTTCAGATCCATGGTCCAGATTTAAGTATTATGGCCCAGTGTTGGCCGAGATCAGAAGATAAGATCATATGGCCCAGTGTTGGTTGAGATCAGAAGATCAGATCATATGGCCCATTGTTGGCCGAGATCAGAAGGTCAGATCATATGGTTCAGTGTTGGCTGAGATCAAAGGATCACATAATTGGGGCAGATAAGATTACATAAGTCCAAAGTTGGTCGAGATCAGAAGATCATACGGTCCAGATTTTAATCATGATGAAAATCAGTGATTACTTCATTAAAATTCGAAGAAGACTTGATTAAATTTTGATAGAAATTTGATCAAAGTATTAAGGGGATTTGATTCAAAATTACTGAATACTTGAAGAAATTCGAATGCAATCTGAAGCTTAAAAAGATATGGTTTGAAATTAAAAGAAACAAGACTGGTCAACAGAATTTTCAAATACAATCTGAAGCTAAAAAGCTATGATTTTTATTTAAGTGAAACCTGATTGGCGAAGTTATTTTTGCAAGAGAATCTGGACAGATACAACTGGAATTTGATCATGAAAGAAACCCTAATTTTTATCTATAAAAGGAGGCTCAAGGCAGAAGACTTTGTAATCAAAAATCAGTAAAAGAGTCATAAACTTCCAGAGGCAAACACTCGAGTTTTCAGTGAGGTTAATTGTGATTTAGCAATTAGATTCAAGGAGTTGAAATCCCTTCTGCAATCTGGGGTTGTCAGATTGGTAAGAGAAGATTTGACTTGTGAAGTCAAGATGTTGTGTTCCTCAAAAGTCTAGGATTGTTAGACTGTTTGGGAAGACTGACTTGAAGGGTCAGTAGTGTTGTTGTAATTCAAAGGTTTTGAATTAGTGGAAAAATCCTTCAAGGTGAAGGGACTGGATGTAGCCTAGTTAATGGTGAACCATGATAAATCTTTGTGTTGATTATTTAATTTATCTGCTGCTAACTCTGCTTGTTTATATATCTGATTTTAAATAATCATCAAAAACAGAAAAAGAATTCAAGTAGTACAAACACAATTCAACCCCCCTTCTCGTGTTTGAACCTTCAGGTTCCCTTGGTCAAGGGGCAAAATAAAATAATCAGCCCTTATTTTAAACCTTTTGACTGAACTTTTACTGCTTTTTTGACTTCTTGACTTTCTTATAATTGTTTATTGTCTGCCATCTGATCTGTGCATACTATAGGTTTAATTTGATCATGAGAATACGTGTCAGAATGTGATGCTGTATAGAAAATCAGGATCGTTCTTGGATTGGTTCAGAACTTGGAGAATGTTCTGGTGCAGAAAAGGAGAAGCTGGAGAATGATCTTTTTCAGCTGTTTCATCTGTTTTGCGTTGCTCTAAATCTTTTCTCCTTAGATCTTTTAGAGTGTTTCTTTTGCTATCTTTAAAGCTTCAAATCTCATGATGATGTACTGGAAATCTGTTTAAAATAAGCATGATTTTTCCTTGCATAAAAATTAGGTCCAAACAATCTTGATGAAGTGAATAGAGTCTTGGAGAACGTTCTTGGTTTTTCCAAAAAACGTCCAGAACGTTCTTGCTTCTTGGCAGTCTATTCTTTAAACTAATTTTGCTTAGTACCTATCTTGGATTAATACACTCAAATGCACATGATAAATAATAATTAACTTAGAATCATAATTAGAGTCTTTAATTAATCTTTGTTTGTTTCATCAAAACCCTATAATTTAGATTTTGTCTTAACAATTTCCCCCTTTTTGATGATGACAAACATAGTTTAATTTTAGATTTTAATTTTGATTTTAATGTGTAAAAAATAATTACAGAGAGCATGAATGCTCCCCCTAAGAATATGCTATAGAGAATTTGATCAAAATATGAAATATTTCATTAACATGTGAGAGATGATTACAAGCAGAGTTTCAATATACAAAAAAGAAACTTCAAAAAATTAAGACATAAAAACTAAACTTCTTTCTCCCCCTTTGTCATTACAAAAAGAGTTGGGAGAATTAAAACAGAAAAACATTCAAAGCCGAGTCTTCACACAGAGAGGGAAAGAGAGGATTATTTTGAGGAAGATGAGCGTGAAGGGTCTGGAACCGGATGTAGAGAAGGAGGAGGAGGGTCAATTCCGAGCTTGGGAGCAAGCTGTGTAGTCATCCATTCTTTGAGAATGGCATACTCTTTATCCTGAAGAGCTTGTCTAGCCATGATAGTCTCAAGAACAGCTAGGATGGCTGAGTTGGATGTATCCTTCTCATTCTTCTATCGCTTGAATGGCTCTGCAAAATCAGCCCTAAGAGTGGAGGGTTGATGGCTGGATGTAGGGATTGGTTTAGTGTAGAAGGTTGAGAGGGAGGCAAAGGAAGTAGCAATGGGGGGAAGAGGATCTGAGGGTGTTTTGTTGTGGTTAACAGAGGGTCCTGGAGTATTTGGAAAAACCAAAAATTGGCTTATTCCAAATATGGAGGAGCTGGTCTTTTGTGGAGAAACAAAAATTGGTGACATGGTGGAGGTTTGATGTGGTGGGAGCAGAGAGCAAAGGTTGTTGTGGAGAGGAAAGAGGTTGGTTTAGATAAATGAGGAGCTAGATAAAGGTTGAGCAAAAAGAAGAGGAAGGTGTATTTGTAAAACAGAAGGAGGGAGAATGATGGTAGGTGGAGAACGTTCTTGAGGAATTTGAGGAGAACGTTTTCTGGTAGGTTGAGCAGCTGGGGTTGGGGCTGGATTTTCAGCAGGGGCTGTACCAGAGTGTGCTGCAGCTTTTCTTCGAGCTTAGCGTTTTCTTTTGGTGGTGGTGGTAGGTTGAGTAGATTATGGGTGATCAGAGGAAGTCTTTCTCATGTGGGAGATGTTTCTGGCTGAAAATCTTGATATTTTGAGAGTGAATTTTTATGTGGTGAGAGGGATTTTGAAGTGCCAAAAGATTTTAGTAAGAACCATGCCATAGGGGACAATGTTCCTCTTATAGACTTTGGATGTGGCAGCAATCATGTTCTGAAGAATGATTTATGGAAGGTTTAGGCGTTTTTGGTGGAGGAGATGATAAATGATGAGGACATCATTATTAGAGACATATTCATGACTGCCACAATGTGGCAAGACAGAATATTGGCTTATGCTATTAAAGACCTTGCATATGGGTTTGAGAGAGGATGATAAATGATCTTTGGTATTGGGTAAGAAAATGTCAGATAAAACTTCTTTTCTCTTAAGAGGTAGGACAGAATACCAGGTTTTCCTAAACACAGTAGTTCCTTCTGTGGCCAAGTTGAGAATGGAGGCTAGGATTTCAGGGGTGAGCTTAATCTCTATGCCTTTAATGTTGGATACCAGTAAGGATTTTTCTGGGAAGGTTTGGGCCTGGCAGTAGAATGCCCTGACTACATCAGGATAGAAACATTCTGAAGTTTGGAGAAAAGAAGTCCATCCAAGGGAGTCAGTATGATCGTTGATGTTTTTGTTTTCAAGGGTGAGATTGTCAAGAAGAAACACCCTGCCAATACCAATGGGTCTCTCAGCCCATTTTTCAGAAAAAGTCTTCTAGAGAGAGGAGGGAATCAGAGATGGGAGGCAAAAAGATGGGTCAGTTTGGGGAGGAGAAGAACGTTCTGGCTCAGATTGTTGAGGAGCAGGACGTTCTCTAGAGAGGGAGGCAGTAGAACGTTCTGGTTCATTGGGTTGAGGGGCAAAACGTTATGGTAGTGAAGATGGAGAACGTTTTGGAGAGTTTGAACGTTCTTGTGGTTTTCTCTTGGAGACAGTGGTCTTTATTTTCTTTCGGGAATTCTTAAGCCTGTTTTTGGCCAAAAATTGAGCAAGAGTGGGGGTTGATTTTACCCTTAAGTTTTGAGGGTTAGGGTTTGGTTTCAAAGGGGATGAAGACATAGGTTTGGAGGAGGAGAAAATCTCGATTATGGATTTTCGTTTTTGGTTAAGAGGTGTGGTTTGAGAGGGGATAAATGATTGTGAGGGAGCAATTTGTGGGGTTTGGTGAGACGATTTTGAGGCTAGAGATGTGTATGAAGGAATCGTTTTTTGAGTGGGTTCAAGAGGGGCATTGTTATCAGATTCGTCACTGTTAGAGATGATTAACACAATGGGATTAGATTGTTGATGTTTTGAAGTTCCAATCCCAACAAGAATGCACATGGAGTGTCTTTGGGCTTTGTTGGGTTTTGTTGTTGGTTTTCTTAAGTGAGGAGGGGTTTGGGAAAAGTTTGGAAGAGGACTCTGGAAGAGTGGAGGCAGTTCAGTGGCTAGAGATCGAAGAGGAAGAGGAATGGGACTAGATTCTCTAGAGGACGAAGATGAGGAGTCTGAAAATGAGAATGGCATTTTTGGCGGTGAGGGTCTAGGACGAGGTGATGGCGAACTGTTTCGAAAAGGAGAAGAAGAGGATGAAGATGATGGTGGTGATGGTGGTGATGGTGATTTAGGGTAAGGAATTTTTCGAGTAGAGTGTTTGGTTCTGGCTATTTGGAATTCTAAAATTTTCTCATAAAAACAAAATGGAGTTTGGGTTTTGTAGAAGAGAGAGAACAGAGGGAAAGATGGATAGTTGGAAGATGGGAAGTTTTTTTAGAAAGAGAGAAGTTGAAGAGGTGATTGATTTGAAGAGAGTGAGAATGTAGAGGTGCGAAGGTCAGCGTGTTAGTCACTTTTGAAAACTCCAGACAAGAGCATTAAATGCGATGCTAGAAATCATGATTTCAGTTTTTGAGTGGAGAGAAGAAAAACAGAGAATGATCGCGAAACCAAGAACGTTCTTGGTTTTTGTAGAAAAAAAAAATTTTAGATGCATTCAGTTTGGATTTTTGATGATTTTTAATTTTTCTTTGATGAAATTGAAACTTTCCTCTACTAGAGGCTTTGTAAATATGTCAGCAAGTTGTTTTTGAGTTTCCACAAAGATTAATTCAACATCCTTTTGATTAACATGATCACGAATAAAATGATGCTTAATTTCAATATGCTTAGATCTAGAATGCTGAATTGGATTTTTAGAGAAATTGATAGCGCTGGTATTATCACAGTAAGTTGGAACGTTAGAATAACTTACAGAGAAGTCTGCAAGTTGATTCTTTATTCAAATTACTTGTGAGCAACAATTTGCTGCTGATATGTATTCAACTTCAGTAGTTGATAGTGCAATTGTGTTTTGCTTCCTACACGACCAGCTGATTAAGGCTTCTCTCGGGAACTGGCATGAGCCACTTGTGCTTTTTCGTTCAGTTTTATCCCCAGCATAATCAGCGTCATAGTAAGCTACAAGATCAAAATGACTATCTTTTCTATACCAAAGGCCAAGATTAGTAGTACCGACAAGATATCTAAAAATTTTTTTTACAGTAGTTAAATGTGATTCTTTAGGATCAGATTGAAATCTAGCACAGAATCCTACTGTAAATACTATGTCAGGTCTACTGGAAGTTAGGTATAACAACGATCCTATCATGCCTCTATATTCCTTCTCAGAAACAGATTTTCCATTTTCATCTTTTTCCAATGAAGAAGATGGATGCATGGGAGTAGTCATGATTTTGGCTCCATTCATTTTATATTTTGTTAAAAGATCTTTTATATACTTTTCTTGACAAATAAAAAAGCCATTATTATGTTGCTTGATTTGTAAACCAAGAAAGTATCTTAACTCCCCCATCATGCTCATTTCAGATTCATTTTTCATGAGTTTTGAAAAAGCATCACACATTTTCTCCTTTGTTGAACCAAAGATAATATCATCAACATACACTTGAACTATGAATAAATCATTTTTATCATTTTTCTTAAAAAGTGTAGTGTCAATGTTTCCTCTGGAAAATCCATTTTTGATTAAGAAGGAACTCAATCTTTCATACCAAGCTCTTGGTACTTGTTTTAAACCATAAAGAGCTTTGGTAAGTTTGAAAACATGATTTGGTTTTGATTGATCTTCAATACCAGGAGGTTGTCGTACATAAACTTGCTCATTTAAAAATCCATTTAAAATGCACTTTTAACATCCATTTGAAAAAGTTTTATGAGTTTATGAGATGCATATGCAAGAAGGATTTGTATAGCCTCTAACTTTGCAACTGGTGCAAAAGTTTCATCGTAATCTATGCCTTCTTGTTGATTGTAACCTTGAGCAACCAGCTTGGCTTTGTTACGAACAACCTTACCTTCTTCATCTAGTTTGTTTATGAATACCCATCTTGTTCCTATGATTGTTTGGTTCTGAGGATTTGGAACAAGATCCCAGACTTCATTCTTTTCAAACTGAAAAAGTTCTTCTTTCATTGCATGTATCCAAGATTGATCAACAATGGCTTCTTTGATTGACTTTGGTTCGATTTGGGAGATCAGTTCCATGTTGTTGTTGTCATCTTCTTTGAAAGACATTCTGGTTCGAATCCCATCAGTTGTATTTCCAATAATCTGATTTTGGGGATGGTCACTGATTTTTCTCCAGCTTTTGGGAGGAGAATGAAGTGGAGACTGTTTATCAATCTGGGTTTCCTGAGGAACATTCTGCTGCTGCTGTCCAGAATGGTCTTCTTCATCTTCTTTCTTGCTTATTTCCAGATCATCAAATTCGTCAAATAATACATGTATACTAATTTCAACAACCTTTGTTTTGAGATTAAACACACGATATCCTTTAGATTCGGTTGAGTAACCCAAAAATATGGCTTTGTCTGATTTAGCATCAAACTTTCCAAGGTTTTCTTTGTTGTTCAAAATGTAACAATAACAACCAAAAATGTGAAAATATGAAATGTTTGGCTTTCTGTTTTTCCAGATTTCATATGGTGTTTTGTTGATGATTTTTCTTATTGACACAGGGTTTAAAATGTAGCATGAAGTGTTTATAGCTTCAGCCCTAAGTATTTTTTAACATGAGATTCTTCCAAGATTGTTCTTGCCATTTCTTGTAATGTTCTATTATTTCTTTCAACAATTCCATTCTGTTGAGGAGTTCTTGCACAAGATAGATTATGAGAAATGCCAAGATCTTCGAAAAAGGTTTTAAAAGAGGCATTTATGAATTCTCCTCCATTATCACTTCTTATAGAAATAATATTGGAATCTTTTTCATTTTGTACCTTCTTGCAAAAGTTTTTGAAAGCATAAAATGCATCATGTTTTTGTTTTAAAAATAAAACTCACGTATATCGAGAGTAATCATCAACAATAACAAAACCATATCTCATTCCACCTAGACTTTTTGTTTTAATAGGACCAAAAAGATCTATGTGAAGCAGCTCAAGGATTCTGTTTGTGGAAATAAAATCTTTTGGATGAAAACTACTTTTAACTTGTTTTCCTTTAGCACAAGCTTCACATACTTTATCTTTATCAAAATTGATGTTTGGTAATCCTCTAACAAGTTCTAGTTTTGAAATCTTTGAAATTGTTTTTATACTGATGTGTCTTGTCCTCTTGTGCCATATCCATTTATCTTTGTTTATGGACATGAAGCATGATTCATCAGGTAGTTCTTCAAGTAATAAAACATAAAGATTTTTCTTTCTTATATCTTAAAAAATGAGTTCGCCAGTTTTGTTTTTAACTTCACAGAAATTTGGTTTGAAGATAACCTCGATGCCATTGTCACATAATTGACTTATGCTTAACAGATTATGTTTCAGCCCTTTTACATATTGAACATCATAAATTTGAGCTGAGTTTTTCTTACCAATGGTTCCTTTACCTTTGATTTGAGCTTGGTTATTGTTACCAAAGGTTACTGAACCTCCTTCTTTCTTTTCAATTGACATGAAACAATTTTTATCTCATGTCATATATCTTGAACAACCACTGTCTAAGAACCATGGCTTTTTCTTGACAAGTTGAAATCCATCTTGCATAAGGTGTTATATTAACTTTAGGTACCCATTTGGTCTTGGGTCCTTGATAGTTAGTTTTAAGTTTGGATTTTCTTTCGATATAACCGGCTGATTCATTGTGACCATTTTTAGAGCAATGGGAACATTTTAGTGTTTGAAAATTTCTGGAAAGCTGGGGTTTGATAGGTGTTGGTAAAATCCTAGAATGTTCTCCTTTTAAAATTTTTGGAGAATGTTTCTGTCCAGAACGTTCTCCCTTTTTCAGGTTGCCTGGGGAACGTTCTCCCTTTTTCTGGTTTTGAAAACTGTTTTTTTTTATTCCAGATTGTTTCAGATTTATAAAATTTCTTTTGTTTTTGATTTTATCACCCCTCTTTTTGAAATAACAAGCAAATTCTAGATGTCCTATTTTATGACAATATGAACACTTAGTTTTGCATTTATTCTCTTTACTTTCCGGAACAAAGAAATTTTCATATAATTTAATTTTTTGTGTTTTATCAAAACCTAGTCCTGCTTTATCAAAGATACCTACTTGAGATCCCATAATTTTTTGAAAGGTTCCTGTAGCTTCGATGAATTGTAATAAATCCTTTTTCAGAATTTCAATTTCAGCTTTAAGGAGAACATTCTCCTTTTGTGTTACATAACATTCTGGTTTTTCAAGATTTTCAGTTTTGTAATTTGCAAGCTGAGATTGTTTCAGATCTTGAATGATTTTTTTGAAATTCATTATTCATAGGCTGAGCTTTCTCTTTCTCTTCTTTTCTTTATAAAATTGTTCTTTCAAGGAGCTACATTTTTTAATAAGAAAATTTGAATCATTAAGTAGGTTATCAAACTCATTTCCCAATTGTTCACATAGAAAGCAAGGTTCATATTTATTTACCTCATTTTCTTTTGTACTTGCCATCAGACATATGTTGGCTTCTTCTGTTTCTTCTTCTATTCCCGATTCTTCTCAAACATCCCATGTGGCCAACATTGATTTCTTTTTGAAAGGAAGCCTTTTTGGTGTTTTCTTGTTTAATGGACATTCTACTTTGTAGTGTCCAAGTTTGTTGCAGCCAAAGCATGTGATATGACTTTTATCTACTTTTGTCTTGGGATTTTCTCTTCTGCTTGGGAATCCTCTTTTTAGCTGATCACTTCTTTTCATCATCCTTTGAATCTTTCTGGTGAGCAGAGCTACTTCTTCATCAATATCTTCAGTTTCTTCTAAGTCCTCTTCTGTTTGTGATGGTGAATTCTGCTGTGCTGCTTTTAATGCTATTGCTTTATTCTTCTTGATTGTTTGTCTTCTTGTAGCAACACTTCATGTGCTCTTAATGTACCAATCAACTCTTCTAGTGCCAATGCATCAAGGTTCTTGGCTTGACTTATGGCAGTCACCATTGGCCTCTAGATTGTTGGAAGGCATCTCATGATTTTTCTGACTCTATCTTGCACTAAGTATGCTTTTCCTAAGGAGCGCATCGCATTTACAATGGTTGTAAACGTTGCATACATCTCATCAATGGTCTCACCTTCATGCATTTCAAAGAGTTTGAATTTCCTTATGCCTATGTCAATTCTGGTATCTTTAACATGGCTTGTTCCTTCATAATGAGTTTGCAATGTGTCCCATATTTCTTTAGTAGTATTGCTTTCGTCAATTCTTTCGCTTTCTTCCCTGCTTAAGGCACATGACAAGAATAATTGAGCTTTAGAGTTTAAGAGTACCTTAGTTTTGTCTTCAGCTGTCCAGTGAGCTTCTCTTTTTTCAGATGATGATGGATCATATTGATTTATTCTTGGAATGTAATCTCCATCAGTTATGATACGCCACATTCCCGTGTCTTGGGATTTCAGAAATAGCTTTATTTTGTTTTTCCAGAAATAGTAGTATGTTCCATCAATGTAAGGTGGTATGTTTGGGTATGTACTTGGCTTTTGATATTTCCTTCTAGATCTTTTCTCTAACATTGTTTAAGTGTTTTAATCTTAGAGACCGTGCTCTGATGCCAATTGAAGTAGAAATGTTGCTTTACAAGGAATGGGGATTTGAATTGGAAAGCTATCTTTTAAAATTTTCCTGTTAACACTTAAAAAATAACTCAAGAATGATCTTGGTTAATAAGACAAAAATTGAGAACGTTCTTGATTCTGGAAATAGAAAAGGAAGAACGTTCTAGGTTAGTTTTAAAATGCAGAACGATCTTAATAGTAAAGGCAGAAAACGGAGAACGTTCTGGTTTGTTTTAAAACAGAAAATTGTTTTTTCAACTTAAGTAAATAAAGAGCTAAATGTAAATATAGTTAAGGAAGAGATAACACACAGAGATTTATCCTGGTTCACCCAACTTGGGCTACGTCCAGTTCTCACACCAGTGATTTTTTCCACTAAGTGTTTAAAACAAAGTACCCTATTGGTTTTACAACTCCTAGCTCAGACCAACCTTGATCTATTACAGTTTATCAATCCTTTCCACCCAGAAAGAGATTAATCAGGTCACCTATCAACCCTTGATAGGATTTTACAACTTCACCTTTTAACCTTAAAAGGTTTTTTCTAAAAACGACTTACTCAAGCTATAAACAAGCCTTTAATCTTGAGTGTTGTATGATAATGATAGGATTTAAAACAGAATCTATTTTGACTCAACTCTTCTTTGAGTTTAGATTCTTTACAAATGGTTTCAGTAAACTAAAGATAGTGAATTCGAAACAGAAGGTTACTGATTTCTTTGAGAAGCTTTCAAGTGTTAATGTGAGTGATTGATGATTTTCTTTGCACTTGAATGTCTTGTTTTTCTCTTCAGCAGTGTGGTTCGTTTTATAGAGCTCTTAGAAGTCCTTGCAGGTTCAATATTACCGTTTGAGGAGGTTCCTTTGGTCAAGGGGCAGAATAAAATAATCACCCCTTATTTTAAACCTTTTGACTGAACTTTTACTGCTTTTTTGACTTCTTGACTTTCTTATAATTTTTTATTGTCTGCCATCTGATCTGTGCACACTATAGGTTTAATTTCATCATGAGAATACGTGTCAGAATGTGATGCTGTACAGCAAATCAGAATCGTTCTTGGACTGGTTCAGAACTTGTTCTGGTGTAGAAAGGGAGAAGCTGGAGAATGATCTTTTTTAGCTGTTTCATCTGTTTTGCCTTGCTCTAAATATTTTCTCCTTAGATCTTTTAGAGTGTTTCTTTTGCTATCTTTAAAGCTTCAAATCTCATGATGATGTACTAGAAATCCGTTTAAAATAAGCATGATTTTTCCTTGCATAAAAATCAGGTTCAAACAATCTTTGAAGTGAAGAGAGTCCTAGAGAACGTTCTTGGTTTTTTCAAAAAACGTCCAAAACGTTCTTGGTTCTTGGCAGTCCATTTTTTAGCTTTGTTCTTTAAACTGATTCTGCTTAGTACCTATCTTGGATTAATACACTCAAATGCACATGTTAAATAACAATTAACTTAGAATCATAATTAGAGTCTTTAATTAATCTTTGTTTGTTTTCATCAAAACATTATTATTATTATTATTTTTATTAATTATATGCGGAGAAAAATACAACACATTATTTGTTTTGGCACATCAACTCAACCACATTTTTTTCCTTCAATTTAATGTATTTTATTTTATTAATAGTATTTTGATTTTTTAAATAGTTTAATTATTTTTAATTTATTAGATAATACAAAATCCAATTTTAAAAATGAAAAAAAAAAGAACATAGTAGCTGGTTGCATCCCTAGGGTGCGACCTCCTACTGGCTTAGAAATTTGTTTTCCCTAATCGCATCTCCGGGATGCGTCCTTCTGAAAGGATTAAAAAGTAGGGCAATTCCGTATTTTAATTTCAAAATGGGGCATTTTAGTTACTTTAAAAAAAAAAAGAAGATATTTTTATAAAAAAATCTCCATCTCCACCTCCACCGCGTCCAGGCTTAAAAAAAATATTCAAACTATTACATAGGTCGTCTTTTAGAAATTAGACATTAATGATATTTTTATTTTTATAATTAAGATAATGATTAGAGTTGACTTAAGAATTATTAAAATTGAAAACAAATTCTTGATAAAAAAAATAAAGTTCTTTTTAGTATTAACAATAATATTTTATTTAAATTTAATTATAATTTTTCTTGTTTTCTTGTGTTATATGATACAAAGTATTTTAATTAAATATATCAATGTTTATGTCTTTTTATAATTTTTGAGATCTTTTTCTTATTGTACTATTTAAATATGTTTATTTTTTTTAGGTCTAGATATACATAAAAATTAATTATTTTTCGCAAACCTAAAGCTCTAACTTTACTAACTTTAGCTTTAGGTCGATTATGATAGTAACTTAAATAATACCAATTCGATAAAAAAATATATTTCATATTCACTACAAGAAAAAACTTCTATACATACGGAAAATTACCTACGGACTTTAGTCCGTGGGTAAATTATTAATTACCCACGGAAAAACTGTAAGTGAATTCATTATTTTGAAATTTTTTTAACACTATACCTACGGTTAATCCGTGGGTAATGTTAAAAATAATCCGTGGGTAATGTTAAAAAAAATGCAACCGGACTTAATTTTTCAAAATATTTTCGTATTTTATATTTCCACGGATTGTCCGTGGGTAAATTTAATATGTAATTTTTTTTAAAATTGTTTATTTATTTAAAACTGATAAAATGTAAAAAACTAATTAAATTAGCTCGGGACCGAAGAATTGAAGCACTAAGGACTCCGCACAGGCAAAAGAAAAGCTCGGGAAGTATCAGATTAAGCAAACACTCAAACTATCTTAGATGGGCTTGCCTTTGTACCTCAACCTTACCTACCTAACCTCAACCTCAAGCTTACCTTCGTCTTCAGCACCGTTCTCGCAACGTCTTCAGAGCGCCGTTCTCACAACGTCTTCAGAGCGCCGTTTTCGACCTTCTCTTCAGCGCCGTTCGATTAGGTTAGTTTTCATTGCTTTGATTTTATATTTGTCAGAATGTGATCTACTGTGAGGTTTGTGTTGTGACGTTTGTTTTGATTTAGGGTTTTTGTGTTGTGATTATTCTGATTATTCTGATCTACGAAGACATTGCTTTGTTCAACTTCTGCTTCATATTCTGGTTTTGAAGCTTTGTGAGCTTTGTTCTGATTTAGGGTTTTTGTATTGTGATTATTCTGATTATTCTGTTCTACAAAGACATTGCTTTGTTCAGCTTCTGCTTCATCTTCTGGTTTTGAAGCTTTCTGAGCTTTGTTCTGATTTAGGGTTTTTGTGTTGTGATTATTCTGATTATTCTGATTGTAGTGTGGAAATGCCTTTGGCAGCAGCCATATCATGATTATTCTGATTATTTTATTGTATATTTGTATTACATGACTATTCTGTTCATTTTCTTCTATAATTTCTTTGCTTTCTTTTGGAATGTACATTGAGAAGTTGAGATTCCTGCAGGTTTGTCAAGTTGGTTGCACAAGTTAAGCACTCTATACCCTATTATGAAGCTTAACATTAAAGTCAAATTAGTTCATTTGTGTGACTCTTTCATACCCTGTTGTCTTAAGAACTCAACTCCATAAAGTATGCATTCCTCATTGATAACTTCTATGCATCTCTTTTTCCCTTGTTCACCTCCATACTCATTTATCATAAGGCACTCAAATGGATACTTGAATAGACTTATATAATGCATAAAGATCCAGTAACTAGGTATTTTATCCTTTGATATGAAATACCCTGAGAATAGAAAGAATGACCCCATTAGGCCGGCGATCACTGAGCTTCCCATGATGAAATTCGGCACTAAGGCGCTGAAACATGCCACGAGTGAATTCGACATGAGTAGGACTAACCAAACCACTAAGGAGAAGTAAAGGAATCCATCAATGTGTTTTCTTAATCCTACCAGCCAATAAACTGGGATAGTATAGAGAAGACCAACCATTAGAAGGAAAGGAAGAAAAACAAATGTATTTGCTAAAACATATGAAGAAACTCTATAAGCTCCTCTTGAAGTCTCATTCATAAAAGTTCTTCTTTCTTCCAAGAAAATAGGCAGCCCTTCTGTTGTTGATGATAACAAAAAGGTAAGGCTGAAAGCAAAGAAGCCGCTTCGCGTTTGTAATGCTAATTTACTTTGTTTGCTTCCAACATTCAAGAATATGGTCCCTAATATCAATCCAGCTACTAAGGCTTGTATGACCCTTGTAACAAAGAGTTGTTTAGTTCTGAATATGTTACTGCAAAATCTTTGTCCTAGGATTAAAATCTCTTCCATTGGAGAATTTGAGTACAACATATCTTTTTCTTTAACAATCATAGAGCACTGCATTCTCATCTTGTGATCTTGGTGTTCTTTGTCATTGCGAAGAAATTGATTGTTCCCAGATTCTGAAGTGAGAATAATCAAGCTTTGCATGACATCAATAGAAAATTCAAGGACATTGACATGATTAGGAATTTGATGGCCAGATAAATTGAGCCTTGCCTTAAGAAGATCCAATGAACCATTATGCATGACAAATCCATCAGATAGCAAAATGAGGCTATCAAGTTGCTCTAAGATTCGATAACCAGGTTGGTGGATAGTTAAAATAATTGTTTTACCTTGATTAAATGCCATTAGTCTAAGCAATGAGATTACATTAAGAGCTGATGATGAATCTAAACCTGAAGTTGGTTCATCAATCAAAATAACTAAAGGGTCATGAACCAAGTCAACACCAATGGAAACTCTTCGCCTTTCGCCGCCTGATATACCATGGTTTGATCCATTGCCAATTCTTGAATCTGCAATAGGATCCAATCCTAACTGTTTCATCAACTCTACAACTCTCATAGCAGCCACTTTTCACCCTCCCGGAAGCCTCAACAAAGCACTATACATTAGTGTCTCTCGAACTGTTAGTGATGGAAACAAAGTATCTTCTTGTGTGACGTACCCGGATTCTCTTCTGAATCTGTTCACATCCATAGGCTTGTGATTAACAAGTAGTTGTCCAGAAACTTTATGTGAAGGTATCCGCCTGACAAGAATTTCAAGCAGTGTTGTTTTTCCAGCTCCACTTGGACCAGCTATAGCGGTAAGCTCCCCTGGCCTTGCCTCACAGTTTACGTCCTTCAAAATGAACTTTGAACTACTCGTGGGATTCGAACCGAAACAAAGACTTATAAGTTTGTCAAGTTGGTTGCACAATTTGTATGATAATTTCTTTGCTTTATAATTTCTTTGTATGATAATTTATTTGCACAATTTGTATGACAATTTGTATGATAATTTCATTGCTTTATAATTTCTTTGCTGATGCTTCTGGGACTAAATTTGAGATTCCTACAGGTTTCGATGATCAGGTATCTGTTTTAACCGAAATGGGGGACTAAGCCAATCATCCAATCTCGCTAGCCTTTATCTATCAGTTACTTGTTAGAAAGTTTATAACATGTGTATTGACATACATACAGGTTGATGTTAATGATTCCAGCATGAGGACTTACTGGCTGTGATCTAAAGATATTGTTGTCCGCTCCTAGGCATGGTTTGTTCGCAATGGAAACAAATTTGCAGCGCTGGTTCAACTAACTGGTTTCTTAGAGATGGTTTATGTTTTATAGACGAACTATTTCTTGAAGCACTGTGAATTATATGACCTAGAGACTGAACAATCGTCATACATGATAGTTTTGATATGGCAGCTTTCCTGATAAGAAAACAGTTATGGAGGATAACAGTCCATATAGCATTGAGACTTCAGATCAAACAAAGCTGGTATGATAAATCACTTCCCTAATTTTTCATGTACAAGTTGTCATCACTTATTTTCTAGCATTTTTAACTTGGGAATTTTAAGGTATGATTCTTATAAATGCATTTTTAGGCATGTACGGTGCTGCAATGTCATCACTTTTTTTAGTTAAGTTGGTATCATGAACACCAAGCGCAGCCCGAAACTTTTATTATTGTTTTGTTGCAAAATTTATTATAGGATGGATGAACAAGATTTTCATGCCTAAAGTATGGTTTTTGATCTGGTTCTAGGATTCAGGTTATGTCACAGAATGCAGTGAAGCTCGGAAAAAACAAATGCCTATGAATAATGTTCGACATACTCTGAAGCAAGAGGTAAGGCACTAGAACTGTTAATTACAATATGCAGCCATGTTTTTGCAGTATGGTTCAATCAGTCATTTTGTTTTAATCATATTTTTAACAAACCCTCATGAATAATGTTCAACATACTCGGCATACCTGATATTGATATCTATTTTGTGACTGATTCTTCAATTGGAGAAAAGACTAGAAGACCAGTTTAAGGTCCGGTGCACGTTAGAGAAGGCATATGGATACAGATCTATGTCTCTTGTTAATCCAAATGACATGACTGTACCCAAGGTTTGGAATTTCTTTAATAAATTTTAAACATCTTTGTTTCTCCAGTTATTCAACCACATTTTCTTTTCAAGTTCAATCTTAATAAGATAAGTGACAAAATGTGAATTTTCTTCTGATGTCATAGTTTTTAACCAATTATTATCAACATGTATGACATATCCAAAATTAATGTACTATTTTTTTCTTCAAAGACATCAATTTTGCAAGCATACATGTCGAACATTTTCTTTTTGTCTGATAAGGTATTTTTTTACTCCAGCCAACAAGGGAATTAATTAAAGAAATTGCAGTTTTAGAGTTAGAAGTTGTATATTTGGAACAACATCTTCTATCCTTGTATCGTAAAGCATTCACACAATAACTAACCCCCGTGACACCATTTACTATGAGCGGAAGCGAAAAGTCTCCTCAGCTAACAACACCTATAGCAAGATTCCTTGAAGTTTCTCCACCTGAGGTCTTAACCAAAAGAGGATGTTCTGCTGTATAATGTTTTGATCATGAGCTTCATACTCTTCAAGAGGAATGTAATGGATATGAACTTGAGATTCCAGAGAAAGAACACAGTGTAAATCATCCAGATGAAAAGCATTTAGATTCTGGTGTACATCGTTGTCACTCCTCGTTATCCCAATATTCAACATTTACAGCAAGGTATAATCAATGGGAGAAAGAGATTTCTGGAAGCACTGTGAATTATATGACCTAGAGACTGAACAATCGTCATACATGATAGTTTTTGTACATCCATCCATGTGAATAGTGCAGTTCTTTTTATCCCTTCACTTCTGTCCACTGTGTTTGTTTTCTTTGCTAAACCGCCTTTTCAAGGTATAATCAATGGGAGAAAGGGAGGGGCAAGAGAGGAGTCAAATATGGACCTAATTCAAAGCTAGTCACAAACATAAAACATCTCATTTGCTCACTGAAAATAGACGTTGCATTGTCCTTTTACATTGAGAAAAGATATTTTGAAACTCCATAAGTTAGAGATTTTTTTTTTAGATTTTAAATAAAGATATAATTTGTTGTGTCTTTCTCTCTTGTAAGGGTTTATACTTTATATTTATAATGCATATGCTGATAATTATTTTTTGTACATGTATTAATTTGTATCATGCTGGGTTCTAATACATGTTTCCTTATGTTTAATGTTCAGGATGGTAGAGTGAATGCCTTGTATTCTACTCCATCTCTTTACACCAACGCCAAAAATGCCGCATACCAATCGTGGCCACTGAAAACCGACGACTACTTCCTGTGAGGATCTGCTATTGTTTTGTTTGTGATGCAGCTTATGATCTGTTAAACCACTTACACACATTTTGATGATTTCTTATAGGTATGCTGATGGCCCAAATGCTTATTGGACCAGATTTTTCACAAGCTGACCGACCTTAAAGTGATATGTTAGGATGCTAAGTGGATACTATTTGGTATGATATTGATGTTCTATACAACAATGAAATTAAGTGTATTTTTCTTGTTTGCACTTAAGCATTCTTAACAAATTCAAGGCGTTTCTAACATTTTCGATGTAGGCAGCGCGTCAACTTGAGTTTTTCGCGGAAATAGATCAACTATATACAATACTTTTGACCTTGGAGATGCTCTAGGAATTGCACAGCACCATGATGGTGTCTCTGGAACAGCCCAACAACATACAATTGATGATTATGCGAAGCGGCTGGCTATTGGAGCCACTAAGGTCAGGAACTAGAACTTTTGTAGATGTTATACAATTCTAGATGGAAGCATGGATAAGATAAAAATGTAGAAAGTATAACAGAAATTGTATTTAGAATGAGTAGTGATTACATCAAGCCTTTATATAGGCTAACAACTATTGATTACAAGCTAACGAATAACAATATCTCTAATACCTGAGTTAAATTTTGCCTATATATTGTGTACTGCATTTGTTTATATGTTTAATTTTCCAATAGTATTGATTTCTTGTAGGATGAAAATCTTTGGGCAATTTTATGTATAGAAAATAAGTTACTCATATTACCCACGAAAAATCTGTGGGTAATTTACACACGGAAAATCTGTGGGTAATTTACCCAAGGAAAATCTGTGGGTATTTTACCCACGGAAAATTTGTGAGTAAATTACCCACGGACATTCCTTAGGTACCCATATCCTACTGATTGTCCGTGGGTAAATATTTACCTACGAGCGAAATAGCTACGAACCCGTGTCCGTGGGTAATTTCAGGTTACCTACGGACTTGCCATGGGTAAAGCTAAAATCTGCCGTAGGTAATAACACTTTTTCTTGTAGTGATTAAATCGATATTAATCAAGTCACTGTCTTATTCATAAAAATATGAACCATTATTTTTGAAAAATATCGTCAATTATCGTTAAAGTTTCGAATAATTTTGAACTATTGATTTACGGTAAACCACTTTAAAAAGTGGTGCTAACATAAAACTCGAAAATAAAATTTGGTTATGCGAGATTTCCAAATCAACCCGCAAACTGTGGGTAAATTTGTTTTCTTCAAGGCGACTAATATTTTTTGGTCAAACTATAGGAGAATTATGTAAACAATGCTCTAATATAATACATTTATACTTAAATATAGAATCTTTATAATCAACTAACTGGAATTAAGAAATTTGATAGTCATATTATATTTATTAATAATTGGTTTTATTTTTCAATTTTATATTTTAAGAAAAAATTAGTTAATATTTGTATTATAATATTTATTATAAGTTGCAGAAAAAGATGTAAGCTAATTAGGAGGTGTGTTAGTAAAAAAAATAATTAACGAAATTGAAAATTCAAAGAAAGTCTTATAAAAGGGAAAAATAATTTTTTTCAAGAAGATCTTAAAATAGCAATAAATGTCATAAGAGATGGGGTTGAATTGTGACATTTTTTAAAATTTAATTCTTCAACTTAATTTTAATTAACTCAAGAATAATCTTGGTTGAAATATGTTAATTTCCATCACATTTTGGATGTCTTAGTTTAAACAAAATAGTTCAATTTATTAACAAGTGAAATGTGGTTAATGAGTGCCTGATAAATATAGTGAAGATATAAGAATGTCACACAAGGATGTATCCTAGTTTACCAAAAGTGGGCTACGTTTAGTTCACAATCTGTGAGATTTTCCACTAATTTGCTCAGCACTAGAGCATTTTGCCTTGCACTATCTTTCTTGATCGCATTTTGATCAATTACAACATTCTCCTTTCAGCCTTGAAATGAGTTTCTACAGTCACCTTTTAGTCTAGAAATGATATTTACAAGTTTTTTCAAACAAGAAAGGAGTTTTACAATACCCAGAATCTAACTTATAGAATAGACTTGAGTTACAAAATGATGTGTATGATATAAGTGTTTGGAATCTAAAAACTTCTCAACTCTTGTTTGAGATTGATTAACAAAAAAAAAACTCAATAAGATGATCCACGAATATTGTGAGAAAACTGAAGTTTTGTTTGAGAGAAGTGTTTCACAATTTGAGCTTTTTAGATGAACAAGTATATATAAATTGTTAATTGAACTCCTGCTTTCATCTTCTGATTAATCTTTGTTTTATAGATAAAGAGAGGTTTAAAATATTCAGTTTAATCTAAATATAGATGTTGGACAGTCTTGCCAACTGTCAATTGCTTTCTTTGAAACAATATTCTTATTTTCAATTCTGCCCATAACGTTCTTTTTCAAACCTAAAACGTTCTTCCTTGATACTTGAAGGAAACTCAGGCGTGTAGTTTGAATGTGCTCGTTGATGTATATGTCATGTCAATAGTGTTTTTTGCAGTGCACTTGAGTGCTTTGTACTTGCTCCCAATTAATCAATCTAGAGATCAAAGTTGCAGATCAATCTACATGAGTTTTTTTTTTTGTAAGTGGATCTTCACTATTTGACTTCTTGAGGCTTGTTTACTTTTTGATGGCCCATGTGCGAATTATATCAATCCAGGACAAGCTTTTAGTGGTCCCAAAATTGATCCATTTGTCTTTTTGACAACCAGAATGTTCTACATTCATTTTGTCATCAATATGATTTTGACATTCCATTGAGGAATCTTCCAAATCATTTCATACTTCATAAAAGTGTATTTTTGTCTTGATGTGTATATGAGATGAGTCAAGATTTGATGGTGAAATCAATCTTAATTGCTTGAAAAATGACCACATGATCTTGCATGAATATTTATATTCAACATATCATGAATTAACTTGTTTTTGATTTGCTGTCTAAATAAATACACTAAAAAACAAAAATTAATAAGATTAGAATCATAAATAACTAATATAATTAAATGTTTGATTATCTTTAAAACATTAATTTAGGGATTTTGCCACAACAATCTTCCCCTTTTTGAGGATGACAAACATATTAATTAGATTTTGAGTTTTTAATTCAAATTTGATAAACATGTTAATAATCACAGTGTTTTTGTTAAAAACTCCCCCTCAATATTAGCATCTTGTATCACATTTTAAAAATGCAAAGATAGTACATATTTCATATTTCATTCATTAATCAAACGATGTTACAACCAGAATGATATTGCATACAAATGGTTCAAAAAAATTAAAAGACAGAAATTCAGGTTGAAGTACATAAAAGAGTGTTTAAAAAATACTTCTCATCTAATTTACTTATCCCCTTTAGTCATTCCAAAACATAGGGGGAGCGCCAAAAGATTCAGCATTAGAGTCCTTTTAAAAGGACTTGATGGAGAAGAGTCATCAGAAGAAGATGAAGTAGAAGGCCTAAGTAACTTAGAGAAGATTCGGGGTGAATTTGGAGCTGGTGGATTAAAACCAAACTCTAGACACATTTCATTCAGGATCCAATTTTGTAAAATGGTGAGTTCCATAGTGTTGTAGGTAAGATGTGTTTGAATGATCTTCAGAGCTTCAAAAGTTCTAGGAATGTCCTTCCTAGTCTTAGTTATATTTTTTCTCAATCTTGGACCTTTTATGAGGCCTAGCTTATTCAGTTTTCTCCTTTCTAGAATGTTCTAGAACAAAAAGATGTGGTTTAGTTAGAGGACAAAATGATTCCAAAGTACTAAAGATAGGACCAATGGTTGGGAGTGTCACATATTGAGTTTGATTTTGAGGGAAATGAGCAAAAGATGAATAAAAAATAGGACTAGCAGCGAAGTAGTTCTCCAAACCAAACAAAGAGTTCAAACTACTCGGGGAAGAGATAAAAATGGGGGACATTTAAGAAGTTGTTTCTAACCCATCTTGTCAGGATGATTGACCTTGAGTGAAATGTTTTGTTGAAAAGGCCATTAAGGAGTTTGATGTTAGTGTGAAAAAAACAACTAGTGTAGATTTAGTTTGATCAACTTCAAAGATCAAATCAAAATCAACAATAGGTTCTTGGTCAGCAATGTCAAGAACGTTCCTCTGTTGTGGAAAATGTTCTGGAATTGACTCAAGAGTGAAATATTGAACATTTTTGTTCAGCACGGCCATTCTTTTAGATCTTTTTCTTTCTGGTACTCTTGAAACAAATTGAGGAGTATCATTTTGTGGAAGAGGAGAGGGTAATTTTTGAGAAGAGATTGATTGCTTTTCCATGTGAGCAATGTTTTTGGGAGTGATCTTGGAAATCTTATAAATAGATTCTTCATCATTTAGAGGCACTTTGAGGTGCCTAAAGATTTTTGTGAGTATCATTGCATAAAGGACATCAAACTTTTTGTAATCTCGCATGGTGAAAGCAATCATGTTGCGGATGATAACATATGGAAGATTCACTTTCAACCCATGGAGCAGATGATATAGTATCATTGCTTCGTTATTGGAAACAAACCCGTGACTGCCACAATGTGGTAGAGTGAAATATTGACTAATATTGTAGAAAACTTTGGGAAGTATTTTTAAGTTAATAGACCAAAAAAGTTTTGGAGCTAGGAAAGAAAAGTTCATTAAAAACCTCATCTTTTTGAATATTCAAAGCATCATATCATTGTTTTCCAAAATGGTTGAGCCTTTTGTAGGAAGATCCATAATAGTGGCAAGGATTTCTTGTGTGAGTCTAATCTCAACACCTTTGATTTTTGAAAATATGAGAGATCTGTCTTCAAAAACTCCAGCTTTGAAGTAAAAGCCTTTAACAACTTTGGAGTAGTGACTTTGTCGGATTTGTAGAAACTTGGTCCCACCAAGAGCATCATTGTAGCTCTCAATGAACACACTTTCAAGTTTGAGATATTCAAAGTTATGTAATGTAGCTACTCGGTTTTGAGATTTATTTAGGTCGGACATAAGTTCGCTTCTCGGTTTTGTGACACCCTAAACCCCAAAATAATATATAACAACTTATACTATATTTTCTTTAAAAAAATTCCAGCGGATAAATAAAAACTCATTCAGAGGAAAAGAAACATTTACAACTTATTTAGGAAATCTCAAAATTCAAAATGAGCACTTTAAACTTTTTTCCCTATAAAACAAGGCAATCTCCATAAAGTTGATTTAACTATAATTTGTTAATTTAATTGAAAAAACTTATCGGTACTTATAAGCTTTTCATACAAAAAACCATTTCTAATTAAATAAATAAAAATAAAACTTATGACTCTCATTCCCGGTATCACCTATCAGAACAAAGCTTCTCCCAAACCTAAATTTCAAGACTCATTAACCTATAATAATTGAGATTTCGCAAACATAGGGCCAAAATAGTCAAACACAAACAATGAAGGAGGTGAGTTTCGAAATCATGTTGATAATATAATATAAATAAGAAAAATACATAATTAATCATAAATAAATCGTATCGTTACACAAACATTTTTTAAGGAAAAACATCACATTATAAACTCAAAATCACTCAAGGAAAATCAATATATTTCACTATAACATCAAATAATCTAAGAGAAATTACTATCACAAACGATACATTATAATCACAACAAAACAATCACAAGAAAATGCAATGCTATGCATGAGCTTAGACTCTACTTCACAATTTGGTACCATTCTAACTCTAAAATACTTGGTTATGAGGCTTGATACTATGCGACCACCCGAGTGGACGTTTAATTCAAATTGACCCTGTCCTCATTGATGTGCTAAACTTAACTCTAGACACATATGCGTGACAGTCGACGTAAATGTGCGTTGCATGGTTGCTCCTGACATTTGGAGTGCTATCTTCAAGTCATCTAAGAATTCTCCACCCGAATACCTCCAAGGTCTAACAATTTTTCCTTTAGGCCCAACAGTAGATCGCCACGATCAGGCTCAATTAGTTGTACTTCCCCAAAATCACTAGGCTTGTCAAGCCCTACATGTATGATGACAAAATAATCTCCACTTTAAAAATTCTCATCTACTTCAAATATTCCCAACATATATTTTCTCTCCTCGTTAGCCTAGACTACTCCATCAAGAGCATCATCTTCAATACAAGTTGGAATCATCACTATTTAATCAATTATGAGGTTACTTCAATATTCTCATCACAAATTTATAACATCATTATCATTAATCATACATCGTTATGATCATGATATAAACTCATCAAAAATTTATAATATCACTATCATCGATCAAACATCATCATCACATAAACCTATATCATACAATGATCTATCTTTTATTATCACATCACACAAACTTGTGTAATCAAGCATATGCACATAATTTCATTCGACATCCAACATCACAACAATATTAAATGTCATATACCACACACTTATTGAAAATTAAATCAATCAACACCTTATAGACATTTCTATTTCACAATTTAATCTCACAATTATCATATTTTCATATTAATTAATTTATCACTCAAAGGCTACTCCGTACGTAGCAAGCTCTGGATGAATTGTTGGAAAATACGGTTTTCTTGTTCATCTCACAATATATTATACTCATAAATTAAAATACTCTCGCACTCCTTACCTTAGTTCGATGCTTTCTCAACACAGAAATCAATGGAAGTTTTCAACATCAATTGTAGATGGACAACGTACAACGAATGAATCCAAAAATAAACGGAGAAATTACAAAATCACCGAAACACCACTAATAAATTAAGCCGAGCATACAAATCAATAAATAATTATAATAATTTTTGAAGCAAAAATGGAGTCAAAACGATGAGAAAAAACAACATAAAAGGTCTTACCGACTCGTGGGAGTGCCAGAAGGTTCCAACATCAACTTCACTGAAAAACGCAAATGAGTAGTGCTTCTTGAAGGTTTTGACGACAGGAATCCAAAAACAATGTCCATTTTTTGAAAAGATGAAATTAGTTTCCGGAAAAGCCCAAAAACAATCCGCCCAAGGGACGAAAAACTATTGTTTACGGCTAAACGGGGCCACGGTCGGCCAAGGCGAGGTCAATAATGAGTTCAACGGTGGATTTTGAGTAAGAAGCAAAGGTTTCATGCGTTTCCATCGGAAGGTAAGAGAGAACTCTAGATAGGGTTTGAATGTGAGAGAAAAGGAGGGTGCAAACTGTAAGGTCCAGAAGTATAACAAACCGTAAGGTCCAACATGGTGAAGTCTAGTCTAAGGCAAAAACGAGGGTGCAATGAGCAACTCGTAGGTATAAGAAAGAGAAGCCCAATTCAGTAACAATAAAAGCCCAAATTTATATGTAGAAGTAGAAGATAGGGGTGTAAATAGTTGTCTGGTCTAACATTCATTTTCTAGTATTTCTAAAAGTTCTTAATAAATAAAGAATTTATTTTACTCATCCACGCTAGAAACTTTATCTCCAAAATACTCATTTTAACATAATATTATTTTGACTTAACATAGATAAATATAATTTTAACCAAAACTCTCATTCAAAATAATAACTATAATTATTACTACAACATTTTCAAAATAATCACATAAAAATACTATCATCTTTATAGAATAGTCAAAATGATAAAATAAATAAATAAATATAACATCAATAATTTATATTAATTACTAAATCACAATAAATATGTATAAAATCATCATACCATAGCAAATGTATAAAAATAAAGAAAATCATATCAATATTACTAATGTCTCAAGATAATTATTTGTAAAATAAATAATTAAAATAAGATATATTTAGAAATAATTAAATATAATAATGTGCACACTTAACATTAGTCAAACATACAAGAAAATATCATATTAACTACAAACGCACATATATACGTAGAATAGTCTAGAATCTTATTCTTTAAAATATGTACACTAAAATACTATTATTTTTAGAAAATATATAAAATAATAAAATATAATATTTGTTATTTATATCACTTATTTAGTCAAATATGTACAAGATTAACACATCATAGAAAACAGCCATATAACGAAATTAGTCACAAAATTTTATCAATATATATTCTAAAATAATTTTAACATCAAATTAATTATTTATAATCCTATTTAATTAATAAAGTAGTTTGTTATCAAATTTAGGGTGTTACAAGTTCAAGTAGTTGCACTTATCAATTCGGGCCAGTTTTTATTACCTTGATTGAAAACTTTAAGAAAAAAGGGTTCTCCTCATTGGTCTTCTTCCTCTTCTTCCCTTATTCTAAATGTTCACTTTTGTTAATATGGTATCAAAGAACATGGTTGAATCAATCTATATTTTCCTTTAAATTGCTATTTGGTTCCATTTGTTAAAGATGGCTAGTGTTGGATGTTGGAACCTTCACGTTTGGGTTGTTTGACCACAATTTTTTCCCTTCTGGTGGGTTCACAAATTAAATTAATAGCTTGTGGTGCATTTGGTTGGTGAAACCCACTGTACCAAACATTCATTGTGTGATGCGTCTCTCAATCCTTCATGTTTTATTGGTTAGTTTGATTTATGGAAGTTATTACTCTTAGTTTTGACTGATTTTTTTCTTCGTGTTTTCGTTGCGGATATTTGGTTTATTTTGGGATCTACTATAAAATAACTCAATGCTTTTGCAATCTGATACTCATTTTTTCCCTCTGTTTGGGGTTCCATTTCGTCCCTCTATTTCTATTTTTGATGTGGTTCTGCTCTTCTTTTTTCTAGGTGATTTCGTTTAGTTCCTAACTCTGCTACTAACAGGTTACCCCTAATTTCTTTTGTTCTTAGTGGTTGTGTTCATTGTATTTTCTGTAGTTGTTTTCTATGGTTGATGCTAAGGATGATTATTTGCAATTTGTTAGTGTCCAACTCAATGGAAAAAATTACTCTTATTGGAGTTATGTGATGAAAATAATTTTGAAAGAAAAAGTTATGTTGATGGAACTTCAATTAAGCCCATAGTTAAAAAAGATGAAGCAAAATATGCAAAAGAATTAAAACAATGAGATGTTAGTAATTCAAAAATGTTACCTGAATTAATAATTTTGTTGATCATCCATAGGTGTGTAGCTAGATAAATATGATATTGTTAAAGTGATTTGGGATCGTTTAAAAAAATTGTGTGTTTACTCTAATTTTGCAAAACAATATCATCTGGAAAGTGATATTAGGTCCCTTAAACAAAACAAACGACTATTCAGGAATTCTATTGGGTCATGACTAATTTGTGGGATCAATTGACTCTTATGCAATCGACTGAATTGAATGTTGTTAAGGCGTACATTGATCAAAGAGAAGAACAATGTGTTTGTTGGTTTTGATTATTGTTGGCACTCTTATGCATGATCCACTTTCTGGGAAGTTGATTAGGAAATACCGTAGACACTAGAGACTTTATGTTTTGGATGAGCTGAGAGTCCCATATATTGCAGCCTCAACGTCCATTACTGATTTAATATCTTGTTTTCATTTGAATTATGTCTTCTAGCTTTTATTTATGGCATTATCATCTTGGACATGTTTATCCTTTTAAATTAAAATATTTGGATTCTACCGGAGCGTTAGGAAAGTTACAAACTAATGATATTTCAGATTGTTGTGATTGTAAACTTGCTAAATTTTCAACTTTACCATTTAGTAACATTGTGCACCTTTTGATTTAGTTCATTCTGGTGTTTAGGGTCCACCACCGGTTCTTACCAAAAGTGGATCTTGATATTATGTTTCGTTTATTGATGATTACATTCGTTATTGTTAGGTTTATCTTATGAAAAACCGTTCTAATTTTTTTAATATTTATCGTATGTTATGTGCTATGATAAAGACTCAACATAATGCTATTATAAAATGCTTCTATTGTGATTATACCTCTAATAAATTCGTTTAATTACTTGCTTAAGATGACACCCTCTACCATACATCTTGTACTTATTTAATGTTTTTATTTTTATTTATCTTTAACCATTAGTTAATTTAAGGAGTTATTTAATATAATTAGTTGATTTTAGTTCTTGAATTTAATGACATGTTTATGTTCTTATTTCCTTGATAAAGTAAGGATGTTTCGTAGTTTTGCGTCATTTCGTTGTTTTAGTGCAGCTCTGAATTTAATGGCCTATTTGGAGTATTTCAATCATATTTGGAGTTGTAGATGTCCAAATCGAGTCAACTTTCATAGCTACAACTTTCACGAAGACACCATAACCAAATTAAGACTCAAAAGAGGTGAAAAATGCAGTAGAAGTCAGACCTCATATGTTGTGCGCTAGAGTGCAAATGCTTGCACCTGCGGGCACATTTATGCAATTTTCAACAATCTTTTTATGTCTCAGGAGCGCTCCAGCGCCCTCGGTTTGCACTGAGGTGCACGACGCACAGCAGAACACATAGAAGTGTGAGTTCATGAGTTTTTGAGTATCTTTTTAGCTATTTTGAAGCATGGAGAATTGTGCCCTAGCAGAGAAACTTAGAGGATGTTGGATGTAAAACCATTGAAGGAGTTTTATCAACGATCATCCATGAATAATTCTCCTTTAATCTCTATCTTGTGTTCCTTTGTTATGAGTAACTAAACCCTTTTTGTTAGGGATGAGTAGAGCTTGATGAAACTCTTGAATATGATTTATGATTATTTGAATGAGTTTGTTGAATTGTTTTCTCATATGAGTTTAAGGGGGACTATTATGAATAAAAATAGTTAGTTACATTTAGTTGGAACAAGTGATTTATAAATGTTCTAATGGAGCAAGATATAATAAAATAAAAGAAATACTGCAAAAACAAAATGCAACATAGCATGTGCCGAAATATAGCTTTTATTATCTAATGACTAAACGAAGGCAAAAGAAACCAATACTTCACTTCAGCTTGACAGTGTAAGTCTGATGACATGTGCCTTTGATTGTTGCAAGTTTCAATTGATTCTAGGATTCGAGCAACGTAGTACCTCGGTTGGCTCTGAATAACCCAACATGAGTTATGTGAAGGTGGAAAGACGAGAAGGGGGTTGAATTGTGTTTGTCAAACTTGAATTCTTTTGCTGTTTTGTTGAATGTTGATGCAAATTATTTGATGAATGAGTAATCAGACTTAGCAGCGCCTTGATTCTACAAGTCAAGTCTTCTCCTACCGATCTGACCACCCCAAATTGAAGAAGGAATCTACACCACTATCGGGTTAGATTACAAGGGTTTGGAACTCTACAAAGTTGCTTCTAGAAAGCTGATTGCTGCACTGATTCTTGCACTCTTTTGTTGCTTTTGGAAAGCTGATTGTTGCACTGAATTTCTCTCTCCAAAACACTTAGAAAAAATATTGCTTTTGCACTCAAGAATTTCTCTCTATTGAACTCTCGGATAACTTTGAATTTGAAGCTTGAGTTCTGTGTTTTTCGATACTTGATGCTACTGCCTGAAGCCTCATTTTATAGCTGCAAATAGGGCTTTGTCCAAGCTTAAATTCGAAATAAATCTTGCTCAGATTTCCTTCGAAAATTCTGTTGGCCAATCCTGTTTCACTTAAATTAAAACCGTATCTTTTTAGCTTCAGATTGCACTTGAAAATTCTGTTGACAAATCTTGTTTCTTTTAATTTCAAACCATATTTTTTTAAGCTTCAGATTGCATTCGAATTTCTTCAAGTCTTCAGTGATTTTTTGAATCAAATCCCCTTAATACTTTGATCAAATTTCTATCAAAATTTAATCAAGTCTTCACTGATTTGTATCATGATTTAAATTCTGGAACGTATGATCTTCTAATCTCGACCAACTCTGGACCATGTAATCTGATCCGTACCATTATGTGATCCTCTAATCTCGACCAACTCTGGACTATGTAATCTGATCTGTACCATTCTGTGATCCTCTGATTGAGACCATTGATCTTCTAAACTGGACCATTGATCTTTTAATCTGGACATTTATCCTCTGATCTGGACCATTGATCTTTTGCTCTGGACATTAATCTTTTGATCTGGACCATTGATCTTTTGCTCTGGACATTTATCCTCTGATCTGGACCATGTCTGGACTAAGTCTTATGTTCTAGACAATTATATCTTCTAATCTGGACCATGCTATCTTCTGGTCTGGACCAAGTCTGGACCAAATCTTTTGTTTTGGACCATGCTATCTTCTGGTTTGGACCAAGTCTGGACTAAGTCTGGATTAAGTCTAGACCAAGTCTGGATTAAGTCTGGACCAAGTCTGTGAAGGTGCAAACACGAGAAGGGGGGGTTGAATTGTGTTTGACTAACTTGAATACTTTTTCTGTTTTTGCAGTTTTATAACAAAACCTGATGTATAAATCAAACAGAGTTAGCAGCGAATATGAAGTAAAAATAAAACACAGAATTTTATACTTGTTCACTGTTAACGAGGCTACGTCCAGTCTATTCACTTTGAAGGATTTCACTAATTCAAAACCTTGAATTACAACAATACCACTGACCCTCCAAGTCAGTCTTCTCAAACAGTCTAACAATCCTAGACTTTTGAGGAATACAGCATCTTGACTTCTCAAGTCAAGTCTTCTCCTACCAATCTGACAACCCCAGATTGAAGAAGGAATTACAACACCTTGAATCTAATTGCTAAGTAATCTACTACCCCTTCTGACTCCCTCAGATCGTAGACTCTACTTCAACAACTTTAGTGCCCCTATTTTTATTGATTCACGAAATTGGTCCCCCTATTTTAAAAGTCAGCAATTTTGGTCTATCACTATGATTTTTTAACTAAAAAATGACAACGTGACATGTTTTAAATAATATGTCGTATGATACAATGATGTAGAATGATTAACATCCATAAAATCTGAATAAAACACCATAAAAACTTAACTTTCAACTTCATAAATTTTTCCTATTTATAATTTGATTCATGACATATGAATAATTAATGCATCTAGATGGTTCTATATCATAGAATTGTATCTCACGTTATTTAAAATACGTTAAATCGTTATTTTTTAGTTCAAAAATTTGAGAGAAACCAAAACTGTTGACTTTTAAAATATAGGAACTAATTTCGTAAATTGGTAAAAATAGAGGGACCAAAACTACAATTAAGCCAAATAAATAAAAGAACCTAAATCTGTTTTAAAATAAAAAGTAAATGTAATATGTTCTAAACCCAACTATCCATAAAACAAGCTGAAATTGTCACTTGTAAATAAAAAATTTCAACTAATAGCAAAAAGAATAATGCTTCCAAGGTCAAAACCAAAATTATAGAGATGCATTTGATGTAAAATTACGACTATCATGCTATACATATTGACCACATGTGTTATAATGTCTAATTTTTTTGTTGTTGTTCAATGGTCTTTTCTTTTCCTCCTTTAATTTGTTTGCCACTCCCATTAGTCTTTGAAAATTGTGGTGGGTGGATTTTCACTTCTTTAGGAAGATCCACTCCTATAAAAGACTCTAATTATTTTGTCTTTATTTGTATAAAATCACCTTCAAATTCAGATAATTTTTTTTTAATGTTAACAAATCGATTTATTCTAAGAAGTAATTTTTCATTACACTGTCCAACCATATGCATGCACATAAATAAGTGATTCCATGCCTCTAAAATGAGCTGTCTCTCATTTTTTAATTCATACAACCCTTTCAAGACCTTGCCATCAACATAAAAAATAGACTTATTAGTTGCTAACTTGGTCCATCTATTCAAAATGTACTTACCCAATATTTTATTTAAATATTTCCATTTTAAAACGCAAAGTATGTGTCTACAAGGTATACCTTGAGATTGAAATATTTTGCACAAACAAGTCATGCTATAATCAGAAGCATATAAACAAATTCCCGTAATTTACCCTTGGTTGCGCTATAATATTATTTCAAACTCCACAATCTGACGATCCATAATTCATTTTGAAATATGTAAAAGTTTTCACGAATGTAAATATCTCTACCATGCCTCTCTGTACCATGATCTAATTTTAGTTTTGGTAAAGAGTGGAGTAAATCATTATCATCAAGCAACTCTTTTTGTCTTTGAGCTTTTATTGCAGACTCAAATCTTATCCAAAATTTCACGAAGTCAATAGTAATATTCAAAAAGTTACCATAGAATCAACTTTTACTTTCTGACCTTGATGTCGTTCTCAATATCCCACCCCAAAATATATCTGTGAAGTATGCTTGGATCCACAAACTTCAAATGTCATACATATATGTGAAAGCCATTCATTATTTTCCAACCCAAAATCAATCATGATGGATTTTCATGTTGCTTCAAATTCGATGGAAGTTTCTAAGCCCCAAATACAAGACTTAAATTTATTGTTGAACTTAACAATGGAATTCAATGAAGGACCTATCTTTTCAAAAACCTTTTCCATAATGTGCCACATACAAAATCTATGTAAAGAACAATACAAAATCTTCTCAATTGCAATTTTCATGCAAGGGGTATGCCATATTTAGTTCTTGTCTGTTAGGATGAATATTAGCATAATTTATTGTTTGGACATTATGAGGTAGAGGTTGAGTGGATTTGGTAGGGCTTATGGGTGACGAGGCAACAAGAGCAGGAGAAGGGATGAGGGAAGGTACAATAGTGAAAGTAGATGGTGCATGAGTAAAATTACCAGCAGAGGATGAATGGGAGGTGGAAGCAAGATTGCTAGGCACATGGAATGTGGAACGACTAGTAAAGGGTATGGGGACCAAAGAAATAGGACCAATAAAAGAGGGTGAAGGGATGGATGAAGGGGTAGATGGAAGGGAGAGAAATAGATCACTATAACAAAACCTAGACTCATTAAACAGGACATCCTTAGAGTTGTCTCATCTTCTTGTAGGGGAAAATATTTGTAGCCTTTATGATATAGAACGACTTAGATGTATTAATTATTCATATATAATTAATTTAATTAAAAATACGAAAAAATTTCGAAGTTGTAATGTAAGTTTTTATGGAGTTTTATTCCAATTTCATAGGTATTAATCATTCAATATCATTGTATCATATGTCACGTTATTTAAATTATCCCACATCATCATTTTTTAGTAAAAAATCAGAAGGAGAACCAAAACTGTAAACTTTTAAAATAGAGAGACCAATTTCGTAAATCAATAAAAATATAAAGATTTAAATTGCAATTAAATTTATATTTATGAAAATAACGAATATTACATTGTTCAAAAAGGAATTTCATGGTATGGGGATAGAGATGCCCTAACCTAAGATGCCAGGTATAATCAGCACCACTAGAGAGGGGATTTATTACATTTGGGGAATTAGATGTGGATCCTAAACTAGAAATAGGTGTTAAAGACTAACTAACAAGGCACAAAGCAAGGGGCTGAAGCTGAAGATGAGGGCACTCATAGAGACCATCATGACCAACACTCTCATGTTGAGGAACTTCATTTGT
The DNA here is from genome assembly GCA_037974295.1 of Cicer cuneatum. Taxonomy (NCBI): domain Eukaryota; kingdom Viridiplantae; phylum Streptophyta; class Magnoliopsida; order Fabales; family Fabaceae; genus Cicer; species Cicer cuneatum. The sequence continues at coordinate 42,431,517 of JBBPBO010000005.1, read as the reverse complement.
ATTGCCAAAATGGCCATGGCCACGTCCTTAGGTGAGAATGGAGAATCAACTTGAGGCTTGGTCATCGAATTTTGGGGAATTGTACAATGCGAAGTTGTATTTGCGGAATCGCACTGATGGGGAATAAACACAGAAACATGATAACAAGTAATACGCAGCGGATATAAAAATTCACCAACTTGCAAGAACCCGTGAGGAGCAACAACAAATATATATGGCAGCAAATTAATCAAAATAAAATAGCATAAAGAACACCGATATTTTAACGTGAAAACTCCTCAATGCAAGGCAAAAACCACAGGTCGTTCAGACCAAAGAAACAACTCCACTATAACTAAATAAGGGTACATGAGAGTCTCAAAATGATGCACAAATTGTACCTACAACCAACCAAAATAACAAAGTAAGCTTACAAATGAAAAGCAACGATGTTTTTCTGAGACTGATTTGACAAAATCAGAAATAAGGTTTACTCTTCTCTTTTCTCTTTTGATTGCTGTCTTTTCTTTCAAAATAATCTCTCTTAGAACCCTAATAAGATCACTCTTCACTTAAATAGGTGAGACACATGAACTACAATATTTGGGCCTTTCTCCACTTAGGAAGAAAGCCCAATACCCAACAAAGACTTTGCATAATCGTCTGTTGAAGAATTGAAGAAGCACAATATGTAGTATTGCGTTTTGCAGAATCGCAGTTTGTGGAGGCAGAGGAGTAGGACGAGGATTTTGAGATGAATCTGCCATGATCTAACCTAGGCTCTATGATACCACTTTAGAAAGGGAAAGAGAGAATTGAAAATTCATTATGAGAAATTTATGATTATGATAACCGATTATAAGTATATTAGTTTATATAGGATTCTTATCCTTCACTCACTGGGGGGCTAACCTTCACCCCTATAACTAACTCTAACTGCAGTTGCCACGCTGGCAGGAGATTTAAGAGAAACAAAAAACAGACTAGTTAAAGTTATTTAAACTGATACACTCATACCTCCAAGGCTTGAAGAATCATGAGTTCATCAATAGAAGAAGACGTTTGCCCAGAGCTAGAGTTTTGGTATTAGGTATTGGAAATAATCATGTTTATGGTTTTCCTGAATAGTCAATACTATTATTAATAACAAAAAATCTGAAAAGTTCAGAGGAAGGAGGAACCAGTAACCATGATGAAGTCTTTCTTAGTGTTGATATTTCTAGACCACACAAACTTACGAATCCAAGATTCCAAAAGCTTTAAGAAGATTAGCGGGCCAAACATATATCCCCAAACTATAGAGAATAAACTTCCTTTCCAAGAGAAAAGCTTATTTTTTATACCATCCACAATGTCAAGAAGGTGAATGTTCCAAGGTTTACCTTTAAATATGAAATAACACAGAATAAATTAAATTACAATAGTAGAATAGAATTTTACATTAATAATATTTATTAAAATTAGTCTTATCTCCTCAGTTGTGAATGCATCAATAATATCTACCTAGGATTTATCACATAATAGTGGTATACTGCAAAGACTTAGTTTTTTCTCCAAGGGATTACTTAAAAGAGTTTCTAATAAATTTTATACTTTCAGTACATCCCAACCCTTCACGGGAATGATTTTATAGATAGTTTTAATAAAAGTTAAATATTTTTACTGATATAACGGTCGTGATTGTCTGAAGCGTAAAAACTATTAACACTAACAGTGTATATAAATTAAATCCTACTTAAAAATATTTATTTTTAAAATAATTACAACAATATTTTTTTTGTAAAGTAAAAATGCTTAGTCTACTATTCATTTAAATAATTGGTAATAATAACGTTTATTTAGACTATAAAATAAGGTAAACCCTTTTAAATTAAAGTCATATAAATTATAATGGTTAAAAATGATGATATTCCAATTATTCCTAAAACAAGAAAATTCACCTATGTATTTCTAATACTTTTAAAAAGACGATTATGAAGATTAAAATAAAACCTAGAAGTACCAAGACAAATTTGTTATTACAAAATAGTCTTAAAAACTCATTTTCTCTATACGTTCGCCGTTCGCCGCGCATCAACACACATCACAATAACTATTCTTGAATTTCCTCGAAGTCATTTGTACCTAAATTTTAGTTTAAGGGTCAATTTGTTTCCATCATCCATATCAAACTAAAGCTGAACATATGTAAAAATGAAAAATTAATACGTGTAAAAACTTCATATTTAAAAGAATAAAACGCAAATTAAACTCTATAATAAAAACATATGTACTTACGCATGCTTCTAAAAAATATATGATCTGAATGTAGTATATGCCACTAAGAAAACTTCCAAATCACTCATACCAAAGGGAAAAATAAACTTGTCACAAAGACAACTTAAACAAAGACGCATATACCATGATATGATGATATATTATCAAAATCAAATATTTTCACACAACTTATTAAGATCATGTCATATGCATCCAAAATCACTTATACAAAATTATTACCTCATTCAAAAAATCACTAAGATCATACTTCACATGTTCTTATCATGGGAATCATATTCATAAATAACTATCAAAAAAATCAAAGTTTTCAACACCCATATCATGAAAATCATATCTTCTTAAACAAGTTATCATAAAAATCGAAAGTTTCCCCTCATACATCATAAAAATTCACACTTTCATCATATAACACATAAATATTCAAACCTTTTGATCAAATATATCATAACAATTCAAACTGTAACACATATAAAATAAAAATTCGAACTTTATTTCATATACATCATAAAAATTAAAACTTTCATCATTCATCATATAAAAATTTGAACTTGATTCATAAACATCATAAAAATTAAAACTTCAACACATACAGCATAAAAACTTAACTTTCACTCTAGAAATCATATACTACATATCAAACTCAATAAAAATTAGGGTTTTACTGTTTTAATCTATTAGTCTACATTTATTTACAACTCCTAACATTTAGATAATTATCTCTAACCACGTTGATATCATAAACTCGATTTTTTCGGAATTGCATAATTTTTTTGCAAATTTTCTTAACAAACTCTAAAACCCCAAAAATTGATTTTCTAGCTAAATAATATTTGCAAAATTCCGTCCATAAATTCTAACTCAACTAAAAAATGACGATATTGTTAGGTTGGACGTCATGTCTCGAGTTCAAACTCAAGACCTAAAAAGTTGTGTAAGTTAATTATGAAGGTATTTGTCATCTTTTCTAAGAAAAAAAATTTTCTAAAATTCGCTGCACAAATTAATCAACGCACATATTTTTCTAAACACTTTAGCACTTAAAAATATATAATTTTCAATTATGCAAACGATCAAACAACCACAAAATTTTTTTTTTACCTATTAAAATATAAAAATGATTTTTCCACCAATCAAACGACTCAAAGTTTGTTTTTAACCAATAAACTTTTCACAAAACTAATTCCAATCCTTAAAATCATCTTAAAACTATGTCTAATCAATTGAATCACCATAAAATAGATTTTCAATCGTTAAAATTTTTCTAACGAAAAAATATGATCTAGACCCATATAAACATCTTTGATCAATTAAAATATCTTTCTATATCAATAGTATCAAGTAAATCAAGAAAACTTTAAAAATAGCAACATAGTACTAAAGTTTAAAATAAGAAATAGAAGATGAAAATATCCTAAAGTTGCAGTCACAATGCGGTTGAGATTTTTGAAATTATTTTTAAGAAATAAAATAATATATTAAAATTAAATTTTCAATGATTAAACTGGTTGTGACTATCGTTTAAATCAAGTACGTTAGAATGAATGAGCTGTGATAGTTCAAAAGTCCTAAATAAATCTATCTCCATATAAATGTCATACTTCAATTAAAGTTTCAAAGTTAAAACCAATATGCACACAAATATGTTTAACAAGAGCTGCGTAATGTTTAATTCTCTATTGCATATTGTTAAACATATTTGTGTGCATATTGGTTACGCAGAGGACAACTCCTATAAACATATTTATAGGAGTTGTCCTCTGGAAAGCTGATTGCTGATTGCTGCACTGATTGCTGCACTGAATTGCTGCACTGAGGACAACTCCTATATATGTTTAACATATATTGGTCCCATCAACTCTCCACTGAGGGATCTGAAGGTGTCCTCAGCTTTCCAGAGGACAACTCCTAACATCAATATACTCCTACAAATATTGTTAAACATATACGAGCAGAGGACAACTCCTATAAATCTGAAGGTCTGCTTGGATCAACAGATGGGACAGGAGGAGAAGGATTTTAAAGATGGGGAGAGAAGGAGTAAGAACAAAAATAAATATATGTTTGATTCAAAAGAAAGGAAGAGAGTGAAGATATTTTAATTAAAAGTGTGTTTAGTTAATTAAGTGGAAGAGAAATTTTTTAAATAATTTTTAGGTGTATTTACACACTTTTCCTCCCTTCCAAATACTCTTAAAATAGAGAGAGAGAGAGAAAAAAAATGTTTTGCGAAGGATTTTAAGAAGGTGTAAACACGAGAAGAGGGAGTTGAATTGTGTTTGCGAAACTTGAATTCATTTGCTGTTTTGATGAATGTTGATGGAATTAATTGATGAATAAATAATCAGACTTAGCAGCGGATAATAGCAGCATAAGAACACAAAGATTTATCCTGGTTCACCATTAACTTGGCTACATCCAGTCCCTTCATTCCGAAGGCTTTAATCCACTAATTCAAAACACTTTGAATTACAACACCTAACCCTCCAAACCAGTCTTCCCAAACAGTCTGACAACCCCAGACTTTTGAGGAACAATAACAACACCTTGACCCTACAAGTCAAGTCTTCTCCTACCAATCTGACAACCCCAGATTGAAGAAGGAACCTACACCTCTATCGGGTTTGATTACAAGGGTTTGGAACTCTGCAATGTTGCTTCTGGAAAGCTGATTGCTGCACTGAATTTCTTGAGTAGTTGCTTCTGGAAAGCTGATTATAACATTGAATTTCTCTCTTGAAAACACTTAGAAAATATTGTTCTTGCACACTTGTGTTTCTCTCTTTTGAATTCTCAGATAACTTTGAATTGAAGCTTGAGTTCTTATGTTTTACGATATCTTTGAACTCTAAGATGGATCTGAATTTTATGCCTGAGTTCTTCTACTTTGATATGCCTATTGCTGCAGCCTGAAGCCTCCTTTTATAGCTGCAATATGGGCTTTGTCCAAGCTTAATTTTTGAGATGAATCTTGCTCAGATTCCCTTTGAAAATTTTGTTGGCCAATCCTGTTTCTTTTTAATTTCGAACCATATCTTCTTTGCTAAGATTTCCTTCGTATTTCAGATTCTGAATCTGTATGTTCGATGATTAGATGGTTTGGATGAAGGGATTTGAATTCCCTTCCTGGATTGTAGTCTTGATGAATTTTACCGGAGTGTTTGAAGAACTCTCCTGATTCTCATTGTTCTCTTTCTGCTGATATATCTGGTTCCTTTGATGATTCTGGAACTTATGGTAATTCTGGTAATTCTGCTTCTTCTGGTAATACTGAAGCTGATGTGTGTGATTTTGCTGTTTGTGGCTGAACCTCTGATTCTGATACTGGTTCTGATTCGGGTTCTGGTTCTGGTTCTGATTCTGGTGTGAATTGTACTGACTAGACCTTCTTTCATCAGACTCATTTTGCTTCTGTCTGGTGGAAATTGGAACATACACCTTTTTCTGTTTGTGCATTGCCAGCATCCATTGACCAGGCACCATGATTGGTGTTTCCTTCTAGTTACTCAAAACATCTACAACATAAACAATTTTATCTTTTGGTACCCAAAACTGGTTGGGTCCAGGTTTGTTAGTCTTGAAAGGTTTCTTGTCTTTCCTTGATTTTATCATGGGACAAGACAATTTTGAATGACCTTTCTTAGCACAAACAACACATGAAACATCAGAGGAAATAGGTTTAGTTACAGTTACAGTTTCATCAAATCCTATGCATCTTTTGCCATTGTTACTAACTCCATAAATCATGGAAGCATACTTACTTCTTTCCATACCATTTGCAATAAACTTTTGAAAAGCTTGTTCATGCATATCAGATTCACAAACAGTATTGGAAGTAGAGCAAATATTACTTTTGAGAGTTAGGTTTTCATAATTGAGTTTGGCAACTTCTGTTTTAAAATTAGTGTTTTCAGTTGCAATCTCAACATTCTGATTCTTAAAAATTTGTACTTCTTTGGTTAGAATTTTCTTTTCTTCCCTCAGAGTTTTCAGTTTAAAGACATCTTGTTGTTGGCATTTAGAAAGTATTTAAGAGCAGTAATTAATTCAGATCTGGTAAAATAAGAGAATACCTCTTTGTTTTCATCTTCTGAATCAGTTCCAAAGTATGTGTTGAATCCATAACTTGAGTTGGTATGTGCATCATAGCCAATTCTGCTTCTTCTGATTCACTTCCAGAGTAAGATTTTATGTTGGATCCAGAGGCAGAATTGATGTGGGCCATCATTGCTAATTCGGCTTCTTCATCATCAGAAGATTCATCAGAATCATCCCATGTTGCCATCAGATTTTTCTTCTTGGGTCTGGAGTCTTTCTTCTGGTGTTTCCTTTCTCCAGATTTGTGGATTCTGATTTGATGTGCCCAAGTTCATTGCATCCATAGCAGATAATGCTCTTCTTGTCAGCTTCTTCTTTTCCTCTGTTGAAGTATTTTCCATTTTTCCTGGGAGCTTTCTTCTTTCTGTTTGGCCATATCTTTGCAATCTGCTTGGTTATGTAAGCAAGATCATCTTCTTCACTATCACTATCCTCTGATTCTGATATAACCTTTGTAGCTTTCTTCTGTTTTGACTTAAGGGCTAAAGTCTTCTTTTTCTTTGGTTCATCTGCATTCAGCTCTATTTCATAAGACCTGAGGGAGCTAATCAGATCTTCAAGCTTCAAGGTATTCAAATCCCTAGCTTCCTATATTGCAGTAACCTTTGGTCTCCATTTGGCTGGTAAGCTTCTGAGGATCTTCTTTACATGATCTGCAGTGGTATAGCTTTTCTTTAATACTTTTAAACCTGATACAAGAATCTGGAATCTGCTGAACATTGCTTCAATATCTTCATCCTCTTATATCTTGAACAGCTCATACTGTTTGACCAGTATGTTTGCCTTTGCCTCTTGAACCTGTTGACTTCCTTCATAGGTCAAAACCAGACTGTCATAGATGCTTTTTGTTGTTTCCTTGTTGGTGCATCTGTCAAATTCTTTGAATGTGATAACATTGATCATGATGGTTTTGGACTTGTGATGCAGCTTGTACAACTTTCTCTGGTTGGGATTCATATCTTCTACATCTAGTTCTTCATCTTATGGTGTAGTGGGTGCAGTGTAGCCTTTGACTACCAAGGTCTAGAGATCAAGATTTTAGGAGATGAAGAAGCTTCTCATTTTGTCCTTCCAAAATTCAAAGTGATCTCCATAAAACAGTGGTGGCCTGTTGATGTTGCCTCCAAATTCTTCTGACATGTTGAACCCCCTTGGACCTTTCCTCAAACACTGTTAAGTGCTCAGCCTTGAGACCGAGATCTAATGCCAATTGAAGGTGTAAACACGAGAAGGGGGTTGAATTGGGTTTGTACTACTTGAATTCTTTTTCTGTTTTTGATGATTATTTGAAATCTGAAATATAATCAAGTAGAGTTAGCAGCGGATAAAGTAAAATAACACAAAGATTTATCCTCGTTCACCATTAACTAGGCTACATCCAGTCCCTTCAACTTGAAGGATTTTCCACTAATTCAAAACCTTGAATTACAATAGTACTATTGACCCTCCAAGTCAGTCTTCCCAAACAGTCTAACAATCCTAGACTTTTGAGGAACACATCACCTTGACTTCTCAAGTCAAGTCTTCTCCTACCAATCTGACAACCCCATATTGCATAAGGAATTACAACACCTTGAATCTAATTGCTAAGTCACCTGCTACCTCTTCTTACTCTTCAGATTGTAGATTCTACTTCAACAATATAGATTTAACACAAGGGAAGGAAAAACACGAGTACTTGCTTCTGGAATGCTTAAACTCACAATTAACCTCACTGAAAACTTGAGTGTTTGCTTCTGGAAGTGTATGACTCTTTCACTGATTTTTTATGCTAAGTCATCTGCCTTGAGCCTCTTTTTATAGATGAATAATTAGGGTTTCTTCCACGCTTAAATTCGAGCTGAATTTGCCCAGATTTTCTTGCAAAAATAACTTGGCCAATCGGGTTTCACTTAAATAAAAAACGTATCTTTTTAGCTCCATATTGCATTTGAAAATTCTGTTGACCAGTCTTGTTTCTTTTAATTTCAAACTATATCTTTCTAAGCTTCATATTGCATTCGAATTTCTTCAAGTCTTCAGTAATTTTTGAATCAAATCCCCTTAATACTTTGATCAAATTGCTATCAAAATTTAATCAAGTCTTCTTCGAATTTTAATCAAGTCTTCTTCGAATTTTAATCAAGTCTTCACTGATTTTCATCAAGATTAATATCTGGACCGTATGATCTTCTGATCTCGACCAACTCTAGACTCTATGATATGATTTGCCCCAATTTTGTGATCCTCTGATCTCAGCTAACACTGGACCATATGATCTGATCTTCTAATCTCGGCCAACACTGGACCATATGATCGGATCTTCTGATCTCGGCCAACACTTGGTATTATGATCTGATCTTCTGATCTCGGCCAACACTGGGCCATGATACTTAAATCTGGACCATTGATCTGAACATTTTCCCTCTGATTTGGACCAAGTCTGGACTGAGTCTGGATTGAATCTAAATTATATCTGGACTTATGATATTTTAATCTGGACCATTGACCTTTTAATTTGGACATTTATCTTCTGATATGGATCAAGTCTCCTTCTGGACTCTGTTTCCTTATGATCTGGGCCAAGAAAGATATCCTCTGATGATGTTATTTGACCTTTGATGACATCCTCTGATATCTTCTGGAAGTGTATCCTCTTGTGCCTTCAGGATGCATCCTCTGGTACCCTCTGGATGCCTTTTCTGGCCTAACCTTCTGGTGACATTTCTATCCTCTGGTTGCTTCCTCTAGATGTATCCTCTGGTGGTGTCATCCTCTGATTTTGCACAGCTTCTGATTTGATCTCTAAGTCAAAATACTATTTACATAAAATACTTTTGTTAACATCAAAATTCTAATTATAGAACCAACTTGGTTCCAACAATCTCCCCCTTTTTAATGATGACAAAACCTTGTATTTTCTATAACTATTTTTCTTTCTTTTGACTTTGACTCCCCCTAGGACTTTGCTTTATTTTTGACTTTTTCTCCCCCTAAGTCTAATGCCCCAGATTCTCTATCAACTACATCTTCTCCCCCTTTGTCATCAGACAAAAAGGATTGAAGGAAGAAGGATATCTTCTGACCTTTTTTTTTTCTTCATCTTTTGACCTTTTTTTTTATATATCTTCTGGAGTACAAAAAAAGTTAAATGACAGGAAATAAAATACAAAAAATAAAAAATACTCCTCTAAAAAGACTACTTGATCTAGTCAGATATGGAGATTATGTTGAGATGCTTCTTGATGAACTCAAAACGATCTTCAGACAATGGTTTGGTGAAGATATCAGCCCATTGATGATCTATGTCTACAAACTGGATGTTGAGTGTTCCTTTTTGAACGTAATCTCTGATGAAGTTGTGTTTGATTTCTATGTGCTTGGCCATGAATGAAGGATAGGGTTTTTGGTTAGGTTGATGGCTGAAGTATTATCACAGTATAAAGGGATGTTGGTTTCAAAGATGTTGTAGTCTTCCAACTGATGTTGCATCCAGATTAACTGAGAACTGCATCCTACTGCTAATATGTATTCAGCTTCTGCTGTTGACATGACAATGGTGCTTTATCTCTTCCTTGACAATGGTGTTTAGATCTATCCAATTCAATCATGCTCTCTCATTCATGATAAGAGCAAATCATTATTGGAAGATCCCTCTACAAAGTCAAAGGCCAAGAATACGCATTAATAAGATCAAGACTCAGTTGCCACACAGAGAAAGAACTAAGTCTGTTCTTGAACTTCAGAAGCAAGGATGAAGAACATTCTTGCTTTTTGGCTTGCTCTCACCTAATCACTGATAAAGGACAGCCAGTCTGCTCCTAATGGGCAAATGAGCTGTCATAAGCTCTTTTTGAGTCTATAAAAGAGACCTCAAGGTGAAGGCAAACATAATAACTCACAAAAGCAATTATTTCATCACTCATAATCAGATTCAAGAGCTTCCACCCTTTTTACACACATTTTTTCAAGTTCTGTCAATTACTTAGAAATTGCATCATCCAATTACTATTGTACTCAAAGATCACTCTAAGTTCCAAAGATCAAAATCAATACTCAAACACGAGTTGAGTATGTTTAGATTCTATCAAACACTTTATCATTCCATTGTAATCTCAAGACAAAGTGAGTAAACTAGTCTTGAGAAGTTGTAAAAAATCCTTTTATGTTATAAAGAAGGTAGTGTGATTAATCCTTTGTAAAGATTGAAATGTAGATCAGTGAAAAACTCCTTTCTCGATTGAAAGATATTGGTTGTAACAAATCAAAATTGATATGCAGAAGGTTTCTGTAAAAGTTAAAGAGAGTTTTTACCTTGGAGCACTTAGTTGAAAATCACACAGTTGTGAGGACTAGACGTAGCCCAAGTTGGGTGAACCAGGATATATTTGTGGGTTATATTACTTCCCTTATCTATTTAATTTCAAGTCTTTAAATATCAAGTTCAATAGATAAACTAAAACTATCATTTTCAAGTAACCAAGAACGTTCTCCGTTTTTCTGATTTACAACCAAGATCAATCTTGAGTTATTTTTTTAGGAATTTTTAAAAGGTTAATTTACAATTCAAACCCCGTTTCTTGTAAATTGCTACTTCAATTGGCAGCAGTGCACGGTCTCTAAAAACAACACCTAAATAGTGTAGAGAAAATATCTAGAAAGAAAATGTCAAAAGCAAAGTACATTGTTGAAGGAGGGTCATCAAATAGACCACCCTACTTTGATGGCTTAGATTACTACTTCTGGAAAAACAAAATGGAATTGTTCCTAAAGCCCCAAGACACAGGAATGTGGCGCATCATTATAGAAGGTGATTTCATACCAAGGGTTAATCAAAATGATCCAATATCTTCTATAAAGAAAGAAATTGATTGGACAGTAGAAGAAAAATCTAAGGTACTACTGAACTCAAAAGCTCAATTATTTTTATCATGTGACTTAAGTAGGGAAGAAAGTGAGAGAGTCGATGAATGTGACACTGCAAAAAAGGTATGGGACACACTGCAGACTCATCATGAAGGAACTAGTCATGTAAAGGAAACAAGAATTGATATAGGCATAAGAAAGTTTGAGTTGTTTGAAATGAATGAAGGAGAAACAATAAATGAAATGTACTCCAGATTTACAACTATTGTTAATGAAATGCTATCCTTAGGCAAGGCCTACTCTGTGCAATATCGAGTAAGGAAAATCATGAGATGTCTTCTAGCTAAATGGAGGCCAATGATAACAGCCATAAGTCAAGCAAAAAATCTTGAAACACTTGGGCTATAAGAATTAATTGGAACCTTGCGAGCACATGAAATGTTGCTAATGGAAGACAAAGAAAGGTAAATCAATTGCCTTAAAAGTCTCTCAAGAAAGCATGCCATCGCAATCTGAAAGTGAAATCGAATAAGAAGGACAGGAAGAAGCAGATGAAGAAATAGCTCTCCTCACAAGAAAAATCCAAAGAATGATGAGAAGAAGGGAGCAAATCAAGAAGGGATTTCCAAGCAAGAGAGAAAGCTTCAAAATTGAAACAGATAAGAGCCAAATCACTTGCTTTGGCTGCAACAAGCAAGGGCATTACAAAGCTGAATGTTCATTGAACAAAAGAGCACCTAAGAAATTTCCCTTCGATAAAAAGTCAATGATGGTAACTTGGGATGACTCTAATCATTCAGATATAGAAGAAACAGAAGAGGCTAACATATGTCTAATGGCAAGCATAGAAGAAACAAACATAAAAAATTATGAATACTGCATTTTATGTGAAAAAATGGGAACTGAATTTGATAACTTACTTAATGATTCAAACCTACTTATCCAAAAATGCAGCTCTTTAAATGAAAATTTTCATAAAGAAAACGAAGAAAATGAAAAAACTCAACTATTGAATGATGAGCTCAAAAAAAATCATTCAAAACTTGAAAGAATCATAAACCAAAAACTTTAATGATGAGAGACAAGAAAATCAAGAACGTTCTTTGATACAAAAAGAGAACGATCTTCTCAAATCTGAAGTTGAACTTCTTAAGAATGATTTGTCTAATTTCATTAAAGCAACATAAACTTTTCAAAAAATCATGGGCTCTCAAATGGGAATTTTTTATAAAGCTGGCCTTGATTTTGACAAAACACAAAAAACAAAGATATATGAAAACTTCTTTGTGCCAGAAAGAAAAGAAGAAAAATGCAAAATTAGATGTTCATATTGCAGCAAAATAGGACATCTTGAATTTGCATGTTATTTTAAAAAAAGAGATGAGAAAATAAAAAACAGAAGGAATGTTGAAAAGGGAAAACGTTCTCCAAGTATTTTACAAAAGAGAGAAAGTTCTGAAGCAAAAGCAGAATGTTCTCCAGAAAGCAAAAAAAAGAGGAGAACGTTCTGCAGGCATATTCCAAGCTGTTTTTGAAATCTCAAAAACTCATAATGTCAAATTTTTTCTAAAACAAAAAATTAAATGTTCACACTGCTCTAAACTTGGCCATCTTGAGTCAAAATGTTATTTTAAAAAATCAAGCTTTAAAACTGACTTCCAAGGACCCAAAGAAAAAAGGGTACCTAAAGAAAATATAACATCATATGCAGGATGGGTGTCAAAGTGTCAAGAAAAAGCCATGGTTCATGGAAGTGGCTGTTCATGACATATGACGGGAGATAAACAAAGCTTTTTATCCTTCACTAAAAGAGATGGAGGATCAGTAACATTTGGAAACAATGAACAAGCCAAGATTAAAGGTAAAGGAATGATAGGTAAGGAAAATTCTGCCAAAATAAATGATGTTCTCTATGTCCTGTACATTGAAGAATTACCAGCTGAATCATGCTTCATGTCCATCAATAAAGATAAATGGATATGGCATAAGCGTGTTGGACACATCAGCTTAAAAAATATTTCAAAACTGTCCAAATCAGACTTGGTGAGAGGACTTCCCAAAATTAACTTTGATAAAGACAAGATTTGCGAGGCATGTGCAAAAGGAAAAATTGTTAAAAGTAGTTTTCATACAAAAGAGTTCATTTCAACTAAAAAACCTTTTGAACTGCTCCACATTGATTTACTTGGTCCCATCAAAACCACAAGTCTAGGAGGCATGAGATATGGGTTTGTCATCGTTGATGACTTCTCTAGATATACATGGGTGCTGTTTTTAAAAAATAAAGATGATTCATTCACCACCTTCAAAACGTTTTGCAAAAAGGTTCAAAATGAAAAAGAATCCAACATAAATGCTGTGAGAAGCGATCACGGAGGAGAATTTATAAACGCATCTTTCAAAACATTTTTTGACGAACTTGGCATCTCTGACAATCTATCATGTGTAAGGACTCCTCAACAAAACGGAGTCGTTGAACGAAAAAATAGAACATTGCAAGAGATGGCAAGAACAATGTTAGAAGAATCCAACGTTGTAAGGTATTTTTGGGCTGAAGCCATTAACACTTCATGCTACATTTTGAATAGTGTCAATAAGAAAAATCTTAAACAAAACACCCTATGAAATATGGAAAAATAGAAAACCCAATATCTCATATTTCCACATCTTTGGCTGCCACTGTTACATTCTAAATGACAAAGAAAATTTAGGAAAATTTGATGCCAAATCTGACAAGGCAATATTCTTAGGATATGCAACAGAATCTAAAGGTTATTGTGAGTTTAATTTAAAAAAGAAAACTGTTGAAATAAGTATACATGTGTTATTTCATGAGTTTGATAATCTTGATCTAAGAAGAAAGATGATGACGAAGAAGAACAATCTGGACAGTCACAACAGATTGTTCTCCAGGAAAACGAGATTGATAAACAATCTCCGTTTCAAACTTCTCCTAGAAGCTGGAAACTGGTAGGTGATCATCCTCAGAATCAGATAATTGGTGACACAGCTAATGGCATTAGAACAAGGCTGTCATTCAAGGATGATGTTCACAGCAACATGGCAATGTTTTCCCAATTAGAACCAAAAAATATCAAAGAAGCCATAATTGATCAATCTTGCATAAAAGCAACGAAGGAAGAACTTCAATTCAAAAAGAATGAAGTTTGGGCTCTTGTTCCAGATCCTCAAGATCAATCTATTATTGGCAAAAGGTGGGTGTTCAGAAATAAACTTGATGAAGAAGGAAAGATAATTAGAAACAAAGCAAGGTTAGTAGCTCAAGGCTATAATCAACAAGAAGGAATAGATTATGATGAAACCTTTGCACCCGTAGAAAGGTTAGAAGCAATTCGAATCCTTCTTGCATATGCATCTTACAAACTCATTAATCTCTTTCAAATGGATGTAAAAAGTGTCTTCTTAAATGGTTATTTAAATGAACAAGTGTATGTTCATCAATCCCCTGGGTTTGAAGATCAAAATAAACCAAACCATGTTTTTAAACTCACTGAAGCCTTATATGGTTTAAAACAAGCTCCCCGAGCTTGGTATGAACGATTAAGCTCATTCTTGATCAAAAATGGATTTTAACGTGATAAAATTGACACAACACATTTTAAGAAAACAAACAAAAATGATTTGCTCATTGTACAAGTTTATGTTGATGATATCATTTTTGGTTCAACAAATAAAAAAATGTGTGATGATTTTTCAAATCTTATGCAAAGTGATTTTGAGATGAGTATGATAGGTGAGTTAAGATACTTTCTTGGACTACAAATCAAACAACTTAAAGATGGAATATTCATTTGTCAAGAAAAATACACAAAGGAACTTTTGAAAAATATAAGATGTGTGAAGCTAAAATCATGACTACTCCCATGCATTCATCATCCTCACTAGACAAAGATGAAACAGAAAAATCAATTTCTGAAAAAGAATATAGGGGAATGATTGGTTCATTACTTTATTTAACTGCAAGTAGACCAGACATTGCATTTACAGTAGGATTGTGTGCAAGATTTCAATTTCCACCAAAAGAATCTCATCTTACTGTTGTAAAAAGAATCTTTCGATATCTTGTTGGTACTACTGATCTTGGTCTTTGGCATAGCAAAGCTTCTCACTTTGATCTTGCAGCTTACTGTGATGCAGACTATGCTGGAGATAAGGTTGAAAGAAAAAGCATAAGTGGTGCATGCCAGTTGCTAGGAGAAGCCTTGATAAGCTAGTCATGCAGAAAGCAAAACACGATTGCCTTATCAACCACGGAAGCAGAATACGTTTCAGCAGCTAATTGTTGTTCACAAGTTCTGTAGATCAAAAATCAACTTGAAGATTTTTCTGTAACTTATTCTAAAATTCCTATTTACTGTGATAACACAAGTGCCATAAATCTCTCAAAAAATCCCATTCAACATTCGAGATCCAAGCACATTGAAATATAACATCACTTTATTTGAGATTATATAAATAAAAAAGAAATATAACTAATTTTTGTTGATACAAAGAATCAACTTGCTGATATTTTTACTAAGCCTCTAGTTGAAAAAATTTCATTTCTATCAAAGAAAGGCTGAAAATCATCAAAAATCATGTTCAAAATTAAAGCCAGAAGCATTCTGGACAAAATGGAGAACGTTCTCCATTTGGAATGGCTCTCTGCAAAATAGCTCCAGAAACGTTCTTCGTTCTTTAGGAAAAATTAAAAATCTCAAAAGTCAACTTTTGCACACGTGCAGTTGTTACTCATCAAAAGAGTAACGGCTACTGCAACCTACTCTACCACATCACTGCAACCTCCTAATTCCCAATGCACGTCCATCCTATCCACCATTATCACGCATGGAAATTGTAGAGTAAACCAATACTCAACCGTAAAGTAAACCAACAGTCACCTCTTGATCTCTCATTATCCAACAAATTTTCACTTTTCTGAAAATTCCCTCATCGTTCTAACTCAGTCTCACGTTCTCTCCTTCACAATCAACAATGGCAAGAACAAAAAGCTCTGCAAGAAAACATCCCAGATCATCATCACCGTCTTCTTCACCATCTCCAAATCGTTCACCATCACCACCACCTAGACCAACACCTCCTCATTCCTCTTCAAAAAAGACCTTTTCTAACTTAATGTCATCCTCTCGTGAATAATCTCCACTCATTCTGCCTCTCAAACCTCTCGCAACTATCCTTCCACCGTTGTATCAATGTGGACTTCCCCCCATTACTCAAACTCCACCACATCTCAAGAATACGTAGAAACGACGACCAAAACCACCACCATCAAAACGAAGATCAATGCGCGTTCTTGCTGGCATTGGTACCTCTAAAACAAAGAAAATAGACAACATTGTACACATCATCTCTAATAATGATTCTGACTCCACACCCGTACCAGAACATATCATCTCAGAACCAACACCACAAACTCAAACACCAGCAACTCAAACAACAGAAACTCCAACAAAACCACTCCAAAAAACCTCCTCCAAAGAAACCCCAGAAACTAAATCACCACTACCTTCAATCACAAAAACACCTCAAAAGAAACCCCCTCCAAATCTGTGCCACCAAACCCTAATCCCAACAAAAAACATAAATCCATCAAAACACAACCAAAGCAATCAATCAAACCTTCATCTACATTATCTAACTTTCTGACATCCAAAAAATTGAAAAACCCTAAATATGCCAAACATCCAGAACGTTCTCCATAGAAAGATCAAAACCCAGAACGTTCTTCGAAGAGAACCACAAATCCTAAACACAAACCATCCCCATCAAACAAACCTATTCGCCCTTTTATCTCTCTCAAAATGAAAACAATCTACAATGACAAATGGGCTCAGTGACCCATTGGCATTGGCCGAGTGTTTGTGTTCGAAAATCTGAAAATTGATGAAACATATATTTAGCATCACACTGATGCTTTAGGTTGGACCGACTTCCTCAAAATCTCTTATTGTTATTACCCTGAGGTAATGAGGGTGTAACACCCCGAGTTTAAAACACAGCGCGGCTGCATTTTTTTTTTATAAAAAAATTAATAATTAAAATGAGTTTTCCCCAAATTTATTTCAAAAGAATTAAAATAAAGTTTTTCGTAATATAGTATGTTATTGATTAATCGATGAACGTAAACCAAATACTTCATCAGGATTATCACTAAGTACTTATCTTGGAAATTAACTTTTAAACATTAATACATCCCAAAATATCATTGTCATAATACAGCAATAGTAAATATCAGAGTACATGGTTCAGCGGAAAATAGTACAGAATTTCCAAAATAAGACAAATTACAATTTCAATCCAAAACCTAATACAATAACTCTAACTGATCATGCGCTGAAGCTGCAGTAGCTCGGACTCCCTCCGCATCCCACGCAAGTCTCCTCTGACTTTGCAGCTCGCTTCGACGTAACCTCCTCTTCTTCCTCGTCATAGAGAGAGGGGTCGGTCTCCTCCGAAGTCAAGTCAATACACACTTGTGGCCGCTTTGGCGGTGCCGGAATTTCGTAGCAGTCATCGAAAATCCTAGATGGACCCGGAATCTCAGTCGCTACTGGTCTCAGCTCTTCACGCTTCTCTACCGCATCAGACCCATGTATCTCCCTTTCAACCACAGGATTGGGAGTCACCACTCCTATAGTGGCCTCCGTCTCAACCCTCTCAGCAGACTCCTCCGCGTCGTCAAAAACTCCATGCGCCTCTAGCACCAAGCGAGAAGGCACGGGAAACTCTATACTCGCGTGTGTGCGCTCTACGAAGTCTTCCACGCCATCAGTTCTACTTGTCTGCTCCAGCCACCCCGTATACGTCGCTCTGCTTGAGAGGGGGTCAAAAGCCCAAGCAGTGCGCGAGTAGCGATCAAGGAAATTCAACGACGTTTCCGTCGTTCGAGTGCCCACTGGCGGCGCAGGTTTGGGAGGCATCTGAGGGCAAAGCCCAAAGTCCATAATATAATGGCAAGGGGGTCACCAACCGAAAATAACAAATATTCACATAGCATGTATTGCACAACAACATCTAATCATGGCATAACTTATGATGATGAGGAAAATAATAATGCTCATTTGGAAACTTATGACTTTCATGCCTTTTCAAAACAGCAGTTAATGATTATGAATATGTGGTAAGTACAGCCAACGCGTCAACAAAACACAAACATAAATTCATAAATATTAGATTTTTGGACAGCACTCACACGCATTAATTTCCAACATTCATTATATAACAATCATGACACAACGGTCAAATCCCACAATGTAATCCATATATGCTCATGCATAATTTTCTTGGAATCACCAAGGTGCAGTCGCTCAACAGACCAGCACATCTCAACGGCCCTCATGACCAGGGTGCAATCGCTCAACAGATCAGCACCAGTGCAGACGCTCAACAGTCCAGCACATCGTGCAGTCGCTCAACAGACCAGCACGTTTGACATCACCCAAGGTACAATCGCTCAATAGATCAGTACCTAGTGCAGACGCTTAACAGTCCAGCACTCGTGCAATCGCTCAACAGATCAGCACGGGGTTGCGCATTTTAGGGTACAGACGCTCAACAGTCCAGTACCAGTGCAGACGCTCAACAGTCCGGCACTTATATACCAAAGTACAATCGCTCAACAGATCAGTACTTAGTGCAGACGCTCAACAGTCCAGCACTCGTGCAATCGCTCAACAGATCAGCACGTGGTTGCGCATTACTCTGTGGCCCATCGCGGGTACCACGTCACTATGCAATGCATGAATATGCAGTGTTTCATTTCTCTAGAAACAGAATGCAAAACAGAAATTCATGCCTCTTAATCATATTTAAATATTTCAGCACATTCATACACAACAACATCACAATCATGAATTAACAGTGAATTAATCATTCACACTTTGAAATGTTTTCCCAACCTCTCAAAAATTCAGACACAGAATTAAAACTGGGATTTTTCTGAGATTTACGAATCTGTATTCGAATACAGAAGCCAAAAACAGTGCAGATTCACACTCTGTATTCGAATACAGCCCTCTGGTATTCGAATACAAAGGCATATTTCAGTGCATAAATCAACCTCTTTCAATACATCAGTAAAAATTTTAAAACTTCATCACCGCTACTTCAAAATCTCATCAAAAGTTCTACTTTAACTCACCACAACATTCCCTGTATTCCCCAGACACTCAGGGTTTTTCAAAACATTCTTAAAACTTGAAATTTTCTGAAAACACGAATCTGTATTCGAATACAGACTCCCTGTATTCGAATACAGAAGCAGGAATTGAAATTTAACATTCTGTATTTGAATACAGCATGGCTGTAGTCGAATACAGGAGTTCAACCTTTGAAAAATTCAGCCTTTTCTTCCAAGTCACTTAAAGATTTTCAAACATCTTTCTCTCCTCTTTAAAACCATTTCACAGACTTCTTTTCAATTCATTTAAAACTTCTCAGGGTTTCTCAACACTTCAAAACTCACATGACAGTGATTAAAACTTGTTTTTCTGGAAAACACGAATTTGTATTCGAATACAGCTTCCTTGTATTCGAATACAGAAGCTAAAAACTGAGTTTCTGGAAAAACTCGAATCTGTAGTCGAATACAGCATGTCTGTAGTCGACTACAGATGCGAAGACATTGTTAAAATTTCACTTCTGTATTCGAATACGACATGATCGTAGTCGAATACAGATACGAATACAGAAGCCAAAATCTTTCCTCTGTATTCGAATACAGGGGCTTGTATTCGAATACAGGTTTGGAAAACTTTAAAATAAAACAGAAACCTGGAAGGTTGTATTCGAATACACCTTCGAAAACCAGTGAGAGTTCAACCCTTTTCAAAACTGATTCTTTTAAAACAACAGCCAACATCAAACAGATTCTGCACTTTTCCAAGAAAAACCTTTCCTCATCTAAAATCCCTTTTTCTTTAAAAACCATCAACACCACCAGAATCACACAAAACAACCAGAATCAGAATCATCACCAGAACCACATAAAACAACCAGAATCAGAATCATCACCAGAATCCCACAACATAAAACAGAATCAGAACCATTAACGTTAGATTATCCAAAACAGAGACAAATGATCAATCATCAGAACATCATGCAACATTTCAATGTTCTCACTCATCAGAACAAACATGCAACATTACAGTGTTCTCACTCATCAGAACAAACATGCAACATTTTAGTTTTCTCAAAACACCAGAATGACATGCAAATACTCAGCTTCCATGATACCACATAAATACTTGCAAACATCACAGAACAACAAACTTCAACAGAATGCATTTTGCATTTTACTGCTATTTTCCAAAACAGTTTTAAGACATGCATTTTAATCATAACTAAAATGGCATGCAAACATTTTCCAGCATTCACACAGAATGTAAAACAACATATGTTACCAGAAAAAAAAACAGCCAACAACAACTTATCAAAATAATCACTTCTCACGAAATGCATTTTCTCTCAAAATGTCATTTTCGAAAACAACTTTTCATTTAAAAACAGAACTGAAACAGCACAATTTATGGCCCTAATGCAGCTAAAAGATGGAAGGTGCCCTTACCCTTGTAGCGTGCTCTGCTATTTCTCTTGTTCCTGCTGCGTTCCCTTTTCTGCGTCCAGAAACGGTGAAGCTGTTCCCTGAGTTTGCTGCTGCAAAACTGGGTTCTTTCTCTTCGTAGTGAGGTGGGGATTAACTTTACTACTGGGGGTTTTCTGGTTTGAGGCTTGGATTCTCAGTTAATGGTGTTTGAAGGATTTTTCCCTTTCTTAAATTTTAGTTCGGGAATGGCAGAAACAGAGACAGAAATGGGAGAGGAGATGGAGTTGGTACATGCAGTATGGGTAGTATGGAGGAAGGAATGGTGTTCTGATTTCACAATCCTTCTCACTCCTATTTATAGACTCTCATGGTGCCACCTCACTTGCCACTTGTCTGATTTTTCAGCTTTTTAATTATCTTGCAATTAGCCACTAATGCTTACTTAATGGTTTGATTAATTTAATTACTTGAAATTAAATTAATTTAATTCTTCATCCAATAATTTTAATTCATCTTCCAAATAAATATTTATATATATATATCCACTTCAATCATACATATATTAAATATTTACAAAAATTCCCAAAATGCCCTTGACAATAATTCCAAAATTAATATTTAAAATTAAGGGTCTTACAGAGGGCATTTTGCTGTAAGGCTGAATGCTTTCCTGATAAATCCCTCATTGTATCCAAGATCAAGGGAACTGAAATAGAACTGACCCCATCAATCCTTGCTGATATTCTCAAATTACCTACTGAAGGGCCTGTAGTCTTTGGTCAAGACTGGTATTCTGCCCTCGAAGTTTCAAAAAATGATGTATTTCAGGAGCTATTTGTTGCTAATTCCACGAGTTATCTGTCTGCTAACTTGAAGCCGGTTCCCAAAATCCTCAACAGTATTAGCCAACATTCTGTGCTACCTAGATGCGGCAGCCACAAATATGTAATGATAATGACGCTTTTCTGTTGCTTTGGACTCTGAAATTTCCAACATCAAACTATCAAAATTTTCCCTCAAAAATATTGCTCACATGAAACAAACCCAATCCGCCCCATCCTCTACCAAACGAAAAAGGAACTTTCCTCACTCCCCACAAAAATCAGTCTCTCCTGTTTCTGCTGAACCATCATCAATTCCTGATCCAAACCCCACTACTACTACAACAACCACCCTTCCAGCATCACCTCCTCAAAATGTATGTCCTCCTCTGCCTAATCCACAATCATCCACCATGTCACCCATGTTTGTTTTCCCTCAAAAAACATGTTCTTCAATCTTTGGCATTAGCCAATTACTAGCTTTTCCATAAGATGGCTCACCTGTACCTTCAAACATCAATACTCCAAACTCCCTACCACATGTTTCTTCCTCCTTTTCTACCATTTCCACTTTAAGTACTACTACTGCTCCTCCACAATCAACTCCAAAAAGTGCTCAGCCTTTACTGAAAAAGTCAAAGATAGATTCTCACAGCTCTAAAACCAACAAAGCCATCTTTGACTCTCTTCAGACAATCATGGCGCGACAAATCCATCAGGACAAAGAGCAAGCTATTCTCAGAGAATGGATGACAACACAGTTGGCTCCAAAACTTGGCCTCGAGCCACCTATGCCAAATCTGCCCCTTGTGTTTCTGCCTGTCCCTCAACCGCCTCTCTCGTCGTCCTCTGAAGGCTCCTCACCATCTCTCTCCACTTAGCTATTTAAATGCCTTATGTCCCCTTTTTGCTGTGACAAATGGGGTGAAGTAATTTTTATAGATTTTAAGTTTCAAGTTTCAAACATAGAAGTTGTGTAATATTTTGCTAATTCTCGCACATTTGTTAACACATGAACTACTTTTTGTGATATTATGTTTGATCTGATGAATTCTACTTTATGTGATACTCTGATAAATTCTCTAGTCTACTGTGATCTAAAGAAATCCATGTTATCATATGTTATCTTAAATCAATGTGCTAATATCTGTTTCAAACAACCAGTGTTTATGAGCACTGTTTTATGATGTTTCAAAAAAGAACAACACATGTTGAGGGGGAGTTTTATTTAAAAAGCCCTATCTGATCATTTTTAGAATCAAAATTAAATATAAATTAATATGTTTGTCATCATCAAAAAGGGGGAGATTGTTGAGACAAAACCCCAATTTAAATATTTTAATGATAAACAAAGATTAATTAATAATTATAATTATGATTCTAAAGCATGTTTTTGTATCTAATAAGTGTGCTTGAGAGTATTAATCAAGATAGGTACCAACAAACTTAAATAGATCATATCAAAGAAGAAACAAGCTAAGTCAGTAAAACCAAGAACGTCCTGGACAATTTTGAAGAAAATGAAGAACGTTCTCGAGGTGCTCCAGAAATGCAAAATCGCAAATGCAGTTCCATATTCAGTTTATGCTTTTCCAACTCAATCATGCTCTCTTATTCACGATAAGATCAAATCATTATTGGAAGATCCCTCTACAAAGTCAAAGGCCAACAATACGCATCACTAAGATCAAGACTCAGTTGCCACACAGAGAAAGAACAAAGTTTGTTCTTGAACTTTAGAAGCAAGGATGAAGAACATTCGTGCTTTTTGGTCTGCTCTCACCTAATCACTGACAAAGGACAACCAGTCTGCTTCCAACGGGCAAATGAGATGTCATAAGCTATTTTTATAAAAAATACGTCAAGGTGAAGGCAAACATCAGAACTCACGAAAGCAATTATTTCACCATTCATAATCAGATTCAAGAGCTTCCACCCTTTTTACACACATTTTCTCAAGTTTTGTCAAGGACTTAGAAACTGCATCATCCAATTACTGTTGTGCTCTAAGATCACTCTGAGTTCCAAAGATCAGAATCAATACTCAAACACGAGTTGAGGATATTTAGATTCTATTAAACACTTTATCATTCCATTGTAATCTCAAGACAAATTGAGTAAAAACTAGTCTTGAGAAGTTGTAAAATTTAGTTAGAGACCCGTTCATCATTTCTACTACACCATTTTGCTATGGTGTCTTTCAAACAAAAAGGTGCCTGTAAATAACGTGTTCCGTACAAAATTTCTAAAAATTTCAGTCAGTGTACTCTGTCCCATTCATTACTTATCTGCAAGTACTTGATTTTTCTGCCCATCAGATATTCTACCTCTGTTTTCCACACTTTGAACTTGGGAAAAACATCAGATTTATGTTTGAGGAAATACACTCAAACCTTGCGTGAAAATTCATCAGTAAAAGTCACAAAATACCTATAACCACTGACAAAGGGGTCCTTTTTGCGCCTCCACACATCGAAATGCATGTAGTCTAGGATTCCCTGTGTTTTGTGTTTTTCAGATTTAAAACAAACACGACATAGTTTCCTAAGTATACAATACTTACACAAATCAAGCTTACAACTGCAAATACCCTTAAGCAAATGTCTCTTATGAAGTTTTGTCATCCCACACTCACTCAGATGATCCAAATGCATGTGCCACATTTTCGTTGCATCATCATTAGACTCAACTAATGCAACATCACGTACAATAGCCCAACACAACAGTTTAAAGATGTTACCTGGAGTTCTCTTTGTGCTCATCATTATCAACATTCTCTTCCTAACCTTCAAAATGTCCTTATCTCTATTAAACCTATATGAGAAACCATTTGCCTCTAGAGTACTCAGGGGTATCATATTCTTTCTCAATTCTAGAATATATCTAACATCATTTAACCTTTGCACACCACCCTCGTCCAATGAAATTTTATTTTTTTCTCATTCCAATGATAGCACATGCTTTATCATCACCAAATAAACAAAACCAAAATTGTCTTACATGAATGTGGTAAACCACTCCATGTGCGGCGTCATGTGGTAGGAACAACCAGAGTCAAGAATCCACTCTGTTGCGCACTTTCTAGACGAAACAAAAAAAATATCTTATTCACTGCCAAAGTCATCAATTTGAACCACATTCACAAAACTGGATGAATTCTTCTATTTGTTTGGGTAGTCCTTCGTCCAATGCTCGATCTATTTGCAATTGAATCATTCTATTATTTTACTGTTCTAAGACTTAGACCTCTTCTTCCCATGACCTACTTTACTTTTGTTCCTCCCACGATCTTGACCTTCTTTTACATACAGACCTTTGCCTAAAGATCATTCCTATGCATTCTATCTCCTTTGAGAATGAAACTGAAGTGCAATAGTAATATTCTTCAGCTTGATAGAGTCTTTCTCGTATTTAAAAGTTGTCACTGGGTGATCAAACGAATCAGGTAACGAGCACAATAGAATAATAGCCTTGTCTTCGTCATCGACCGTCACCCCAAGCCTCACCAAATCGGTGATTATTCCATTGAAGGTATTAACATTTTGTTGCATATCAAATCCTTCCTGCATCTTCAACCTATACAAGTGTTGCTTCGCAAACAATTTGTTTGTGAGAGTTTTGCCTAGATAATGACTTTTCAATTTCTACTAGACCTCATTTGAAGATGTTAGTTCAAAGATATGATACATCACCTTATTTGATACACACTAACAAATCATCCATGCAGTCTTTTCCTTCATCTTTGTCCAATCGACTTCTGTCATGTCTACGGATTTCTCCTCATGTAGCGTCTTTTGAATACCTTGTTGTGCCAACAGATCCTTAACCCTTCTTTGCCATAATACAAAGTTGCTAGTGGTATGGAACCTTGCTACCTAGAAATTCGTACAGAATAAAAAGAGATATCACAAATAGGAACGAAAGACGTTTGGTAACGTCTTTGACTACAAAGTAGTTGTAGTTCCTTTTTATTAGATAAATAAATTAGAGTTTACAAAGTAAAACTTGTGCTTAAATAGTAACGATAAAGTTTAGATTACAACAATACCGCAGAGAATTATCACCCCTTACACCCCTAATGGCACTCACAACAATCAGTTGGATCCAATCATCCACTTGTTACTACCTATGAACTATATGCAACACTAAGTAATATGTATGCTTTTCCAATAGATTTTGATTACAACTTTCCTTTTCGCTTTTTCCGTCAGTTGGATCGTGACCATTAAATGATAACCCCATCTGTCCTTTTCAAATAAAATAAACTTATCACAAAAATACAAAGATAAACAACAACCACAATTTTTGTAATAAAAAAAAAACCCCACAAAATAGTTTGCCTAAAAGAAAACCCTCCAAACTAATTAATGTTAATTTATTTTTTAAAAGTGTTTTTACAATTTAATTTCCACTTGCATAAGAAGGTAAAATTTTCGAGAAAATAAAATCTTACAAATAAAATAGGAGAATTAATTTAGGAAACTTTAACAAATAATATAGATTTGAAATTAAACTTTATTTTAATATTTAATATTAAAAGAACTAAAAAATATATTTAAAAAAGTCTCTTATATAAATAAGAGAAAGTAACTTTTATATTTGCAAACAATTGACAACCAAATACTAGCTTTCGTTGTTACTTTTTTTAAAATTTTGCAAGACTGCGATATTGTTCACGATTTTTGGGATAAGTTTATTAAAGAAGATAGATGGAGTAAGTTATTGTCTCTTGGCCTTTATGCTTGGCTTTTCTTGAATATGTCAGCTAGTAACAATTAATCCATATCAGTTGGAACTTGCCTCGTAGGGACTTTGTCAAATGTAAGGTTGATGGTTCCCCAAGTTCGACATATTTCAGCCAATGGTGGTTTATTTAGAGATCATGATGAAAGATTTATCAAAAGTTTCCACTGTCCCCTTGGTTCTTGTATTGTTGGATGAAAATTTGGGCGCTTTTTCAAGGTTTTAAGCTCGCAAGAAGCTTATGTTTCTCTAGAAGCTCGCAAGAAGCTTATGTTTTTCTAGTCCTCCTCCTCATTAATTTGATTTTGTTTGAAAACACTATTAGTTGTTGTCTTCTGCATTTAGTGGTGTTGTTTTTCTTTGTTTTATTTCCGTATTGAAAAAAAAAAAAGTAAATTCTAAACCAATCTTTTGGCCAATTATCAGCATATACTCAAGAGAATCCCACCCATGTGAACTAGTACCAACTTTTCTATAGAAAAAGTTGAGATTCTCTAATTTTGTTCTTTCTTTCTATACCACTATGTTAGAAGTATAAGCATAATAATGTGATATATTGAATGGTCTAAATATTCTCTATATACCAAACAATAACTATTTAATGTCTTTTCCAAAGAAAAAAGAATATAACAATAGACGAGTTAGTATAGGGGATATAAGGATATGCAAGGAAGTATGACCGCATACGGCTCTAAATCTTTAAGCTCAAAAAAATAATTATTAAGTATATATATACACAAAGAGCGATCAAATTACTTCAATATAATATTACATTAATATTATATTGTTTAATAATATTTTATTCAATATTTTTTTAGAAATTTGACCGTTGTATTGAAAGATTATATCAAATAAATCATGCTTATAAATATTTATATTAATTTAAAATCATTTGATATAGTAGTAAGATAGCACTACGCCAAAAATAGCTTTTTAAAGCGTTTTTTTAAGTTCTTTACAGTGCTTTTAAGCATTGTAGTATCTAGTGCTGTTAAAAGATACAACAGCGTTATTGAAAACAAAAAAACGTTGTAATAGGTATAAATATATAGCGCGCTTCTCTTAGACTAGTTTTATAGCGCTTTTTCAAAAAAGCGCTGTAATAGGTACATATATAGCGCGCTTGTATTATCAACTAGTTTTACAGCACTTTTTTGAAAAAACGTTGTAATAGGTAGTTTTACAGCGCTTTTGCTTTTTCAAAAAAACGCTGTAATAGGTACATATATATAGCGCACTTGTATCATCAACTAGTTTTATAGCGCTTTTTTGAAAAAAGCGCTGTAATAGGTAGTTTTACAACGCTTTTTCAAAAAAGCGCTGTAAAATGATGAAAACATGTATTTTATAACATTTTAAAGAAAAACGCTGTCTTTAAAATGACATTTCAATTTTTTTCCAAATTCAAATTCTTATCAACATCAAATATCAATTATATATCAAATTCAGATTCAGATTCATATTCACAACAACAAATATCAACAATATCAATTACAAATTCACAATATCAATTATATATATATTCATAGCAACAAATTACAAGTTCATGACAGTAGCAACAAATATAACAATATTGACAATAGCAACATATTCACGATATCAATTACATATTCACAATATCAATTACATATTCATAGCAACAAATATCATTCCAGTTCAGTAGCAATTTCTTTCTTTACTCTACTGTAACAAAAAATAAAATAAATTAATTATTATCTCCAAAGTAACCACTTGCACTCAAATAGCGATCCACTTCCCACCTTTCAGTAAATTCCTGCATGTTCACATAACTAATCATCACTAAAACCATTATTAAACCCTGGAAAACAATTGTATTGTATCATTATATACGAGGTTTTAAATCAAAGTTGCAATAACAGTCATGGTCAAATTCTAATCTTTGATATTATGGAGAATCATGGCCAAATGCGGTTACATTTGCAGTCTCTTTGTGGTAACACAAACATCAAAAACCTTGATGTAGCTGCCTAAATTATGGTTGAATTGCGAATTTTTGAAATTACAAAAAATTGTGGCAAAATGCAGTATCAATTGTTGTCGAATTGGGACCACATAGACATAAAAACCCTTAATATTGCATATCTTTATTTAGAACACTAATTATATCAACTTCAAAATTGATAGTACCTTGAGACGATTATCAAATTTGGAGACAACAATTATAGTTCGTCTAAAAGAAGGTCAATTTCACGAATGGAGTCCAACCACAAAGAAGAGCACCACTCCACGCTACTTTGCTGAAGGAACAATAGTATACGGTGAGGAGGCGTAGCCAGTGACTTAACCATGGAAAGAATCTCCTCCGGCAGGTTCTCTGGTTCACCCTTCTTTGCCTGCCAAACAAACAACCTTTTCACATTAACTGCAAATTAAACAAATACCTTGAGAACAAACCCCGGGGTCTCAATAATGGTAAGGTTAGGACAATGTTCATACTCATCTTTGAGTACAATATGCTTAGGAGAAACTGTTGTTTGGGTTTTCCTCAAAAGTGCCTCTGTTCGAGACTTTATAATGTCGGCAATGGTAGATGCCGAAATCACTGGACTTCCATACTCTTCTAAATCTTCTTCCTGTGGACGTTTCCAACATTCAATTCTTCAGAAATTAAACTTACAATTAGCACACAAATTGAAGAAACCGATTGATAAAGGAAATTGAATGAATGGACCTGGAAGCGACAACGAGGTTCGAGAGCGGTGGGGTCGTGAAGCATTTGAAGGATGAGTGGGCGACAAGTACCCATCTCGACCTCACGGACATTGAAGCGAAAACCGAGGAGTGCTTCGAGGAGAGAGCTCTTTCCATCAGACTGGCCCCCAATGGCAACGATTTCAGGGATCGGGAGAGTCTCTCCGAAGGCAACGGCGGCGGTTTGGAGGCAGTTGTAAGCCTCGAAGCGAGATTTGGAATCTGAACGCTTCCTTGACCTAGAGGATGTGGATGGGGTCTTTGTGGGAGTGGTGGTGGCCACAGTGGTTGATGACATGGTGGTGTTGGCAAAGATGGAAGACAGAGGTAAGGGAAAAGGGAGGGAAGGGAGCGACGCGAATGAAGTTTGAATTTGGTTCATTCATGCGCATTCTTTTAAATGCCTTTTCATTTTTAGGGTAAGGAAGGCTTTTAAAAATTAAATTTCAAAACATTTACAGCGTTTACAACGCTTATATACAAAGCGCTGTAAATATAGTGTGGGAGCGCTATATTTTACAGCGCTTTTATAAAAAGCGCTCTAAAAAGCGCGGTAAACATTATGTGAGAGCGCTATATTTTACAGCACTTTTATGTGAAGCGCTCTAAAAGCGCTGTAAATATTATGTGAAATCGCTATGTGACCCTACAACAGCGCTTTTCGCATAAGCGTTGTAAATCCTAAACCCTTCATGACTCTACAACAGCGCTTTTTCTAAAGCGCTTGTCATTAAAGCACTGTTGTATCCTCCGTTAATTTTAAAATATTATACAACAACACTTTTAGTTATGAAGCGCTTTAAAATACGCGTTGTAAAAGACAATTTTTAGCGTAGTGTATGTTAAAATTAACGTCTTAAACACTTTAATTATATAATACTAATCTTGATGCACCTCAATAATGTGTCAAATCATTTTAGATTTATGTAAAAATTTATTGCAATGATCTCTATGATATAATTTTTCAATTTAATGGTCAAAATTATATAATACGTATCGAATATAACCTTATTGAGCAAATGTAACATTAATGTAATATTACATCAATATAATTTGATCTCTGTTCTATATATATACTCTTAACAGACTTAATTTTTAGGTTAATATATTTAATAAAACATTATGTTGTCTTATTGAAATATTTTTAAATAAAAAATTTATTTTATTATCTTATAATATTGTATTCTTTCTTGTTTCAATTTAAATTGGGTTTTTATTTTTTTTATCCATTATAAAGTTTCAATCCAAATTTCATACATTCCAAAAAACAAACCTTAAAGAAAAATAAAAGTACCAACTCACTATTATCCATAGACAAGAGATAAATTTGTTAGGTTTAGTGAAAAATCTCTTTGCATAGACACAAGCATTGAGTCTACTTAGGAGTCTTTTTTAATTCATTATCTTTTATATATTATAAATCAAACAATTGGTTCACTTTATAAAAGATTCAAGAAATATAGCAAATATGAGGAGATTTTTGAATTTTTGTTTAGTTGTGAAAGACTTCTATCATTATCTAATGAAAACTTATAATCATGCTGCAAAAAATTTAAATTAAACTTTTTTGAAACATGGTAATTCTTATAATCTTAGAAATCTATTTGAAGAATTAAAAGTTATCAAAAATGTTTTAACAATTTAATCATAGTCATATTTTATGACATTGAATTCTCTCAAAACATTTAATATTTTCCTAATGCATGCACACCTTATAGATTAATATTAACTATATATCCATTGTAATGTTGCATCTTCTAAGAGAAGTTTTTTTGAAATTAAATTTTTTTTGCAATATACAATTTCGCAAAATAGATTAAATAGTATTTTCTTGATTTCAATTGAAAATTATTTTTTAAATAATCGTGATTATAAACAAATTATTAATGATTTTAGATAAAAAAAATGCAAGGAAGATGATATTCAAATAGTAATATGTGGATTGGTATTCAAATAGTAATATGTGGATATATGTTGTTGTTACTCTTGGATGTTATCGCTACATGTATGGATTGGTAGATACGTGTAAAATTTAATTTGCTATAATTCTATTTTGGTTTTTGTTTGGTATGCATTTTTTCAATACTTATATAATATTTAGCTTTTAATAATGTTGAAGACAATGTACATATAATAATCTATATATATATATATATATTCTAAAAAGACAAAAATACACATTATATCTTTTAAGTTTAACTTAATTTTTGCTTAGGCCCTTAAAGTTTATTTTTTCTCGATTTGGTCCTTTAAATTACATTCATTTACACAATTAGTCTTTAAGATTTATTAAATTACGCATGCAGTCCTTTATGTTTGAAAATTTTGTCGAATTATTGTCATAAAATGTTAAGATCTAATTGAAATATCGCAATAAGTTGACTATCGAGGGTACTTTGCATGTGAAGAAAATTAAAGATATTTTCTTATGTGGAAAAACCTTTGTTACCTTATTTTTAAGGTTATACGCATGTTTCAATTCTTGTAGAGAAAATCAAGAAATATATACCATTTATAAGATTTGATGAGTGTTTTGTAAAAGATTAGTATGAAGGACATATTGTTGGCAGCATTTGGTAGAATTTCAAATGATCAAAAGTTTTGAATTGAACTAATTGTTGTTGAATTTTTTGACAAACGACTAATGGTGCAAATAGAATTATTGGCCCTTGCTTACCAGCTACTATGAGGAAACTGACTGTAATGTCTTTGTTTTGTTTCTTCAGGGGATATTATAAGTGAAGGAGCAAGAGAGGTTGCTTTGCTGGGAAGCATCATGAGAAGTGTTTGGAAGAGTTTACCAGGCTAGTTGGTGTCTAAGAAGGCAAGCATAACCATCCCAAACTACCAGCACAACCTACAAATGCATGAACCTACAAATGATATCCTCTGGTGCTATCCTCTGGTGGCATCCTCTGGTGACATCGTTCTTCAAAGTCAAATTTATTATTCTCATAAAATACTTTTGTTAACATCAAAACTGTAAATGTAAAACCAACTTGGTTCCAACAATATAACTCCCATATGTGCTGGATAACCCCAAAATATGATAGATTTGCATATATTGGGTTTTTGTCTTTAGCACTTGAGATATGCATCGCTTCAGCTACTAGAGTGACTCCGTTATTTTGCACAGCGGTTTATCATCTTTTTCTATGGTACAAAATGTGTAGCTGTTAATTACATAACCGGTGTAAGAAAACACATGTAAACTCGAGTCATTTGCTAGCCATCTCAACTCTCTAAAATTGAAGTGAGGTCTATAGCAAACTTTGAGTTAATGTGATATTTTAGCCATGTTATAAAACTTCGATTGTGCTATCGTTTTATCCAATTTTTATTCCTATTCAGGTTCAAACTCGTTAACTAATCCATGTGTAATGTAACATACGGTTGAACCTCATTAGCATTGTGCAAAACATACAATTGTACCTGCTCCCATTCTATCTGTGATATGGTCATTACTCGCTTTCCAATTATCCCTTCTCCTGTTATTATTCTCGAATGACAAGACATGGGAAGCCCTATCGATTCAATATTGGATTGATATTCAATACAAAATTCAGCAACTTCTTCGACAATGTACCGTTCAACAATACAACCTTCTGGTCGACTTCTACTTTTTATGTACCCTTTAAATATTTTTCTATAGCGTTCTATCGGATACATCCATCTCATATAAGCTGGCCCACAAAGTTGTGTCTCCTTAAAATGATGAATAGTAAGGTGAACCATTATATCAAAAAATGAGGGTGTGAAATACATTTCAAGCTCATACAAAGTAACAAAAATTTCCCTTTGCAATGTCGGTAATTTCTGAGGATCGATCACTTTATTACAAATATCCCTGAAGAAGAAACATAATTTAGTTATGGCTCATCGAACTTTTTCAGGAAAAATGGAACGTAT
The DNA here is from genome assembly GCA_037974295.1 of Cicer cuneatum. NCBI lineage: Eukaryota > Viridiplantae > Streptophyta > Magnoliopsida > Fabales > Fabaceae > Cicer > Cicer cuneatum. The sequence goes on along the minus strand of JBBPBO010000005.1, from coordinate 42,398,571 downwards.
ATACCTATTAGTAGCAAATGCTCTATTAGAACTTGGCAATCATGAGTCTTTAAACCTTTTAACTTGAGGTCTTTCATAGAAACTGAATTTCTAATGATTGAAGAGTATCCTTTTGGAACTTTAACTTCATGAAGGAATTTACATAAAATAATTTTCTCATTTCTAGATAGAGTATGAGCGATTGGAGGTAGATATGTGCGATTTCCTTTCTTTACAGGACCCAATTCATTTCTTATTCCCATATTGACCAAGTCCAATCTTGCATTGATGTCATCCTTAGACTTTCTTGGAACATTGAGTAACGTACCAATAACACTATCAAATACATTTTTTTAATATGCATCACATCGAGAAAATGTTTTATATACAATGACTTCCAATATGGCAATTCAAAGAAAATTGTGTTTTTCTTCCACTCAGTTTTGACAAGCTCTCCTGCAAAAGCTTTGCCAAATTTATTGGTCAAACCTTGTACCTTTTCAAATATTTGATATCTAGTCGGTGCTATAGGAGTAGTACCTTCATATGATTTTCCATTGAATGTGTTTCTCCACCCACGATAATGATGAATAAAAGGTAAAAATCTACGATGTCTAAGAAATAAATTATTCTTACAATGTTTCAACCGCATCCAATCTGTACTCCCTTCACATATAAGACATTCACACTGACCTTTAATGCTATATCCTGATAAATTACCGTATGCTGGAAAATCATTAATTGCTCCGAACAACACAACCCTCAAATTGAAACATTCTTTCTTATACCCATCATAAACTTCCACACATGTCTCTCACATATTTTTTAAATCTTCAATTAAAGGAGTCAAGTATACATCGATATCATTCCCCGGTTGTTTGGGTCCAGAAAAACATCATAAACTTAAGCTTCATGCATAACCATAGAGGTAGTTTATAAATCAACAAAAATCACATGCCATGTGCTTTGTGAGATTCTCTGAAGACCATGTGGATTCATTCCATCAGTAGAAAGTGCAAGTCATAGATTTCTTGACTCTCTCCCGAAATTGGGATACTGGTGATCAATTTTTGTCCATTGTGGAGAATCTACAGGGTGTCGAAACTTTCCATCTCTAATTCTTTCATCTGCATGCCATGTCAAGTGTTTTGAATCTTCTTCACTACGATAGATGTGCCTAAATCTTAGTATTATAGGAAAATGCCACACGACTTTCGCTTGAGTAGATTTTTTCTTCTTTTATCGAGAGACATTGCATTTCAGACACGTCATTAGAAATTCATATTCGTTTAGAAATAAAATGCAATCGCTAAGAAAAACATGAATCCTTTCGTAGGTCATGCTAATAGAGCACAAAATTAGTTTAGCTCATAGGTTCGACTTGGAAGTTCGTTATTATCTAGCAGCATATCTTTTAGAAGGGTTAATAAGTCTGTGAAGCTCTTATCAGACAATCCATTATTGACTTTTAAGTTGTACAACTCTAACATCGTCGACAATCTTCTGAATTTAGTACAACCATTATATAATGGATTCTCTGCATCACTTAACAAATTCTCTAACATTTTAGGACAATCCTAAAGATCTTCTTCAACTGCTTTTGCAATCTCCTCAACTCGGTCTCGCTCAAATGTATATGTGTCAGAATCATTTGATGCATATGTCGCACCATTCTCCAAATTAGTGTTTCCTTTTTTTGTTCTCACCATGTCTTGTCCAACATGTATAGGTTTGATCAATTCCATGTCATACTAAATGTCCTTCCAATTGATCTACTCTAACGCGTTTTCCAAAATAATATTTTAAACAAGGACAAATGATTCGATTTGAGTCTTTTGCATTCTTCATTGCAAACTAAGCAAACTCTTTCACTCCATTTTTATATTCTTTTGACAATAGATTGGCAGACATTTATTTCTGATCCATTGTTTCTATATCTACCAAACCAAATTGACTATAACAGATAGTTACTTAAAAGTTAGAATGATATGTCATTGTATAATTATTAGATGTTTTGCTATCTACTTTATCATAAATGTACAGTTAGGTAAAAAAATTGTAGTTCAAAATGATTACATTATCATAAAGTTAGAAGTGTTAAGAAATATAAACATCGCAACTTTCTCAAGAACTGTTAAAAGTGAATTAGTTTTTATCTTTTCTAATTTCCTTGTGAATGCATCATCATCTTTTCTAATTTCCTTGTTCTTTAGAAGGCCGACACATGGTCTAAAAATAAATCAATCAGGATCATCAAATAACAATGATGTTTTTGAACATGTATTAAAGTTCAATTTTACAATTGATTTGCTCAATTGTTCTTCATTGACATGATTAATATGTTATGTGGTTTTTGTATATTTCATACAATTCCGCTGGTTATAATGTCACGTTTCAACATTAATTCTCAGTTCATAATAATAAGATTCAAAATTGAAAACCTTCTATGGAAGTGTCTTTCTTTCCTAGTTTTTTATTTTTCTAATTAGCCTAGCTCAAAACTCGCAGACACAATTACCATTTGAGTCACATTTATGAATTTTTTTTTCTAATTTTTAATATACAATGTCACATTGCACGTTAGGAAGTTATGATGTCACATTTTAACATTACTTAGCTGATAATCTAGTGGAAAAATGTTAAAATATTTGTGGGAAGAAAGGAAGATCGAGTAACTTAATAGTCATATGTTAGATCTCTGTTCTAAAATGAAATATATATATATATATATATATATATATATATAGAGAGAGAGAGAGAGAGAGAATGTCATGGAATATGAATCCAACTAGTATTAGTATTATTTCATTAATAAAATGGAATTTTAACGTGTTATTTTAGGGAAGAACTTTCGTCACTCTAGTACATATTTAAAAGAAATAATAATAATAATTTTGATTAAGGAACTACCTCTTCCACCTTCAATGTTGCAACCAAAGGAATCAATTTCTTAAAATAATAAGAAAAGAGTAACTTCAGAACAAAGATCTTCGTTTAGTGTGAACCTGAAAGTGCCGATAAATTTATCATTGGTGAAAAATTGGGATCAAATAAAGGAAGATAAAATTAAAGGGGAGGTGAAAAAAGAGGACTATGTTTTTAAGGGAAATAAACAACTTTTATTGATTATACAATAGAATTACACAATGGGTTCCCAAGAAATTTGAGAGCCTTGGGTCTCTCCCTTTCAAGAGTTCGAGAGCTTGGTCTCTCCCAACCAATATCCAATTCCCAAATATTGCCTACTGACATTTCCATTAGTTTTTCTATTTATACAATTTATGCAATAAAGCCTATAAACATAATTGATGCCTAAATATAATGAGTGTTGCCTAATAATAATATAATAACAATACTAATAAGAGGTCTAACACTACTCTCCCCTAAAGAATCACCTTGTCCTCAAGGTGAAGAAATAAGAAAAATTCTGCCCAGATTACTTCTTTGAGTCTATTTATAAAAAAATTCCCTTCAAGTACGTTGGTTCCATGCATTTGAGAGAGCAATACATCGAAAGTCGTCCCATGTGGAATTGTGCACAAAATACCCATCATTAATACCAATTTAGAGCCATGCCCTCCAATGCCACCATGGCTGCCTGTAATGTTTCTGCATCTGTGACACTTCTAGAATTAAACCTACTGCATATGAGTATTAAACCAAATAATTGCCTACTACGACTGAGTATTAAACCTACTGCACTGTAATGTTTCTGCATTTGTGCCTTTAACGTTTCTGCCAATTCCCAAATAATTGCCTACTGACAATTTCCAATGGTGGAAGTCTGAAAATGCAGAAAAGGAACTTTACTACCAATCTTTCATCCGCACCAAAAATTTGCCTCTATCAAACACAAAAGTGAACAACCCATGGGAAATGAGCAAACCACCCAACAATAGTCACGAGTTGAAATAGAGTTCTCCTGGGTCCCCATAATAATAATAATAATAATAATAATAATAATAATAATAATAATAATAATAATAATAACAACAACAACAACAACAACTTAATTTTTAGAAAGATATTTCCTTGTAATTATTAAGTTCCAACTTGATTATGCACCCCAAGACTATCAAAATAATAGCAATTTCAAGATATAGACCTTCTTTTCTGCAACCCAAAAGTCAATCACAAGAGGTAGTGAGAAGGCTACTATGAAATTTAGAACAGAGCTTGTTCGCGGCTCATGGCACTATGAAATTTCCTTATCAAGAGTTTCTTTGGAGGAAGACGTAAGTGAGGTGTTTCAGGTGTGGGGGACCAAAATCTGAGCATAAAAGACTCAATTAATACAAGATTGGCTCATTGAGCTCCAACAGCCAGGGAGCATAAATTAAGCCAAGTGATTGATTTCTTAATCAATCGAACACTTGAGATTGAACTAGGTTTGGCTTGGATAACTCAACTCATTCCAAACCTACTACAAAAAGTATCTATTTGAACTAGTATACTTTTCTATCGAAAAACTTGTAATCAAAATGTTTTACTAGTGATTTTGGATTAAAAGCATTTTTCAAAGTGCAAAGAATCAAAATGTTCTTTGGCGGAAGAAGTAAGGGAGGTGTTTCAGGTGTGGGCGACCAAAATCTGAGCATAAAAGACTTAATCAATACAAGATCCCATTGAGCTCCAACAGCCGGGGAGCATAAATTAAGCCAAGTTGAGCCATGAAATTAAGATTGATTTCTTAATCAATCGAACACTTGAGATTGAACTACACTTGGCTTGGATAGCTCAACTCATTCCAAACCTACTCAAAAAAGTATCTATTTGAACTAGTATACTTTTTTATCGAAAAACTCGTAATCAAAATGTTCTACTAGTGATTTTGGATCAAAAGCATTTTTCAAAGTGCAAAGAATTAGAACCAAACATGAACTAAGATGAAATATTTCAGCTTATTGCAATCAAGATTATATCCAAAGGAGTAACATAATACATATCATGATCCAACACGTCTACATTAAGGGGAGAATTGTCAGGTAATTCCACCAATTAATTAGTAAATAAAATAGTTAGCCAGGAAATGACAGGTAACTTTGCATACATAAATTAATCAAAAACACATAAAAATAAACCAAAAACACTAACTTTGCATACATTTAAATAACTAATCAAAAACCTATGCATACATAAATTAATTACAAAGCTCTATTTCAGTAACTAATTTAAAAGATAAACAAAACCCCTAACTAATTGAGTAACAAAAACCAACAATTTTGAATCAATTACATAGCCCTAACTAACTAAGTAACAAAAACCAACAATTATGAATAGATAAACAAGTTTTTAATTCATAACTCAACCAAATAAACAATTATGAATCACTATATGAATAGCGCTAATTGTGTAGCCCTAACTAATTACATAGTCGTAACTAACTTGGCCAAATAAACAATTATGAATCACTAAACAAGTTTTTAATTCATAAAAATTTTGAAATAAAAAATTGGAAGAGGAAAAACATGGTTCACCGGATGAAAGTATGAAGAATAGGTGGTGACGATGGATGAAGGAGTTGCGGTGAGATGAAGAAACAAAGTTGCAAAGAGGCGGCATCGTCACAAGGAGATGCGAGAAGGGAGAGTGAGAAACACGAGGTCGCAAAGAGAGTGAGAGGCGCATACATATGCAGGGGAGCAGTCGATCGAGAAAGGAGGATATAAGTGAATGATGTTGACAGTTTCTCGAGTTTGATGTTGTTTAGAAAATCTGGAAGGTTCTTCGTTGGCGTTGGAGATTTCGAAGTTGAAGAGAATAATGGTTTTGAAAGATGGACGTTTTTGCAAGTGGTAGGGAGACGAAAAAAGGGCTTCTTACTTGGAGCATCGGGAAGCGAGAAGTAGTAACGAAAGAAGCTATTCGAAACAGTGGTGAAACGGAGAAGCGGTGATGAAATGGATTTTGCTTGTTTCATAGATTAGAGAGTTTAGGGTTTGTGGTTGGTTGAGAAAAGAACAAAGAGTTTGTTTCTTGAGGAAAATTGAGAGGTAAGTTTGTTTCTTAATTAGAGAGAGAATTTTATTTTAGTGCAAAATTGGAGAGGGAATTATAAAAATTTTCAAAAAAAAATAAGGCAAGTGAAAAATGTGTCATAATAAAAATAGACATTCACAAAAGTTTTGTTAGCCAATTTTAATTAAAAAGAAAATATAAATAATAAACATCCATTTTTCAGTCACTAAAACTCAAAGTCGCTAAATCAATCTTTAAATATCATTTGTGACCGATTTAGTGACGAAACAATGGTTCTTTATACAATTTTGTAGTTTGGTCTCTAATTCAATCTCTAAAGTAATCGAAATAATTTAGTCTCCAAATCGGTCGCTAAAAGCGAAAGTTTTAGTAGTGGTACACAACTAGTAGCTTAACCACTTGCATCCTCTTTGACAAAAATAACTGCCTGAATATTCTATTAAAAATAAAATAAATAGAGGAGATTAATAATAAGTCGTATTTAATAAAACTCTTTTATATGAGATGGTATATGATTGGTTTTCTTCTTGGAGTGGAAGGGTTAATTAAATTGGAGTTATAAGGAGATTTAAAGTTCTATCTTCGCTCAAAACATAAGAAAATTAAAGGGTTAATACATAAGATAGTAACATTTTTCATTTCTAAAATAATTGTCTCTTTTTGTATGAAACTTTTCTTTGGTGGATGCTCTGATATGCAAATTATTGCTGCTATGCCAAATTGTTGAATCAACAAACCTTTTATTCAAATAACATTTAAGGATAAATTATGTTTCCATTTATTACATATTATAAAAAAAAATAAAAATTCACAATCTATAATTTGAAGATTACTTGTTAGATAATTAAAAATAATGTTTTACATTTGTTAATCATAGTGACAAACATTAATTTTCTTTTTAAATAATTAGTTATGAAAAAATAAATTTTATGATAAACTTATTCAAAATAACTTTCATTTGAATTAGTTTCCATATTAAGATTGATTTTTATGTTTGTTTTGCATATTAAGAATTATTTTTCACCCATTTTTTCTATTCTTGATATATGTAATTAAAACTAGAGCTCTTAAGTAAGGGATGTCGGTCTCTCTATTATCATTCACACAAAATGAGTTATCTAATTTGTCCACAATTAATTAGTTTTCAACAAAAAGTTTATTAACATGCACCGCGCTTTTTATATAGTTTCTTTATATGTACCTCTCAAGAACATTTTCTAATTGCGGTACATCTTTATCAATATAGGAATTTTCTATTCTGAAATATTTTTTTTATGAATTGCTTCTAAAACTCTTGTTATTACACAAGTTAATTGATTGAAGTCTCATTGTGGTGATTAAATGTAGTGATAAGTTTACTAATATTGAGTTTTAAACTCAGTATAATATTTCCTTTTTCCATTTTTGCACTTTTTTCTTTAACTTTGGTTTTATCCCTTTAGATTTTTAAAATAAAATGTTTAACGAGGTAAAGTTGTCTATCATTGTTTCTTTAGTTTTGACCTAATTACTCAAATTTTTTACTTTTTTTTACATTTTTTATTTAATAAATTTATACGTGATAATTTTAAAATAATAGTTGAAATGACAATTCTACGGTGTAATACTTTTACACTCATAATTCTACTAAAACCCAAAGCAATTTTGATATAATTTTTAAGATTTTATTTTTTTCAAAAATTGTAATAAACTGAAAAACTTCTAAAAGTGATCAACTATTGGAAAATAGCAATTTAAAAACAAACTAAATTCAATTCAATATGCAGAGATTTATGATTATATTAGCTATATTTGCTTACAGGAGAAAACCAACACACAAAGCAACCATTGCTCTCACAACACCTTCAACAAAATCTAATTAGAAAATTTCAATTTGCTGAAGGTGAGATCCATGACAACTTTATTATTCTAATCAAGCAAACACACATGCTTTTTTTTACATATTATATGTGTACCGATACACACAATTACACATATTGGTTCCAATATCTCTGCTTCAAGCTTTCATTTGTAATTATATGCACCTCACTTGCAGTTGCAAGGGTCACATGTGCAGCTTGATCCACACTTGCAGCCACTATCTTCAGCTGCAACACTCATTTCAGCGCCCTCGAACTGGATCTTCGTCGGACCAACGCCCAAAACCACAGTCTCTGTGGTTTCGCCGCCTTCGGCATAGCTCAACCCACTTGACCTCTTGTTGCATCTGTGAAGCAATAAAAATTAACATCCATACACACACAATTGTGAAATGAAAAACTTGAATTAGAGGAAAAAAAGTGAAATCTAATATTTTTTAACAATACATACTAATTTCATTTCATGTAGAGAAAAAATCAAACATCAAATTTCAACGAACTTAACTATATAAACGAAATTCGAATTCCACTTTTATATAATGATTATGAGTGCTACTATTATTAATAATAATGTTCTCATTCTTCAGTTTTTTTTTTGTTTTAAAAAACAAAAATTCATAGAAGCCAGCAAAAAGGAACTTAATAAACGAATCAAAATATTAAGAAATTTTTCCAAGAATCATATAATAAAAAACAAACACATAATAAAAATATTTAGAAAGTAACAAATAAACAAAATGAAGGTGGTCCTTACTTGCAGCTATCGCCACAGTTGCAGCTACTTCCACAGTTGCAGCTAGACATATTCTGAAAAGACAAAGATAAAATAACACACAACACAATATGCAAAAAGAACAATATTGGTGGGAGAACTTGTTACCTTAACTCATAATCCGTGACCCCAATTTATAATGCGCTAGAGAATAATCAGTTAAATCTAGACCGTCCACGTGTCATAATCTTGTGTTGCTTGGGACCACAATATATCGTTGGACTTGTTCCACGTAGACATCGTTTTCATCACACGTATTCTGGCGATACAATTAATGCTTGGTTGCTCTAAAGTCAAGTGTAGCGTGATTCGTCGCGTTCGTTTTGTTAAATAGTTCACGCCTCTGTTTCTCAGCTGACAGATGATTGAGAGCATGATTAAGAGCATGCTTTGTTTTCTATTTCCTCAACTTAAAAGTAATTTTTAAACGTTAAAGGTGTTTTGATTTTTTGCTTGATTTATATTAGTAAATTTAATTTTAACTTAAAAGTATTATGCTTTTGTATTTTTTTTTATTTTTCATTTGCATAATTTATTCTCAATTTATCATCTATTATATATTACAATTACAAATACAACTTTGAAAAATACATACTTTTTTAGTAAATACATATTTAAAAGTACATCAGGTTAAATAATCCAAATAAATTTTTCATTTTATAAAACAACGTTTATAGAAAAAATATCCAAACATAAATTACATTTGAGAAAATTCATTTTTAAGTAAAAGTACATTTACAAAAGAAATTTTTTTATAAAGTACGTTTGTAAACGATAATTCAAACACATTAATTTGTGACTTAACCACCAATTCCCTCCATAAAATTGTAAATGTCTATTAAAAATGTATCCTCAAATTTACGATATATTAAAAAGATCATCTATTTTGTCTAAAGCCAAACAAAGTATTTCACGCAAAATTAGTTGAGATTTTGGTTGTCCTGTGCAAGTTATGAATTTGGTATCCGTGTTTGAATTGTAGACAATCTTCAAGATAAAAACTAAAGATTATATAAGCATGGTAAAAATTTATACCAAATCAAAACCAAAATCCAAGTATAGCAAAATTAGTTATACATGTATCTATCCACCTAAGCATGTAATAGTAATATCCAATATTAACAGCAACATTCCCCCTCCTTGCATTTTTTTCTGCAAAATCATTAATAATTTGTTTACAATCAAGAATCCTTAAAAAACTATTTTCAATTGAATTCAACGCAATACTATTTAATTTATTATACGACATTGGACATTGTAGAAAAGTGTCAAATAACTCACCTTTTGTCAAATTAGGTGGTACAATTTAAGGATTTGTTAACTTTTTAGTCTATCTGCGGTGCTTATTTACTATCAAAATGTCCCCTATTACGTGACATTCACCTTTAGGTGTCACTTAACTTGGCACATGAATGCTTTTAATAAGACTCATTGATGGAGAAACATTTTGATTGATGTTGGACAAAATAATTTATATATATATATATATATCATAAATTTAAAGGAGTATTTGATAGTAATTTACGATTTCAACGGCGAATTAGGTTTACTTGATGATCTGTAAATTAAGTTTGCTCGATGATTTGTTTGAAATAATATTTTAATAGTTATTAATAATAACGACAAAAGAGTTATTTTTTAACAACAAAAATTATATAATATATAATAATATCGTCGATAATGTATTTTAGAGTGAAAACATTGGGGATAATAGATCACATAGAAGAGACAATTACTTAACTTATGCTGGAGACAAACTTAACTAAAGTTAGATTTTTGTTCAATAACTCACTCTCTATTTTTTCAAAAAACAAATAAACTCACTCTGTTTTTCTTGTTGATAGGTGATTACTTGTTTGAGGAAATATTTCAATAGGGATTGATAATGACAAACGAGTTTTATTAACAAAAAATTATATCTAATATAACGGATAATTCATTTTAGAGTGAAGACGTCGGTGAAAACAAGACAGACCGATTAAAAAGAGTTAATTAATAGCATAGGTCAAACTTAGAAGTAAAAATAGGCTTTGATAAATAGACAATGTCACACTTATTTGAAAGTCTATTTTTTAGTGAAAAAGTCAAGCTATTGTCAATAAAAATGATTTTTAGACCTATCAAATAGATTTATTTAAATAGATGTAAATAATAATAATAATTATTATTATAATTATTATTATTATAATTATTATATTATATTTTTTAATTTGTATTAAAAAATAATTTAACTATATTTTTGGTAATTTAGACCATTTGTTGCGGGATTATAAAAAATGTGATTTTGATATTTAATAATTTAGAGATTTTAAAGAAAACGAAATTTATTTTGTATTAATTATAAGAGGTCTTTAAATTCAAACCAATCTAATAAAGAAAATATACTCAAAAAGAAAACAAAAAAAAATAGGAAATCGAAATAAGCAAAAACAAATAAAAATCGATTAATATTTAAGGAAAGGCTTACAATCATTAGTGGAAAGATGAATAGAATCCTAACAAACTATCCCAAAAACAAATCTAGAATGTTCTAAGAACACGTCTTTAGAGTTCTGTAGCTTTTTGCATTTGGTTTGTGAGAATATCTAACTTGTGATGAACTTCTTGCAAAGCTATCCGAACTTCAAATCGTTCAAGAAGAATATTTTTCACCAATGAAGCAACATCAGATGGTGGGATGTCTTGCTTTTCACCAACGAAGAGGCGACATCCATATCAAAAAAGCTTGAAAGAAGTAGAAAACAACAAAAAGATTTTAGAGATGAGTGAAAAAAATTAAGCATTACACAAAAATGAAGACAAAAGAGGGATAAATAGCTAGATTTTTAAGAAAGTGTTTCGAAAGATGTATATGGACCACTAAACAAGTTAATTTGTAATAAACAAGTTTGTAATAGATGGATTTCTTGACTTCGTTGGATTTACTATTGATTATAATAAATAAGGGTTTTGTGTGTCTTATGAAACATAAACAAAAAACCTTTTGAAGTGTTCAAATAGTTGAAGTACAAAGTATAAAATTATGTTTGCAAGAGTGTTGAGATCACATGATTGAATCATGATGGTAAATATTGAAGCTAGAAGTTTGATGACTATCTAAATCAGACCTTGTTAGACAAATACTCGACAATCGAGATAAACGTTTGTTGCATTGTAGCTCTCAACATTTGGAGGACTACCTCCAAGTCACTTAGGAATTCCCCACAAGAATACCCGAGGTCTAACAATAGACCTTCACGATGAGACTCGTTCAGTTGTACTTCTCCAATCACGTAAACTCATCAAGTCAAATGTAGGCAGAAAATTCATTCGATATCAATATCCAATATCATAATAATATCAAATATCACACTTTCATAGAAAATTAAATCACTCAACATCTTATAAATGTTTATATTTCACATCTTCATCTACATTCCCATATTTTCACATTAATTAATTAATCGCTCAAAGAGTTACAGTCGTACGTAGCAAACCTCATATGAATCCTTGCGAAATACAGTTTTTCCATTCATCTCACTATATAATATACTTATGAGTTCAAACGCTATCTCACCCTTTACCTTATTTTGATGCTTTCACATGCTAATCCAAATCCACAAGCGAAAAGCCTTTGTTCCTTTGACTCCTCGTCCTTCCATTGATCCAACTCGACAGTTTATAAGTAAACATCAAAAATAAATATGAGAATGCACTCTAAAAAACCAATTTTGAAAATAGGTCAAAGAATTACCTCAAAGCAAAAAACTAATCGGTGGATAATTTAGCTTCTTTCACACGATCATTTTGACTCAGTTTCACTATAATTGGATTTATAGTGAAAAAGAATAGTGCAAAATAAGGTGATTCAAAAACATAGAAGTGTGAGATTTTAAAGAGAAATTAAAAACACTAAAATATGTTAAATTAACTAACAGGAATTGGAAAGATAAAATTTCGAAAAAGTAAAGAAATAACATTCTATGTTTTGGACAAAAACAAAAAAAATATTCAAAGACAATTATCGATCACTCGTACCAATTTTCACTTCATCTCTCGTGCGCTCAGTTTCTTTCTTTTTCTCCTTGCCGATCCTTGGGTCTCTCACGCTGCAGTTTGTTTCTTTATAACTACAATACCACATGAGCAAGCCCGTTCCTTTCTTATTTTTCTATTCTTTCTCATGAAATAGAACCCAAACAAATACATGCTTACTCTCAGTATATTTTACTCACTCACAACTAAAATAGTAATTTTTCAAAATTACTCACGTTAAAATACTAATAATTAAAGAATATTTAAAATAATAAATAAACAAATACAACATCAATACTTTATAAAAATTAATAAATCATTTGAATATGTACAAATTATCACAACATAGTAAAAACACATATTAAAAAAGAATTAATTATGATATTTATCAACATCTATTGTAAAACATTTTTTATACCAAATAAATTATTTAAAATCCTATTTAATCAATCAATGAAACAATTTATTATAAAATTTGGTGTGTTCCATTGTTGATTTATTTTAAAGAATTAAATAGTATTGGAGTTGTGTTGATTTATATAAAACAAAATTTATGATGATTTTATTTAAAATTCAGAGTGGCAAAAAATTTTCTCCAAGTTTTACTATGTTTTGTTTTTAAGAAAATCTAAACGATTTGTTGTAGTAATAGTTTTGAAAAAATAAGTAAATAAATTGAAACTTTTTTAGAAGCTTTGATGTACTAGTAAATTTTCTATTTATTTGTATCTATATGGTCTAAATTTTCTTTCAAAAATTTTTTTATGGTGCTAAATGATTAGTAATACTTTTATAATAATTTAAATGTGGAAATTAATTTTGAAAATATTGTTTAACATTGAAAATGATTTGTGTAATACTTAATTCATTTTGGTGCGCTAATGTGTGATACTACCTTCTACTAAGTAGTTACTTATCTTCTGTTCTACTTGAAAATTCTCTACTTTATAACACTAGTGCAATTTAACCTTGTTACATCGGTTCCTATGTACATATTAGACCGGTTACTTGCCCGATCTAATATCAAGCGTTGTAATAAATAGTTAACTATTAAATTGGCTAAAATGAACCAATCTAATAAGTTAAATTCAAAATTGATTTATTAGATTTGGTTAAATTTGAACCAATCTAACAAGTCAAATTCAAAATTGATTTATTAGATTGGTTAAATTTGAACCAATCTAACAAGTCAAATTCAAAATTAATTTACATCGGTTAAATTTGAACCAATATAACAAGTCATATTCAAAATTGATTTATTATATCGATGAGCCAACAATCGATTTAAATAATTAACTTTTGAAATTTTTTTACCCCGATGTTTGCGATCCATAAACTACTTTCTGCATTCACATTCTTAATATTTGCACCAACCACATTCTTAAAAGCATTACAGTAACTATACTATCATAATCACTAAAATCACCTATTACTATTCAGAATGATTCAACAAAAACATGAATTGTGAAAAGAAAAAAGAAAGGAAAACAAAAAAAGAACAAATAGGGAACCTACAGAGAAAGATTGTCAGAAAAAAATATTGTCATATTAGAGCAAATGATACAAGTTGCTTCTTGGAGTGAACTGATTTTGTGCATCAATTAAGCAAATACAAGAAGCCCTTCTCTATGGAGATTTTGTGTCAATCTAATGCTTTCCAACTGGAAATTGGATATTCAACATTTGATCTCTGCTTAATGTTGGAAAAATTCTTGAGGTATTGAAGGAGGGCAGTACTTTTTTGCTACATATTTATACTGAAAAAAACAAATAAATCCATGAGGAGACTGTTATTAAAACAGATTATACAATCATGGAAAGTGCATTTGTGCATATAAAAGGTAAAAGGTAGGAGGAATATGTTAGTTACCTTGTGCTGACTGTATTTCTCCTTAATTGCAGGCAAATTAGAATTAGGGCTATTGCAAAAAAGACGATGGAGATCCTTTACACAAGCACACAAATCAGCAGGCTGGTAAAGAGTGTAATGTTGCAATGTCGCATTCTGTTGCAAAAAACAGAACCATCAAGTTGAGAAAACCAATATTTTATAATTCCTAGATGAAAATGGAACAAATAATCTTTGACATTAGCAGTAGCTTACCCATGGTTTCGATGATGGAAAAAGCATAAATTTGGCCGGGAAAATTGATGAAGCTGCTATAAGTGATGGAGCATAACAAAGCATATTGTACTCCAAGAGAGATAATTTGGAAATATAGTTTGCCAAGCACTCTAGTTACAGTGAAGGGACCTGAGAGATGCAAATAAAAGAGTGAAAAATCAGAATTGTTGTAAAAATGAGTGGTATATCATTTAGCTTGCATAAAGGTTGTTTATAATCATAAGTTTTGAGTCTCTCTTTACGTGATTACTTCTCCTTATTTACTTGTCTCTTCTTTACTTATTAGCTTGTATAATGTGTTCTTGCAAGTATGCGTTATAAATTGTGTGAAAAATCAAATGTGTATGGTTGAACAGCCTATGTCAAAAGTGCACGAGTCTTATAAATCCCCAAGTTAAGCGCGAAAGCTCATCAACTGCTTGAGCTGCATGAACGAATTTTCTGAAATCATATCAATGGAGGAAAAGCATAATATTAGGGCAGTTAAGTACTAAATTTAATATTGTTATCAGTTAAGTACCTCAAGAAGCATTTAACTATTGGGGCAGTCATTTCAAACTTAAGAAAATTCAAGACAGTAGATTCCATCTGCAAAACCTGCATGGAATGATTTGCTTGAGATTTGAAAACTTCAATTACTATAGAACAAGTTATAAGTTATAACTTGAAGCCGCAAAGTTTAACCCAAGAATTCAACACAAACCTCTTCCTTGAAGTATGTGTTATCAGTTATGTAACAAAATTCCTCTACCTGGGGTGCACAAATCTCCTCATATTTTCTGCCAACAGTAATGAAAAATCAATTTTCTTTACTCCATAACTATATGCTATTGCTAGAAATAGAACATTAACAGAAAAACAAAAAAGTTGTATGCTTCCTTACGAGGCAATCATCATAGAAGCAACTCCAAGTAATTGTAATTTTTGCATATTCATGGCATTCCCATAAAGATACCGATCAATGTAGTTTACTGTCAAATACAATGTATCAGGTACAGGTCTATACTCTTCAGCCACCTGCAGTGGGAAATAGACATTGATATTAGCACAGACATAGGTTTCCCTATGAATTCTAAATTGAGACTTGTTGTTTCCAAAACGAAACCCTCTGCTGAATTTGAGAAGATGTTTTATTGGCGATGTGTTGCATTAGTTCACTATGTTCTTCAGTACTTAGTATTGCAGATGTGTCCTATAGCCAGATTGTAATCAAATTTCTATTAAGATTTAATCCATAAAACAAAAGTGAAGCATTAACGGGTCATGCATGTTGAATAAATAAATAGCCCAACTATTGTACATATAATCAAGTCTTTCTTCATTAGATACTGAAGTAGCAATATCGATTTACAAGAAAGGGGGGTTTGAATTGTAAATCCGCCCTTTTAAAATTCTTGTTAAAAACTTAAGAAAATAACTCAAGATTGATCTTGGTTGTGAAAACAGAAAAAGGAGAACGTTCTTGGTTTTCACCAGAAAATAGAGAACGTTCTTGGTTAGTTAAAATCAACAGTTCAGTTTTTCTATTTAACTTGATAATTAACAGACTGAAGGTAAATAGAGATAAGGGAAGAGATATCACACACAGATATATCCTGGTTCACCCAACCCGGGCTACGTCCAGTCCTCACAACGGTGAGATTTTCCACTAAGTGTTTAAAACAAAAACCTTCTTGGTTTTACAGCACCTAGCTTAGATCAACCTTGATCTTTGTTACAGACTTTAATCTAATTCCACCCAGAAAGAGATTAATCAAATCACCTACCAACCTTGATAGAATTTCTTACAATCTACCCCAAACTATACTTAACTCTCATAGTTTGAGTTTTACAACAATGAAGAGATTGTTTTGTTAGAATCTGAGATGTCTCAACTCTTGTTTAAGATTCGATTCTTTACAAAGAATTTAGTATAAATGTATCAGAGTAAAAAGAATTTAATCAAACTGATTCTTGTAAGTGATGAGAGATTTTCAAGTATGTATGTGAGTGATTGATGATATATCTTGGCACTTGAATGTCTTTGATTTTTGGACAGAATCTGAGTATGCTCAACTCGTGTTTGAGATTAGATTCTTAACAAAAGAATTTAGTAAATGATTCTGATATGAAGAAGAAAAACAGAACTGAATCTTTTGTTTATGATTGAGAAGCTTTCAAGTATGTAGATGTATGTGAGTGATGTTTTTCTCTGTACTTGAAGCTGTTTTTTCTTCCTGAGCTTTGGCCTTCCTTTTATAGGCGTGAGAGCATTTAATGATGGTCAAATAGAGCCGTTGGTAGTGCTTTTGTCAGGCTTGACCAAAGACAATATTTCTGATTAAAAATAATCCAGCTTTTGACTATTTTTAATTTCTATTTTGATTGGGCTGAAACCTTTGATTCTTGATCAGATTTCCTTTGTTTAATGATCCTTTGTACTTAAAATATATTTGTTAATATCTTTGATTTGATCTGGAGTTTTGATTATGTCAAAACAACTTGGAGAATGATGATGAACTTCTGTAGAATGTTAATGAAAATTCTGGAGATTGATAATCAATCTGGAGTCCTAGTATTTGAGCTTTTTGGAGATTGATAATCAATATGGAGGTTCAGCTTTGATCATTATGGATGTCTTCCTGATCTTTTCTTGGATCTGCTTTGATGTAAATATACTTCAAGATCATTCAACGTTCTTGGCAGTCAAGCTGGAGCATGATGTTCAATATACTGGAGAATGATTGTATCATTATAGACTGATGATACACTGTTGGAGAATGATGTTAAAAATGCTGGAGATTTGATTGTTAACATGCTGGAGATTGATGTTTGATTATTCTGAAGATAATTGTTAATCATGTTGGAGAATGATAATCATTCTGGAGATTGATGATCATTTCTGGAGACTAATGATCATTCCTAGAGACTGATGATCATTCTTGATAGAAGATCATTCTGGAGACTGTTCTGATCATTCTGGACATTCTGATGTCCAAGAATAGACTTGGTTCTTCCTCTGAATGTATTTTCTGGAGGTATCCTCTGAATGTATTTTCTAGAGATATCCTCTGATATTGTTTTCTGGAGGTATCCTCTGATAGTATTCTAGAGGTATCATCTGATATCGTCTTCTGGAGGTATCCTCTGGTGACATCATCATCCGCTGGTGACGTTATCATTTGGTGATGTCATCCTCTGGTGATGTTATCTTCTAGTGACGTCATCATCCTCTGATGATGTCATCCTCTGGTAATGACTTCATCCTCTGGTGACAGCTTCTAGTATCCTCTGGAGGCATCTTTTGGTATCCTCTCGAGGCATCTTCTGGTATCCTCTCGAGGAACCTTCTGGTATCCTCTCGAGGCATCTTCTGGTATCCTCTCGAGGTATCTTCTGGTGATGTTATCGGGTAACATATTCTGTTTTTCCATATTGTGTCAAGAGTGTTCTTTATGCTGATTTCTTGGCTTTCCTTGAATCATTAACATGCTGTTAATCCTAGACATTCTGGAGACTGTTCAGTCTTGCTTTGGCAGCTTGATTCATGGCCTTTTTTCTTTGTGATTCGAATGGCTTCTTTTGATTGTAATCGATCACGTTTGTGTATTTTGATGAAGTGAATGGATTCTTGCTTTGTTCACTTATGCATTCATGTTCCTTAAACAAAACTTAAGTGAAATCATTAGTAGACCACCATTCATAAAACTTAATCATTTAATTTAAAAGGTTTGTTGTCATTAAAACATATATCAAAAAGGTTGTTTCCTCAACAGATACATGATACTTAATCTGTGTCCCCCAACCAATTTAACAAGTATTTTGTGCTGAAGCGGCCCACATGGCATAATAATGAGAAGTTGACAACAGAGGCAATCAAAAGAAATTCAGACTATTTTGCTACTGACAAATTAACAGTATCCCTCTTTTGATAATTTATTCTTGTCCGAACTGAACATTCAACAAAAGAAATCTATAATATATAAGACAAACATATACAGATAAAACAGCTTATTGAAAGTTCAGACAACAGGTATGAAGACAATGTCAATGGCAAATTAATGAAGTCCTATCATTTTTCTATTTCCAAAAATAATTAATGAAGTCTTGATTTCATAATGTTCGCAAGGCATATGTTAAAACAAACAAAAGAATAGGGGGGGTGCTATGGAGCTATACAAGAAATGGAGGATTTCCAAAGCATACCGAATTATTAATAACATGTAAGAGCTCTACTTCTGGATAGCTGATTACAAGTGGAACAGCAACACCGCCGCTAAGCCAAGTCCGAAGTATTCCAGCAAAGTTTGGTACACTTGTTGGTAAAAACTAGAATAAATCAATCATACTAACTAAGTAAGTAAATAATGTAAATAAGGTTTAAATAAATTGTTTAGTGTCAACAAGTTCAATCATATTTCATTCTTAGCTTATTATTATTGACTAAAAGCTACTTACAATTTGACAAAGGATGAAAATACCTTCAATGGATTGACTCCCACATTCGGTGCATCTCACATTGTGACTGATATTTCTTGCCCGAGCATCTACTATCAGTGTCTCTTTCACAGCATCATCCTTACTCCCTATTCAAACCTACCCACACAACTAGTAGCAGAATTACTACGTAGTATACAAGAAGCACCAACATGGACACTAGGCACCGCATTGACACTTAGACACTAACAATAATTTAAAAAAATGAAAATGATTATATGCATCTATATGTCATCGACACATGTCAGACACGAGCACGCCTTCAATTTGAAGTGTCGTTGCCACATAGATTACTATTATTCTATCTTGCTGAAAAGGCAGATACAAAATCCATTAAAACATTTTCAAGTAAATAAATAAAAACTAGCGAGTGAAAATGGTGAAAAAGGAAGTTTTGTTTCAGCTTTGCATTTCATCAAACAGCTGTAAGTCAAAACAA
The DNA here is from genome assembly GCA_037974295.1 of Cicer cuneatum. Taxonomy (NCBI): domain Eukaryota; kingdom Viridiplantae; phylum Streptophyta; class Magnoliopsida; order Fabales; family Fabaceae; genus Cicer; species Cicer cuneatum. Next base: position 42,378,928 of record JBBPBO010000005.1, on the reverse strand, counting down.
ATTTTCTAAACAAGCTTCTCCCTTGAAAAACTATAACTCCAATCTTTACCCTAATTTTAATATGGAACAAATATTTCAGCTCGGCATTCTCATATTCAATTTCAAATATTCCAAATTTTGATTAAAAACAACTTTGAAATTAGTTTATCAATAAAGAAGAAAGAAAGAGAAATCCGCACAAAATATCGTAGAATTCACAACAAAAGCCCTTCCTCATAATACCTAATTAATCAATCATATAATACTATTTAATTTGGGAATAAGGTTACAAAGAATAAGAAAGAAGATTATTACTTTCCGGTGCAAGTTCTGAGAAGCTCTTCGGTTTTTTCGCATTTCTTAACGAACTTTCTAGGTTCAACCTCCTCCGTTCTGCACTATGATTTCACAATTTTTCTGGTGGAGTATCGTTCGTCGGAATCTGAAGAGGTGTTGAGTTGAGAATTGTCGTCGTTCCAAACCCAACCCATTTTCGAATCTCAATTTTTGTGTTCGTAACATCTATCTAAAACTATTCTCGTTTGTGAAAGAAATTGATATTATTGAAGCTTTTAGGTTTTTCGACATTGTTAGTATTGGTAGAGTTTCTAATCGGAGACTTGGTGAAATTGAAGTGAAGCACAGTGGCGGATAAATTGAGAAGAAAAAAAAGGTGGAGAGAGAGAAGAGAAGAAGAAGAAGAAAGAAGAAAAAGAAACGAGTAATACAATTGACGGAAAGAGGAAAATAGGTTTTGCGCGTGTTTTCTAATTTGTTGATTAATTTAGGGGAATTTTTTTTTAAAATGCTTGTTAGATCGGTTTAATATATCAGATCTATCAAATCATTATTATTTTTTAATATGCTTGTTAGATCGGTTTAATATAACAGATCTAACAAATCATATAATTTATTTTTAAAAATGCTTGTTAGAATAGTTTAACATAACAAATCTAATATATCATTAAAGTATTTTTTTGATATGCTTGTTAGATCGGTTTAATATAACAGATCTAACAAATCATACAATTTAAAAAAAATGTTTGTTAGAACAGTTTAATATAACCTTTCTAACAAATCATTCAATTTTAAAAAAAAAAATGCTTGTTAGAACGGTTTAATACAACAGATCTAACAAATCATATAATTTTTTTAACATGCTTATTAGAACGGTTTAATATAACAGATCTAACAAATCAAATAAATAATAACAAATTTGCCACCGCCTATTTATTACATTAGGTGTATAACAACCGATCTAAAATCGCAGATGTAATAAAATTAAATTGTACTAGTGTTAGTTAGTTTTATGTGAAAAAGATTAATTGAAAATGACATTTAATAGTGATAAGTTTGGAGTAGTTGGACTTCTATGAGAATATGTTACATCGTTTGATTGTTGTTGATTATAGATGGATGTATATATTTTAGAGTAGTTATAATTGTTTAAAAGCGAGACAACACTATACATTTTGATTTTGATTGTTGATTATAGATGAATGTAACTGACAATTCTTTTGTTGTTACTACTTATAATTCTCAAATAAATTATTGTATTTATGTAATTAAGAGATTTTTTTTAACTTGAATTAAGAAGTAGGAGTTGTGCCGCCTTCGGACTCTTAAATCATGTTAAAAAATATTTTAATTACTTGTGTTTAAAAAGTCTTTTAAATAATTACAATTAGGGTTACCTTAAGTAATTGACTCCATTAGTAGGAGGAACTATCTACTTTGATAACTCATCTTCGATAAAAGAGGTGACAATAACTCGTTTTTATTGTTATAAATATTTCTGAAAAGGTTAAAAAGCATGTCCACCTCTTACATTATTTTGAGTGATTAGATTGTTTAAGTGTATGTGTTTGTGAAGTATTATATCTATCATTGACTTTTCAATCCGTTGTTTAAAATTTTATGAGATATGTTGCTGCCTCTACAAGAAAACTAACTTCTAGTGACATACAAAGTTTGTCACTAAAAATCAAAAACTGTAGGTAAAGGTCAATAATACTTTGAGTGACAATCAAATCCACTGTCAAATTTAAGAAGGCGTTTTGCTACACTTTGAGGATTGTCACTACAGGTTTTTGATTTCTACCTACAACAATGATTGTCACTAAAACCTAGATAAATGTAAATAAATAATTGATTTATTTCTACGGTTTGTCTGTCACTAAAAACTAGTTCTAAACTTATTGTTAAAATGTCATTATCACACTAATTTATATTTATGGGATTATAATTAGTGGGTAGAAAGCATAAAACCAATAATAATAGATAATAGCAAACAACTAATATAATTTAAGCAACTTTATGAAATCCAAGATGCACCTTAACAGAACTTGAGCATTCTCGAGAAAAATGTCCTTCTTCACCGCACCTATAGCATGAACTAGGTGTGGCTGGACTGGCGGTCTCAGGTTGCCACCTTGAATTTGCCTGCACCAATAGATCCTCGTAAATTAGACTTTCATTTGCTTTGTCAAGTCAAAGTGTTTGAATAGTTTTTAAAGAAAAAGCAAACCAAATTACCCTTGGAAAGAAAGAGCCAAGTAGAAAGGATGGTCTAGATTACGGAGGGAAATAACCAATGACAGAAAAGATAAATAGATAGAATAACATTAGAATATTACAATCTAATAGACATATCTTGAAAATTACCTTAACGGAACTTGAGCACTCTCGGGAAAAATGTCCTTTTTCACCACACTTGTAGCATGAACTAGGAGTGGCAGCATTGGTGGTGTTCTCAGTTTGCATCCTTGAACATGCCTGCACCAATTGAACTCCACACTTATGCATACTCAAAATTTAATTTAAATAAGGTAGTTATGTTTCCAGTCTAAGTTTTGAAAACAGTTTAGTGGGCCTTATTCCCAGTAGACAAAAATATTAAACTGATAGAAACGCAAACCTAACTACATTTGAAAGAAAAGGTTGCACATAATGCGTAGTCATGATTTAAGAAAAGAAGAAATAATCGTATAAGGTCAATAGACCATTAAAATACTTACCAAACCAATATGACCCATTTGACCACATTTGTAGCACGAAAATTCATTTGGTGTAGCATATGTTGTATTGACACAACATAAGTGGCCAAAATTCTTGCAGACATATAATTGAATTTCCTAGTTCAATAAGAGGGAAAAGTAAACAATCATCAACCAAACACTCCATAATCCATATTTGATGTACCCATTAATATCCAAGTAATTCAACCAAAAACCTTTTGCTAAGTTTCCCATAAAAGAAAAAGAAGAAAAGGAAGCAGAAAGAGATGGATAACAACAACCTTTAGAACATCCTGCGAATAATCACTTTTGCACATAAACATATCATGCCCAGAATTCCCACATCTCAAGCATATTGTCAAGCTTGTAGAATTAGAACCCCATGTGTGCTTCTCTTGATCACAGTCTTTAGTCCGGTGACCAACTATCTTGCAGTTAGAGCAATATCGTGCCTACGGAAAATAAAAGGAAATCAATAATTCTAGATATAACATAAACCGCGATGAAACACTTTTAAGCAATGACAAACCAATATGATAGTATATTAAACATTTGTAATTTATTCCACATAAATTGGTTAGTTTCAATTTATTGACGGTTGGTTTCATCCAAAAAAACTACAATGTCGAACATGGAAATAGAAGTTTGTTTAAATTCTGCTACGCTGCAACATTACCATGCCACTACATATATAGCATTATAGCGTAGCGAAATTTCAACAAACCGTTATTTTCCGCAATTGACATCACTTATTTGAGAACATTGTGCACTAAATCGCATAGTGGAATAATAACGATTTGTTCAAAATCCGCTATTCTATAACATTATAGTGCCTCTATTTGACAATACTAGATCAAACTCGAGTCAATTGAGCCTAATAAATATAATAGACGTTGCACACAGACTCGGACAATAAATAAAAATAAGCATACACATGAGACACAGATCGATCGAACCTACGACATATAGTTAGTAAATGTAGTATATATATTGCTCCTTCAAATAGAAAAAAGAATACGAGAAGCAAACCAGACATATCATGGTGCATTTTTTGACATTATGAATCAAACTGCCACATACAAAGCAAGGTTTCTTGCGTTTAGCAACAATACAGTTGAAATAAGCATGGCCTTTTTCACCGCAATTAAAGTATGTACCCCAAACACTGTCTGATGGAGGATCAAAATACCTCAGACCATGCTGATAGAACAGAAAAAATACCCAAAGTAAGCATGGAGACAGCACAGTAGCATTTTCAACATCACATTTAAGAATAAATATTTCAACTCACATGCAGCTTACGCAGAACAACATTGTCATTAGTATCAACGTCCCTATTTTTGCTTCAATTGGCCCACTTTCTCCAGGACTCAATTGTCTTTACAAGTTCCTTTTCTTCTTCATTATCAACTATTACAGCCTACATAAGACAACTCATTGTTTCAAAAATAACACAACACACAACCCAAAATCTTAACCTATTTTTGGATAAAAAAACCATTATTTCAAGTTGAACAAGCCTAAACAAAGACTAACATTTACGGTTTGAATCTCAGATTCATGCCTTTTCTTTTTCTTCTTCTTTTTATGAGTCTTAATCTCCTCACTATTTGATTTGGAAGCAGTGACTCCTGTCAATACATCCAATGCAATGTTAGCATAGCATTCTCATCTTCACAGTACAGAACAAATCTTACAACTCATAAGCAGCTCACGCATAACAACATAGTCGCTCGTATCAACCATGTTTGTTTCTGCTTCGCCATGTTCCTCTTTCTCTGGAGCTTTGATTTTAAAACAAATTAACTTTAATCAGAATAAGCAATTAAAGTGTGTTTCAATCATATACCCTTCTGTTGAGGACGACTCTGTTTGTATAAACAAATTAGTTGTGTTTATAGCACAAACTATTTCATCATATAAGCAATTGTGTATAAGCTATTATTAATAAAAAAGATCAACAAAAAAAATCTAACTATTTTCATACAAGCTATAAACTATTTTCCTAAACTAGCATGAACAGTTTACGAAAGTAAGTTGAAAACATATCATAAACCTTTTTTCATAAATTTCAAATAAGCTCAAGTAAGTAAATCCAAATAGAATATAATAAAACCCAATTTCTAATTGAAAATTAAGGGAACAAAAATCAAATTATTAAAAACTAAACCTTCAAGGTATTGTTAATGTGTTGTCTCCAGGCTAGTTTAGGGTATATTATAAAAAAATTGGCCTCTTAAAATCGCAAAACCCTAACAAATTCAAGATTCTAATATTTGAATCTGGTAGGCTGCAACTACTGTCCCAGACTCAGTGGTGGGAAACTGACTATTTATTTCAATCATAAAGTACAAATATAAAATTTTAGAGTGTTCAATGTACAAAATCAATGATATCAATGTATTTTTTCAAAGGTTAGGGTATATTATAAAAAAATTTGGAGCATGTATATATAACATGTACTCTAAATATTATTAGGGTTCAACAATTATGCAATGTTAGTGTAAAAGTAAACTATACACCATTGATCGAATGATTATTTATTGATGATAATTATATATTTTTAGTGAAATAATAAAATTAAAAGTTTATATTGACAGTAGACCATCTATTTTCTCATATTATTAATATAATAGTAATGGGTGTTAAGGAAACCATAGAAGAAAAAACAAAGGAAATTTTGGTGCCTAATCCTATAATTAATTGAATGGCCCAATTGAATAAACAAAAGGAAGGGTTTATCTTTTATGGTGTGGATCATAAAAAAAGTAATCAGCGTGGATAAGGGGGAGGCGGCACAAACCAACAAAACACGAAGTCGTATAGACAAAAAGCCGTATAGAAGAAAAACTATGAGAGTAGTAAGACAAACATTTATTTTTTTTATTTGTAGAGTTAGAGTAAGGTATCTTAAATTTTAGATTAAAAAAATTATTTTATTCATAGATTTTTATTTTTTTAATTTGATCAACATCATTATTTTTATAATAATGAATAGTTAAACTTTCTTACGGTATTCTTTCATTATTCTTTAGATTTTTTGTTTTGCTTTAGTTTAATTTTAATGATTTTATCAAAAAGCAAAAAAATATTATTCTGTTTACTTTTTGTTGTTACTATTATTAACTTATTTAAACTTTTAAAAAAATATATATCTACTTTCTTTGTTATTATTATTTCAATTTTTTTACTTTATTTTATTAAAAAGTAAAAAAATTATATATTAATTTAATTTTTATCACTTCTATTAATTTTTTTTTGTTACTTGTGCTTGTTCACCCGTTTTTTAGAGTCTGTTTGCAGTTGATCCTCTTTTGTAGAAAGAAAAATAGCCAAGAGAAAAACTATGAAAAATTACATCATGATAACCAAGAACAAATCACACTTAAGAAAAAAAACAATTGGTTAATATATATTAGAGACTAAATTGGAAGCTTTTAGAAGGCAGTTAGAGATTTATTCCTCCTCCTTGTCAATATTGTGACTTGGTGGAGCATGATAGTCAAGACTTCCCAAATAAGAAATTCTTGCGATTATAATGATATCTATCCTGATGGGGATCAGTATGATCCTTACTCCACCAAGTGGAATATTGCTTATATACCACCTTGCATGCGACTTTAATGTGCGGTAAGAGACCCTATGGTTATGGTCATAAAAATAAGGCAACAAACCCCAACCATATTGAGACAAACTATACTAATAATTGATTGATGATGCTATAATGGAGGTTGAAAATGGAAAGATAACTTTAAGGTGCGATAAAGAAGATGTTTTGAAATCTTTGAATTCCTTTGAAAATTTCTCATTTTATTTCTATTTTGTCAATGTGGTTGTTACTAATGATTTTAGTGATTACAAGATGTAGACTCTTTGGAAAAATATTTTATTTTGTAAGATCCTTGCATAGTGATGGGTGGAGATGAAATTAGTTAATAAAAGCTCCCACTACAAGCTTTTTTTAGGGAAGTCACTTTTACTTTCTCTCATTTATTTATTCATTGTGTCTATTTTAATATTCTACATTGATGATCATGCTTTATGATAGTGTGGGGGAGGAAATATATTTTGACGCTTCAACGTCTTGTAGTGCCTAACATGACATCTTTGTTGACTTGTTTTACTTGAATTATGTGTAAGCATGAAAAAAAAAATAGAGATTATGGCTTTTAGGGACCTCTTGAAAATCTTTTTTTAAGTTTATTCGATAATGTCACTGTTGTGTATGATTTTTGAGCAAGGTCTTATGATGAGCATGTTATTTGGGCTAAATTGAAACTTTGAAACTATGTTTGCTAAGATAGAGATGTTCCTTAGTTTTGACACAAAAATTTCTTGTTGTGAATAAGTTTAGGTGTCTTGAGATGAACCAGAATTAAAACAATTAAAGCCTAATTAGAAGTAAACTAAATCCTAAATCCATGACAACTGAGGAATAAAAACTTCATGAATTAAGGGACAAGAAATAAAAGGAATTTATAGCTTTGTCTAAAGAATTAAAAATATAATAAAATATTATCTCACTGATTGTGATAAGGATCTCAAGAGTATGAAGATGATCCATATTTTAATAAATTAGAATGAACTTTATTTATTTTCATTTGGTTTATAATAATTATTCGTTTACTTTAATTTGGAATTGTAATAGTTTTAATATAAATTTAGACGGTGTTATATGTAAGTTAAGATACTTTGCTTCCTTACATTTAGTTTATCTTAGAAAAACATGATGTAAGCCCAACATAGGCCTAGAGAATGGTGTCACTTATGATCCATTTAGGTTTAGAGATAATTTTACTATAAATATGAATTTGTAACCTCATTGAAAAAATAAAGTTCGAATGAATTAGTCTTTAACGAGAATTGTGAGTGTGTTAGGTCTCCTCTTTAAGTTCTTGGATTAGAACTTGCTTGAATCTTATCAATGACTTCCTCACCATTGTGACGATTCTCCATTGGCTAATCAATCATCCTTGATTGTGGTGCCTTCTTCATTTTCTCAATCTAATCCATATTTGTTTCATTATTTTCTCTTTTATTTTGTCATTTTATTTGAAGAGATCACTTGGTTAGATCTTCAATCTTATTTATCGCATTCTCCAGTAAAATGTGATTTTGGCTCTAAACTGTAAGTTTCCAACCTAGAACGATCCTTAAAGTGATTCATGACAAATAAAATCATATCAGATTGGCTTAGGGGCAACTCACACTAGCAGCCAGTTGAAATGAGGGGTGAAGTGCTATTTCGCTGAGTAACTTGGGGATTACTAGCAATAATAATCAAATCAAAAGTGGAAAGGTATCAAATTAAAAAGAAAAAGAAAAAAATGAGATATATGAAAGGAGTGAGTTGTGTCGTCAAAAAAAAAAAGAGAAAAAAATTCCTAGTATTTAGAAAAATAATCATTTGCGTTCTACAATAAAGATGAAACTTTATAAATGAAAAAAATTAAATAGATTAAATGAAAAAACTCTCTAAACATTAAAATGTTTGAACCAATAAAGTTAACCACACACTTTGAACTATAAGAAATCTCATATTGTGAAAGGTATGAGTTATTAACATTCAAAATGAAGTTGCTCATGGCCTTGAATTGGCTTTGATACTTAAATATCAAATAAATGTAAGCAAAAAAACAAAATTTACTAGATTTTTTACAGAATACCTAATTCTATATATTAAATATTTTTATTAATATTTAATCTAATATTTAATAATAATATATCCATTTCTTACTAATAATTAATATAAAATTATTAGTAAGAATATTAATATAATAAGAAGAATATTCTATATATTAGAGAATATAGATCTATACATATTAGAAGTAGATATTAGTTGTGTGAATTGCAAAATATCTAATTGTTTTCAATACTTTCTAAATAAGAAAAGGGGGATTCATGATTGGACTGAAAAAGGAAGGGAAGAAGAGGACTTTGTTCTTACAGCCTAACTCTAATAAACGTATTTATGAAATAAATTTTGAGTAAATTAATCGTATCAACAAATGTATATGAACTGGGGAAGCATCTAGGCTTTCCTTGATCTTTTCTTGGCATTTCGCTCTAAAAACATTTTAAAATCCACAACTTTCAGAATAGTTTCTTCAATAGTTTGAAAAACATCTTAGGTCATCTTTTGGAAATACTTAAAGATCACATCAAAACTTAAAATCTTAAAATATAATTTATATGAGTCATTTTTTTTATATATTGAAAATTTCTTCTATTCGTAGTCAATGTAGTACGAATAAGTAACACTTATTTCAACAATCTCCTTCTCAAATGTGAGTCCACACTAGGATATACCACTCACGGTCCTCCACCACGTTAGACCGTTACTCTGATATCACTTGTTAGAGGAGTCCGGAAAAACACGACATCAACAATTAACTAAACATCCAAGATCCTTAAAAGATCTGACACCATACCTCAACTCAAGATTTTTTATTCTTAATCGATGTGAGACACTCACATTAAAATTCACCACGATACAATCAAACTTGATTAAAATTTAAATAATCAACTTAGTAAATTCTTAGAACGAGTATAACAAATACCATCATCCACTTCAAGATTAGCAATTTTAAAGTCCCAAACTTTAAAAAGATATTGCGAGAAGATAAATTTCATAAAAAGGTTTGATGAATACATTCTATAGTACATATAAACCCTTTTTCTTTCATTCTTAATTAATTACTATTTGAATTGTAATAGAGTTTCTATAGTTCATTTTATGCATCTTTTTTACTAATGAATTTGTTGTAGAAAAATCAAAACCCCACCCTTTCACATGAATCTTTCACTACTTATGGGGATGGTGAGATTTGTTATATGCATCCTCAGCATTTACAAGATGAATAGTTTAAATTTATTTTGATAAATATAATAAACATATGGTAAAAAAAAAAAATGTAAGTGTCACACATGACGGAAGTGTTTTGCATCATATGTGGTCAAAATTTTGTTGATGTCGGCTGGCCCAAGAGTGCAAGGAATAAATATGTCCTCTATAACTATTATCAATAGCATTCATAAATATCATTATTATCAATATCAAAATATATTTTAATCTCCTTAATTTTTTAGTAAGGGTTTTAACAAAATATAGAAACCTTTAATAATTTTCAGTTAAAATTAAATAAGTTGTAGAATTTAAAAATAAAAATTTGAAACTTAATTTGAGTATAAAAGAAAATAATTAATACAAGGATATAAATAGACATACAAGAGAAAATCATAAAATTAAACAAAAAAAATGTTAGTATAAGATTTTGACGGTGATTCAGTAATTTCAAGTTTACCCCTTCTCTACAGTTTTTCTTCAATTTTTAACCTCACTTTCGCTAATTATAACCACTACATTGAGCTTACTAATATGTAAATAATGGACAGTAATTCATGCCTTTCTTTTACTCAAATAGTTAGCAATCACAACCTTCAAATTTGTATAATATTAAATAAAACAAAATATACATTTATTTAGAAGATAATTACAATAAAATAAAAATCAATTTTGCTACCCAGACCCCTTTGTACTACCCACACCCCTCAATTTTTTTAAAATAAAATGCCCTTGTCTATTTATAATATTCTTTAAACCCATTTATCCCTTCATCACCATTCTTAACCTCATAAGTCACATATCATAAAATCATTCATACCTCACCTCTCATAACTCATTATCATTCAAAACCCACAACATTTCACTCATAACTTACACCCCATTAGTCTCATATTCACATTGTGGTTAAAGTGACCCAAAAAGGTATTTTTATAGTTTTGTTTTTGAGTATGTTTTTTTTCTTCAAAATCTGGGGATTGTACGTGAACTCAGTTCACGTACGTTGTAATCTTACGTGAATTTAATTCACGTACGTTATTAAATTTAAGAAATCTCAGGCAGTATGTGAATTTAGTTAGGTAAACCTACGTGATTTAAGATTGCGTAATTAATGGAGTTTAGGAATTCACATGAGGTACATGAATTCAGTTCACGTAGGAGTATTGCATTTTTTTGAATTTTTTATATGTTCTTTTTTTATTGCAGATAAATGGACCAATGGGGAGACAACAATGAAGAAATGTATGAACGTTTGGAACCTGATTTTGAGGAAATGCATGATGGTTTGGAATGTGATTTTGACGAAATGTATGATGGTTTGGAACCTGATTTTGATGAATTGAATGATGGTGTTGAACCCGATATTGAAGACGCTATGAATGACGGAGTTGTACCTGTTATGGTTGATTTGACTGATGTGTTTACCACCGACATGATGTTTGATACGCGAGATGATTTATTGAAATAGGCTAGAAATGTTGGTAGGGTCATTTTTAGATCTGAAACTGCGACAGTATGACCAAGAACAAAGTCAAAATTAAATATTGGTTGTGAAAGAAGTGGTAAATATAGACTTTGGACGAATCATAAACCTATGAGGAGTACTTGGACTAGAAAATGTGAATGTGCATTTAAATTGAGAGGAACACCATCAAGTGTTGGTGAGGGATGATATCTGCATGTAATATGTGGTCTCCATAACCACGAATTAGCCAAAAAACTGATTGGTCATTCTTTCTTAGACCGATTGTCTCATGAAGTGAAAAATGTACTTGGTGATATGAAGAAGAATATGGTAAAACTAAGAAACATATTGATGACACTAAAAGATCATAATGTTGAAAGTTTGACGACAATAAAACAAGTTTACAATGCACGTGGGATTTGAGATTATTGGTGTTACATCTTCTATTTGTTATGATTATGTACATGAGCAGTGGTTAACTCCTCACAAGGAAAGATTTGTTGAGGCATGGACAAATAGAGTTATGCACTTTGGGAACACCACAACACAAAGGGTTGAGTCAGCACATTGGAGTTTGAAAAGGATATTACAAGACAGTTTGGTGATATATGCAGTGTTTGAGAAACCATCAATAGCATGATTGTATTACAACATATTTAGATAATAGCATCATTTTAAAAGAGCATCATTCAAAAAGTGCATCGACATAGTACCAGATTGTATGCCTATTAGCGTGGTGTTATGTCCAAAAATGCAATAGATCACATTGCGGCAGAGTATGATCGCATGAAGTATGTAGGTATTGATAAGTCTGAGTGTTGTTGCACGATTAAGATAACACATGGTCAACCTTGTGCATGTGAAATAGCTAGGTATAGTATGATCCCATGTTCCATTCCACATATTTGGTTGAGTAAATTAACTTTTCATGATGATGGATCGAGTAATCCTTCAGAGTTATCTGTGAAACATGAAATAGATGTGATAGTAAAAAAGTTTGATGAACTTGATGTACCTGGAAAAAATGCACTTAAAGGTAAATTATGAGAGATCGTGTATCCATCCACTACGTTGATGTGTCCACCTGCTGACAAGGTAAAAACAAAGGGTGCACAAAAAAAAAGCAAAAGTAAGGTATCAAAAAGAGATAAATCAACCAAACGTGATCCATCTTGGTGGGAGTGTGTGGATGCAAGTCTTCGATGCAGTGGCAGAAATGCATGTAGCACTATAACATCATCAGTGAAAAAGCTCACAACTCGACCATTAGTTAGCCAAGTTCAACAACCAATAGTTCTTTTCTTCAACAGTTGGTTGTTAGTTGAAATTCATAGATTACATTATTGATGTAGACGATGATGATAATTCTGGATATTGTGCACTTGCAGGTTTACTTGGAATGAGTATTTTGTTTTTAAATAAAATTTGAGGGGTGTGGGTAGCAAAATTGAATAAAAATAGAAATTGGGGACAAATATTTATTTTAAATGATAAATATAATAAATTTTGCCATTTTTTTAAATATTGGACTGTTACATTGTCCTCATATTTTGAAAATTTTGCCTTCAAAATTTAAAGGAACTTACTTCAGAAAAGTTTTTAAACGACATTAACAAAATCAAATTTTCTCTTTGTAGGTTACCATTTTACTACAATAATTCAACTAACGGCTGATATTAATACTTTATTCTCAAAATATGGAATATTATGTTAATATATCTAAAATAGAATGTATATATATAGTGTCTAACATACTATTATTTATACAACTAAATCGTCACAAATTGAAAATGAAAATTATAAGAATCTTAAATAACACTCATAAAGTTCAAAGATCCACGTAACTTTACTAATCTCATGCCATCTCTCAATTCTATACAATTTAAATTTGTACTAGTAATAATAAATATGTTAAATGACATACATGCCTTGTTAACAATGATAAACAAACATAAACATAGAAAAAAAGAAGAAGAAAATAGGAAGAAGAGAAAGAACCCCACTAGGTTTTCATAACCAAAATGAACAAAAGGTCAAGGAAATAGAGTTACAATAAATATATATACAAGAGAATATAAACGTCTAAAGTACTCTTACTACTAATATATAATAGTATTATCTAATATCTCCTCTCAAACTCATGATGCATTAACATGGAGCATCGAGAGTTTGTCAACCTAAAAAAGAAAACGTTTAATGGAATGCATCTTTCTAAACAAATCAGCAATTTGTAAAGAAGAGGAGACAAATAGTAGAGTAATGGTTCCATGCTGAAGATGATGACAAGTAAGATGACAATGAATGTCAATGTGTTTGGTGCGTTCGTGAATGACCGAGTTATCAGAAATTTGAATAACACTCTTTTTATCGCATTGCATCGGAGTTGGCTCAAAAATAGAGATACTCATATCAGACAAAAGCCAACGCAATCAAATTATTTCAGCAGTAGTGGATGCCATTGTATGATACCCAGCTTATGTAGAAGAGCGAGAAACAATGTCATGCTTCTTACTCTTCCAAGAAATAAGAGAGTCTCTAAGGAAGATACAAAACCTTGTGGTGGACTTACGATTTATGGTGCCACCAACCCAATCAACATTAGAATAAACACGTAATTCCAATGAGGACGACGATGGAAAGAGAAGGCTTTGAAATCGAGTTCCTCGAAGACAACGAAGAATACGAAAAACAACTGCTCAATGTATTATAGTGGGAAAAACCACAAACTAACTGACAACATGAACAACATAAGCAATATCAGGTCTGGTAATCGTAACATACACCAAGCTGCCAACCAAAGTACGATACAAAGTGGGATATAGTAAAGGAACACTATCCGAGGGAGCATATGTCACATTCAACTCAAGAGGAGTATATGTTGCTCTAGTATCAGAAAGACGGATCTGTTCATGAATGTTGGCAATGTACTTGGATTGAGAAAGAAGGTAGCCTCTAGGAGAGTAAGCAACTTTAATCTCCAAGAAATAGCGAAGAGTTCCCAAGTTCTTCATCTCAAACTGCTTGGCTAATTGCAATTTCAACTCATTGATGCCACTAACATCATTACATGTAATAATCATATCATCAACATACAAAGAAAGTATAATGTAACCATAAGTGGTGGACCTTATAAACAATGCATAATCATGTTCACTAGAGTGGAAACCAACAGAAGTGATCACAATAGAGAATTTCTCAAACCAAGCTCGAGGAGCCTGCTTAAGACCACAAAGAGCCTCTTTTAACATACACACTTCCCCTTGATTATGAGAAATTCCTTGTGGAGGGACCATATAGACTTTTTCATGAAGCTCACCATTTAAAAAGACGTTTTTGACATCCATTTGAGAAATATGTCTTTGACGAATAGATGCAACTGCAATAATAGTAGGGATAATGGTCATCTTGGCTATCAGAGCAAAAGTTTCTTCATAATCCATACCATATTGTTGAGAGTATCCCTTAGCAACAAGATGTGCTTTGTAGCGCTCAACCGACCCATCAGACTTAGTTTTGATTTTGTATATCCAATGAGACCCAATAGCACGCTTTCTAGGAGGAAGAGTTACTAATTCCCAGGTATCTGTTTTGTGCAATGCATAAAGTTCTTCTACCATAGCCTACTGCCAAAGAGGATCAAGAATAGCCTCTTTATAGGGAGAGCTCAGACAAACTGTGAATAGAGGTTAAGCAAGAAGCAAACAAAATTGAGTAAGTGGAATAGGCAAAATCAGATAATTAAGTAGACTTACGATGACGAGAGTGGTAACTAGGAGACAGAGACAGAGGATCAACAATCGTAGGGGTGGTTGGATTGCTGGGGAAAAAAGGGATGTCATCATGTAGAGTAGTAGTATTTGTCCGACAATTCTCAACATTACAATCAAGTGAAGCATTATCATTGGGACCAAACTGATCCATATGGGTTAGTTTTGAACTCTTAGTAATATGAGGATCAGAGGAAACAAAGTAAAAAAGGACGTGCTCAAGAAAAACAACATTACAAAAAACATAAATTTTTCTTGCATGACGATCATAACAACGATAACCTTTTTGACCATTCCCATAACAAGAAAAACACACATGGCTAAACGACAAGACAACTTACTGTGCGCTACTTGTGGACGAAGAACAAAACAAGTAGAACCAAAGACTTTCAAAGAATGGTAATCAGGGATAGAAGCATACAATTTTTCAAAGGGAGACAAACCTGATATGACAGACGATGGAGTTCTATTAATAGCATGGAGAACAATAAGAACTGCTTCCCCCCAAAACTCACTGGGAACCAAAGCAGACAACAAAAGGGAACGAGCAATCTCAATAATATGACGATGTTTCCTTTCAGCAACTCCATTTTGCAGAGGGGTGTCAGTACAAGACGTCTAATGGAGGGTGATGTCACAACGAAATCACTTTATAACAACATTGTGTTGAGTGTTGACCATAGCAAGAAACATATGATAAATGTCAAAAAGTCATACCGATTTTACATAAGATAAACCCAAAAATAACGAGTGTAATAATCAATAAATGAAATATAATATCTAGATCCACCTTTGGTGAGAGCTGGTGATGGACCCCAAATATCAGAGTGAACTAAATCAAAAAGTGCATATGAAACAAAAACACTTCAAACGGTAAAGCTAAAAATTTAGCGAGTTTACAACCACAACAATTTGAAATATCACTGGTTTGTAGTTGTCCAAAAGCTCTAGTAGAAGCCAAATATTTTAATCTAGATGCAGAAACATGTCCTAGGCGAGAATGCCATAAATAAAAACTAGAATATGAAGAATTCAAGCAAAAACTAGATAATAAGTCAACATTTGTTGTTAAGGCTGCAATGTTTGGGACTCGCGTGTCATCCAAAACATAAAGTCCCCATTGTCTATGGCCTGTCCCAGTTAGCCTCCCAGAATGTGGATCCTTCACATAACAAGAAGTGGATAAAATTATAACTTAATAACTGAAATCACATAGTTGACTAATAGAAACAAGACTCAAAGTGAGATTAAGAATATAATAAACATAAAAAAGAGACAAGCTAGGTGTGGAGATAGAACCAATGCTTACTAATGGCATGTGAGTTCCATCAACAATCATAACTAGCACAGACGAGGCAGGATTCACATACGCAAAATATTTATCATCATATATCGTATGGTGAAATGCTCTAGAGTCAGAAATCCATATGGAATGAGATATATCTGACAGACTAGAGGATTTCAAACCTTTAGTAGATGAGGCAAACATGACATGTGATTGAACAAGAGCAGCAAAAGTAGATGGAGAAGTTGAAAGAATTCCCTTATCTGACAAAATGGAGTGGATCTTGAGTTTGATTTCTTCTACCAACAATTCACTAACTATTGATGCAATAGTAGGAAGAGGAGAACAATACAAAATACCTCCACGAAGTTCCTCAAAATCATCACGAAGAGCTATCAGAAACCAAATTAGATGTTGCTCCTCTATCTGATCAATGTACGCTTTGACAACTTTTAACTCAATTGATTCCATAAGAGCCAATTGATCTGACAAATTAGCCATTGCTAAATAGAACTCTTGAATGGTCATATTGTTCTGCTTAAAGGCCCAAATATCATTTTCCAACTGATAACGTTTTGCAAAGTTAGACTGAACATATAAACGTTTCAAGTGATCCCAAATCTCTTTAGCAGTATCATATTTTGCTAGTTGCATACCTATAGACAACTCAACATAATTATTAATCCAAGTGTTCCATGTGTTTCAAATCTTTTGCATATTTAGCTTCGTCCCTTTTATCTATAGGCTTAATAGAAGTTCCATCAACAAAACCCCACATATCTTTTTCAATCAAAATTTTTTTCATCACATAACTCCAATAAGAGTAATTTTGTCCATTGAGGTGGACACTAAAAACTTGAAGAGAATCATCCTTAACACCGGCCATAACAAATAATGACAATCACTGAGACAAAATAAATTAGACATAACCTGTCAATAGCAAAGTCAACCAAGAACCAAACAAAATCGTGCCAGAAATAGAAGAGCAGAATCACACCGGAAACGAATGAGCAGAATCACGTCGGATAAAAGAGGCAGAATCGGATCGGAAATGGAGGGAGCAAATTCGGTACTGGTTAAGCTGTAGACACTACGGTAAGTATAGAAGAAACATTTTTCTAATAATAACCTTGCAACCAACCACCAACATATGAAGGCAACCTATATTTTGTTGGTTTGTACTACTAAACCCTATGAATTCAAGCTGTTAGCAATATTTACTCCGAACCCCACTAAGTTGTAGACCACTTTACAATAGATTCCAAAATCAACCAAATATCTTTGATACCATGTTAACAATGATAAACAAACATAAACATAGAAAAGAGGAAGAAGAGAAAAAATTCACTAGGGTAACCAAAATGAACAAAAGGTCAAAGTAATAGAGTTATAATAAATATATATACAAGATAATAGAAACGTCTAAAATACTCTTATTATTAATATATAATAATATTATCTAACACGGCTCAATATCACCTAATCATATTCAATTAATATTTAATCATCAACATATTTACTTGGAAAATTTATGATAACTAGTTATCTAACTTCTCTAAAATATGCTGGTTGATTTACCTTCAACTCATACTTCACTTAGGAATTAGGATGCGATTCTATTATTACTAGATCATAATACCACAACATGCCATGTTTTTAAAAAAACGACAACTGAGAATAACATTAACTTCTAAGGTTAAGGTAGCAATTTTCTTAACCTTGATAAATTAGTTGTCAATTAATACATACTTAAAATTCACTAGAATAAGAAATATAGTAATTGAAAAATAAGAGCAAAACAACAAATCATAGTCGGTTAAACACTGGACAATATAAAATCTCTAAATTTTGAAATTATCGATAAGAACTGAGAAGAGTTTAGAAGTTCCTTTTTTCTTAGAAAATAATTAAAATCAAGATAAAATGGAATGCAAAACTTTTATAAGTGAAAGTCAAATAAATAGGTCACAACTTAAGTCATTAGTTCACTATATTACAAGCTAAAGAGAAATAAAAGAGGTTGGCAACATTTTGGGACAGATTAATAATAATAAGGTTGGTTTCTTCTTTACAAAAGTAATACATCTAGATTTTCCCTTAGATAAAACGAAATTGAAGTTTAACTATTACTCCTAAGGTTTCATAATTCAAGCAAAGTTGGACACTGGGGCAAATCCTGGGTAATATGATAAGAGGAAATAGTTTTACCATTTTTCCTTAAAAAATTATATTCTTATTTTTGAAAATTTCTATCAATAGTGAAAAAGAATGCAATATAAATTCTTGCAATAATGTGGACAATATGTGAGTATCTATTCATCCCGTTTTCTTTACGTACATGTACACCTAAAATTCTCTCATTACAATAATAAAGAGATTCCTTATTTTTTATATACTAACACTTTTATACTATATACACCTAACCATTTTTGCATTCTTAGTTTTTTTATCCTCTATATAAACAATTTTAAAGTCTGATAATAGTAAAAAAGTTTACAAATTGTAGTGAGGAGAGAATTTCATATTTTGAAAGGTATGATGAAAAACACTCAAGATGAAGTAGCTCTTAGCCTAGAATTAGCTTTGACCCTTCATTATCAAATAATTATAAGCATAAAGAAATACTTTTTCTTTCATTCTTAATGAACCTCACTTTTTTCGTCTCAAATTAATGAATGTGCTACATCTTTTTTGTCTGTAACATCTATTTTTGTAGATCTTCATTTTAATATTTAGAATGAATTATGAATTATGAATACATTAGACAAATTAAGCAACATACTTTTCATTTATTTGGTTTTAATTGTTCCATGTGATGATATTGTTTTACAAAAATCACTATCAAGAGGGAAGAAAATGAAGACAAAATTTCTAGGAATGAAAATAGTTTCTTGTGTAATTTTTGGAGATTTTGGTATAACACGTGTTCAGACATTAACAATGTATTATTTAAGCTTTAGAAATTGAAATTAGAAGGAAAAAAAAAATGAGATTCAGGAATGTGCAACATGGTAAAAAAATAATTTATTTATGCATATGAATCTCATGCTATTTACTTCTAACGAGTAAACTTGAGTGGTTGATTCAATTTGGATGGCATCATGCTCGTTATTATTCAATAGATTGATATCAGAGCAAGTACAAACAATAAACCTTATCAATTTTATACCTTACATGAGGTGTCTGGGTTTAGAGTGTTCGATTGCACATGATCCTAAATATTTAATCATAAATATTTAGTAATATCAAAATAAATTATTTTATAGTAAAGAAATAATAAATTTTGAGTAATTTATGTATTTTTTCCATAAAAATTTTAAGTCCAAAATTCTAAGTTTATAAATCGTTAGGCCTTTATAATTAATATTTACAAAAAATGATGACATTTTTTTTATATTTATACAAAACTTAGAACCAAAAGAATATAACAGTTTTGTCTTTTTCAATTCTCCTACTTTTGTTATTTCTTAATCCCTAAAGTTTGTGAAGAAAAACTAAAAAATCATGTTATTTTTTATAAGAATCACATTTACTAACAATTGTTCGTCTCTACTCTCATCTAAAAAATATTCTCTCTTGTTGAAATGATTGTTGAATGAGATCTTGTCATGCTAAAACATGTTGATCACATCAAATATAATAAAATTCATTATTTTAGTCACAAGATTCAAGGTGAATTGATTAATATGTATAATAAAAAAATAAATTGATTAATATCACATCAATAATAATCAAATTCATTATCATTATATGACTTATAAAAAATAAAGAACCTATATAAAAAAAGCATCAATCCTTAAGTTCGAATTCATCTGACAAATATTGATATTGTGCAGTTGTGTGTGAGTTTATGGTGATATTTATCGTCTCTTTTACAACAACAAAAAACACAAAATTCAAACTTCACACAAGTACAGCCCTATCCACCCCAGTCAACACTTTTCCATTTGAAAGATATATATCTATATATATAACTCATTAAAGTATTCAATTTCATCAGTTAGAATCAAGTTAATACACCTACTCCACAAATTCCAATAACAAAGAAACAATTACTTCCGGCTCTACCGGCCGATAATGTTATTCACGAACTTCTCACCTCTTATCCACTATTGAAAATTAGCAAAATTTTACCTTTTGTGGAAATCAAACTCAAGACTTAGGGGTTAAATCAACGGTTCATTCACTTTCACTATCAATTGATCAATTGGTAGTGAATGTAAATGAACTATTGACTTAACTCCTAAGTTCTGAATTTGACTCCAACAAAAGACAAAAATTCGTTAATTTAACAAAAGGGACAAAGAGATTGTGAGTACAGTACCTGTTAGAAGGACGGGGTAACAGAGTTAGTATCAAGCATATGACTTTATTGTAGCATGTTTTGCAGAATATCATCAAACTATATATGTTCCAATCCTTTTAAAACTTTCTTCATATCAAAAATCTGATAGAGAAAATCCATGCATACAACCTTTCAATAGTAAAACATTTAATTCACATACAATTCAAAATACACTTTTGAAAAGACTTCAAACAAGTAGCTCGTGGAACATCTCCCACTTGCCCTTTTTTTCTCAATCTTATATCTCGGACTACGTCATGATCGGAATGGAAGACTATGGGTCACGAAGAAAAAGAGTGTCTTTCTTTTTATCGTGTTATAGCCCAATTCAAATAATAAATTAATATGAGTCTAATAGAATCTATTTCAAGCAGCTAAAAAGGAAAGACTTTTTTTTTTATTACCTCAGCCAATGGTTTAGCTGGGGAGCTTCTCTGCTGACGTACCTTCTTCTGACTAGTTCGCCCTATCCTATTCGATTAGGAAACTGATGATTCTAGAGCAAGTTACATCCATATCAAATCCTCCAGAAGTTATGCTCAACAAGAAAGTCATAAACAAGTGCCACAGTGACCCCCGAAGCGATCTTATTATTTATAGTTGCGGGACAGGGCAGGGATATCCCGATCCTACTATAATTATGCCTTTGCAATGTTACTTGGTTAAACTCTATTTGTGACCTTTTATCGTATGTGGGACTCTCTATCTTCTTGGGTAGATAATCGATCGTCTTTCATTTTGATAATTAGTAGTCTTTATTATTATAAGTCAATAAATAAGACTGAAATGATTTTTTCCGATCTTTTATTACTTAATTAATAGGAGCATAAACTGCCTAACACTAACCTCTGTTTGTAATTATTCTACTACATTCCTTGTACAACATGTTGAAGGGGTCAACCTCATTAAATTCCTTGTATTATTTCAAAGAAGAATAACACTACTAGAACTAGAACACTAGCTACTAATTTTCTAGACCTGATCACTTCTAGACACGTACTCACAATCTGAAATTAAATCAACACGCTCTTATTCCAAAGTGTAACCACCTAAAATTTATAGGTTTTAACAAAATATAGTGAAAATTGTTAGTTTCAAATGAAAGCTTTTAAAACAAAATACACAGTGCAATTCATAAAAATTAAAACTTGATTCAATGAAAATACTTTTCTTTTATTAAAAGGCAAGAGGGAACATTTTAAATTAACCAAACAAATTAATAAAATTAACCAAAATACATAATAATGATAAACTCATGAAAATCAAATAAATCCTAAGACTAAGACTCTGACTGTGATCCTGTAACATGACTTCACTCTACATTAAAAATCTAAGGAGCAATATGTAATACTCTTTAGTTTTCATGTTGGATTAATTATTTAATTAATCAATTATGGATTGACAATAATAAATTATTATGAACTATTATTAATTAAATTATTAATTAAATTATGGTTAATTAGTATTTAACATTGAATTATGTGTTGGGCTATTGTTGTTGAATAGACTGTGATGGGTTGGAGTATTTTGTTAAACCCAATGAGAGGCCCCTTTTTCTTTTCTTTTTTTGCCATTTAGCTATTTAACTGTTATCACATTAACCTAATCTTCTTGAAATCCTAATCCTGAAAAGGCTACATGATGATGAAGGTAGTTCACCACTCATATTCTTGTTCTTTGTTGAATGTTATAGATACGCTGTTCTCAAATACTTTTTTTTTTAAATTTGTAAAAACATAAAGGATGAAACTTCGGATAAACTCACAACATCCAAATTAACAGTGTAAAACGACAACATTCCTACAAATATGAGAAAATTTAAGTGTTTGGAGATGACTCCAAAGTCATTGATTGAAATATGTAATCAATCAAAGCTACTATGTCAATCTGAACAAAACCAAACATTGCACTAAGATGGGAAAAAATGTCACACTGTGACGAGAAAATCAAAAAGCGTCGCACCAATACGAGAAAATAAAAAAAGCATTGCACTCAGACGATGAAATCACCACCAAAATATCAAAGAAAAACTAAATTTGTGTGGAAGTCACTAACTTAGATAAAATGAAGGAACACACGATTTGGAGGGGAGGGTGATTCAAGACCAAAAAATGGTCCCAAATAACCCATCTCTAATGGAGGATGAAAAAGATAACCTAGGGTTTTGGTTGATAGAGGCAGCTACTGATTTTTTATTTAAATATGAACTCCTTTCATATGAAATACTTGTAAATATGTTGTAATTTGTATCTATCTATTAATTTTTGTCCCAATTGGTATCAAAGAACAAGAATATGAGTGGTGAACTACCTTCATCGCCGTTTAGCCGTTTCAGGATTAGAATTTCAAGAAGATTAGGTTAACCGTCTCATGAAATAACGATTAAATAGCTAAACAGATGAGGGAAAAGATCATTCAATAACATTATCCCAACACAATTCAGTGTTTAATTTTAATTAACCATGTTTAAATTAATAATAATTAATTATTATCAATCCATAATTGATTAATGAAACAATCAATTCAACCATCCCCCACTTGGATGACAATAATCAATTACTAAGACAATAAGATTTTTAATATTAGAATTTCAAATATGCTCAAAACACTTATCATCTAATGAAAAATAAGCGTTAACGCTGCTGAAAATGAATTTGATAGGAAAACAAATCTTGCATGTCAAAGACTTATATTTTATATAAGAATAATGAATTTAGAATGTCCCAAACATTTGATAATGCTATACTAAACTCTTACTAACTCAAAACACCAAAAGACTTTGATTAAAACAAAATGAGTTACAATACTCATATACAAGGTTAGAGATTCTACCAATGAGTTTTTAATTTCATAAATGTCGTACAATATCCACATAGGTCTAAGATTAGTATCTCTTGAAGTATCTTAACAACATAATGTCATACTCGATAGGAGTACCAACATTATACTTGTACTTGTATATTTGTAACTTCAAAAAATGTGGAATTTTGGTAACTAAAAGAGAAGCACACTATAATTGCAGGCCAAAGAATTATAGTACATTTTCCAACGACTTAAGCTTTCAATTATGATACTTATTGAGATTAAAAGAATTTCTATATGAATCTCAGTAAAATAAGACAACTTTAAATATTTTTAAAAAGGTCATATTTTATAGTGCGTTCAAGATTGTATGGCAATATAAGAATGTAATTTTCAAGTATTTATAATTTTTGTATACATGCAGTCCCATGGACTCGACATAGATAAACCAAATTCAAATTCTCATTAAGAGTCTAATAGTTTACAATTACTCTATAATGATGCACATATTTTAACAGTGAAATAATAATTTAATAGTACCAAATTATCAAAAAAGATGTTATAATTATAAATATTTTTATGTACAACTCTCACTGATCCCAAATATATAAACAAGGGTGAGATTCTCATTAGACCTCGTGAGTATGTAAGTACTATAATGATATAATATTTGCAGTGGTATACTAAATTCTCAGTGCAAAATAATCAAAGATACGTGGTTATACAATTTATTAATAGAGTTACAAAAACTCAAGCACATATTTTGCACATAAAATGAATTATCGTAGAATTATTAAGACAAGTGGTTACATGATTACAATATGAAACTCCGTATATTAATAATTCACCATTGGCAAATTTTCTACATTTGAGTTTCATAATAATCACATTTTCTGCATATAGAATGAAGGAGATAAAATAATTTTAACTTTAATGATTTATAATCGAGAATCTCTAATCATAAAAGAGCATGGTGTTTATACTAAATTTTTTTTATTGTCATATGAGTAGAATTAAATCTCAAGAATCTTAGAAAATAGATTATGTGATTATATGCAAAAGGTTAATAATTCACTCAAAACTCAATGGGTACAGGTATAGTTTCACACATTTGAGAATAAGATTGTAAGCAGCATATTATGTACATGTATTATGTCACCAAAAATTCTAATACCGATAAGATACTCATATCATAATTGACATAATCATAAAATTTTAAGTACTTTGAACAATTATCAACAAATTATTTTAATAATAACACATCGATATATGGTATGATTATTATCAATATAATTTTAATGATTTAACTTTTTAATTCAATTGACAACAAATTATATCAACAATAACACACTTATAAGGTATCATTATTATCAATATAATATTAATTATTTAACTTATACAAAATTTGCACATTTGTACTCATGATAGGTGAGATTTCAATTATACAAATTAAGAATGATTATGCTTCAAGGTGTACAAAATAATTTTCTATTTATCCAGCAGAATAGAGCTCTTAAAATGACAAGAGTTTACATATGTTAAAGTTCAATTTTTTTAAATATTCTTAAAAAAGGGTTTAATTTTATACACATAATTTCGTATTTGAAATTCATATGATGTTGTGACACTACGCCAAAAATGAGTAACAACAGCGCTTCTTTTACAACGCTTTGTTGCAGATCTCATGTATTATAAAATACGGAACTTTTAGATAACCCCTTAGACATCGCTTTTCTAACAAGCACTGTCTTAGGTCTAATATTAAAAATTAGTGAAACTTAGACAACGCTTTTCTGAAAAAGTATTGTCTTAGGTTTTATAAAAAAATGTTTTTTGTTGAACCTTACACAATGTTTTTCTAAAAAATGTTGTCTAAGGTCTTATAAAAAAATTGGTGTATCTTAGACAACGCATTTCTAAAAAAGAGTTGTCTTAAGTCTTATAAAAAAAAATTGGTGAACCTTAGACAATGCTTTTCTGAAAAAGGATTGTCTAATGTCTAATTAAAAAACAAAAAATTGGTGTATCTTAAACATCACTTTTCTTAAAAGCACTGTCTATAAAAAAATTACAAAAATTAAAAACAAGATATATACGAAATTGCGCCCAACAAACCCCTTCTTCCTCTTTCTTCTATCCAAAACTCTTTATCTTCCCCGCTCATCTCTTCTAGAAACTAGAAACAGATTACCGACCCTCAGCGAAATACAGAAACAAGAAACAAGAGAAATTAGAAATATGAACAATCCTAGAAACTCGATAACATGATCCACAACCAGAAACATAAAAATACAAACCACCACTAGAAACGCAAACCACCACCAGAAACGCAAACCATGAGTCCTTACACACTAAACCTCTTCTCTCAAGTTTGTAAGTCTCTAAAATTTTTATCAGAGAAAATATTTGGATCGTTGTGTGTCAACTCTACTTTAATTGTTGTTTTTATGTTTCTGTTTGTCAACTCTACTTTCATTACTGTTTAACAGCAGTACTTTTAGTTCCATATTAGTTTCACATATATTTCATTGATATTAATGAGTCTTTTTCTAAAGAACAAAATGAATCTCTACAAAAAGAGGAAAATGAGATTAAACGAGAGTTAACTATTTTGAAAAAAATCGTTCGTGTAAGAGATAGGAATACAATTTGAGGTAGTTCAATACTTTGTTTAAAATTCAAGTAAGTTTCTTTTTTATACACACCTACTTACTTTAATATTATAACAAGGTGGTTTGGAATGCACATGATCAATCGATTGATCCTAAAGGTTCAATGCTAGTAAGCTACATTGGTACTGTGACTCGTCAACGTATTCCGATTACTTGTGATAATTGAAAGAATAAAGCATTAGAAGCCGCTAAAAATCTTATTTGGGAAGGTATACACATATTAGTTTTGTTTTCTTTTAATTATTTGTTGTTTAAGTTGTTGCTATTAAAATACATTATTCAAACTTTTTATATTTGTTATTTTTTGCAAAGGTCTTTCATAGTTGATCATATATATAAAAAAACATATACTTATGGTTCTTGGAAAATTGCATAAAGGTTTTCAAATCTATTGACAAAATAGTATCTTAAAGATGCTGAAGGAAATTTTAATGGTTGTCCGAAGCTTTATGAAAATCTGATATCGTTGAACGAAAGGACAACTTTTGTATACAAACGGAAAAACAAATATTTCCAAGTAAAATTAAGTTTTACACAAGTGTGTCTTATGATATACTTATTCATACTATAGTTTGATATGACTGTTACCTTTTTATATAGAACATAAGCGATACAAATCATGAAAGAGCAGTTAAGCCTTTATAGTATAAGATGATAACAATAGAATCTAATTTTTATGATTATTTGTTTAATTGTTTAGATAAAAGAAACATGATCTGACCAAACATCTAATAGTCCTCATATATTGTGGAAAGTTTCTCGTGAAGGTAACGAAGGTGTTCATAAAGTATATGAACAATGTGTAAGTATATAATAACACTAGCTATAACACTATTTATTTATTTGTTAATGTCTTATGAAAATGTTCATGATAAATTTATCTTTTTCGTATTAATATATGTTAATCAGGAGACTTTATCTCAAGGAGAGACATAACACACCACCAGTTGTAGGGACATACTTAGTAAAACATGAAATGCTCATGATGATTCTGGTCGTGTGGGGGGTAAGGGGTTAGGAGTCAATTCAAAAGATCATTATCAACGTCAAAAGGCATAAATCCAAGTAATGCGGAATTATTTGTTATGATACAAGATCTAACTGCTGAACTTCGTTACTTGCATAAGAAGGACAATGATAAAAAAATTCAGAAAAATGTCCACAAAATATGCATACCCCTAGCGACAAAGTTAGTTCCAATCTTATTGTTTTGAATAACCTTCCCGAGGTAATGAATTAAAGTACTGCAGTATATTTAATTAGTTGATGATCATGCCAACTAAAAAGTTCATTAATAGTTTTTTATTATTATTGATTTAGGGTATCTCGTCTTGTGTACTCTATTTGTCATCTCCTACTTATCGCGCACTTGGTAAGGGAAATGTGTACAACATTTTATGAGACATACTACACCATAAACCACTCTCTATTGGCTATGCGAGAGTCTCAATTGAGATTGCTTTAGAAGTGGATGCTCTATTGCCTATACCTGATGAAGTTGGAGACGCAAGGTTGGTGGGAAAGGCCATAGGATTATATGTGGCATTGCCAATAAACCTTATTTCTCTATATGTTGAGGAATGTTAAAAAACATATTTAGTTAATGTTTCTAATTTTTCTCTTTATTTTGTCTTAAAATTTCTAATTTTTTATACTATTTTTATACTCTTGTAAAATCCAAAGTAAATGGTAAGGATATTGTTAAGGAGAACAAGTCAGTCACGTCAAAAAAACAAGTATATTGATATATATCGTAAGAGGAATGCTATGGACAATCACTTAGATAATGTTTTACGATTTAAGCATTAGTTGATCATTAAATAACTTAATTTCATGATGTTTTAGATTCAAACACAAAATTTAAGTCAGAAAAAATGAGAAGGTTGAACCTAACAATATTCCGGTTGCAACACCAAAGAAAACTCTTGCAAAATCAAGACTTTAAAAGTTTTTCCTTAAAAAGGGTTGTGCACCTGTTTCTCGATTTGTGCAATGTCTTGAAACATTTGCAGAAACAAATATGTTTATGGATGCGGACATGCGTAAAATACCAACGAAGAAAGTTATTTTTGGTGTTTCTTATGTAGAAAGTATTAGTAAGGAGCAAATGATAGAGCTTTTCAAACATTAAGAAGTAGGTGCTTCTGTTATTGCCATATATATAAGGTGTTCCAAATAACTTTAGATGAATGAATTATTATTTTTTTTTTGTATAAATGAATCAATGACCCGAGTTCATATTTTCATTCAAGGTACTTATATGAAAAATTTGTGTGCCCACGTCAATTGATCAACAAATTCTCATTCACATCTCTCCATTAGATATCCATGTTTGAAATTGATCCAACTCGGGTCAAAGATTATGCAGTTGATGTACTGATGGAAAATAAAGGTCATCCAGATAAATTGTTTATTATACCATATAAATGGATTAGTTTTTCTTTCTAATTTAATTTATGGTATATTATTTTCTCTCTTTGTATTTGATTTGCTTATTGAATTTTGTTTAGGAGGCACTGGATGTTGATTGTCATTAATGCCACATTAGAAATAGTTTATTATTTGGATTCAGTACATGGTGATTGTACAACTCACTCGAAATTGAAGTTTTTGCTTAATACATAAGTATTTAATTGTTGTTGAAGGATGATAAATTTTATGATGTAAATTGTAGGTTTTACTTGTATATTATTTTGATTAGTGTTGATGATTCTAAGATGTAAATTGTACGTTTGATTTGTTTGTTATCCTTGGCATGATGTTGTAACGTGAGTATGTTTTTCTTGGTTTAAAACTTAAGAAATTGTGGTTTTGAGAGTTAGAATGTGTTTTGTCAAGTGATTCACCCGTTAACAAATATTGCAATAGTTGCTTTTTTCGTCAAATGATTCTGCATCTGTTGATAGTCAAATACTTTCGCTTCAGCCTAATGGCCATGAAATGATCCAATCAATTACTTGTAGGTTTAAACAATGATAAATAAATTTACATTTTTTTAAAATATATTATTTTAATAAGATTAATTTGCATTCGATAGTGTATATTTTAATACAAAGAAGTCAAATCATATCACACTATTTAGATAATATAATAGTAAGATGTGAGGGTACATATACCATATTTTACACTATTATCTTACACAAATGTTTAAAACTATTTTATACAGTAAGGGTATATATAAACCAAATTACATGCAAACCAAAACACCTTTCTAATGAAATTCTTCCTCCCTCTCAGCCAACTAACAACAACAATATTTACCCATTTTTGTTCAAAGTCTTTCCCCACTCACAACACATACATCTTCACCTTTCAATTCCAATCCTCAAAAAGCAAACGAAAAAGTAGAAGAAGAAAATTAGGGTTTTCAAGAGACAAGAATGAGGGAACCATGAGGAAGATTAGTACACACAAAAGAAAACCTATAATGGGACAACGACAAGAATACAATAGGAGAGAAAAGAGGAGAAGTAAAAAGGTCATGTAAAAAAAGAAAACTTGAAGTTTAATAATGGTGGTTTCACCTCCTTTGTTTTCTAATCTAAAAAGGTGTTATAGAAATCCCCAACCTAAAACCTCTTTAGG
Organism: Cicer cuneatum; assembly: GCA_037974295.1. Lineage (NCBI taxonomy): Eukaryota > Viridiplantae > Streptophyta > Magnoliopsida > Fabales > Fabaceae > Cicer > Cicer cuneatum. The sequence continues at coordinate 42,349,167 of JBBPBO010000005.1, read as the reverse complement.
GTGTGTTGGATACTTTTTGTTTGAGTGTTGTGAAAGTTTTGATTATGTCTTGTTCTTCTATTTGCATGTGAATATTGAGATATCTTTATTGCATATTATATTTGAAATTCTTATGATGTTGTGATTGTTGTTGAAGGGTGATAATTTTATTATATAAATTGTAGGTTTTATTTGTATATTATTTTGATTAGTGTTGATGATTCTAAGATGTAAATTGTACGTTTGCTTTGTTTGTTATCCTTGGCATGATATCGTAACATGAGTATGTTTTTGATGCCTTGTTTGGAAATGAGTTCCTTTATGTTTCAGATTCGCTAAGTAGTGAATCTAACTTTTGCTGAGTGAATTTTTCCTAGTCTTGAACTATATTTTGTGTTTTCTAAACTATTTTGGCGTGTTTTTAGTAACATAGAAACACTAGAAATTATACCTAAATTTTTCATGAATGATTTTATAGTTTGGTGTTGCATTTTGTTTAGACATGATATGATAAATGTGGATTGAATGAATGATTTTGTTATTGTATATGCACATATATATGTATGTATATATGTATGTATGTATGTATGTATGTAAGAATAAGTTGATGAATAAAAGATTTTTGATTAATCATATACATACATTGAAAAATTTATTCAATAAAGGAGAAATATACTTTTATGGTGAGATCACACAATTTTAAGAACTAGATTGGTTCAAATACAAATACATACTATTGATGTTGTGGTGATAACTAAGAAAGAGAAAAGTTATTCATTAATTGGTTACTTTAAGTGTGTTGATTGTTTACATCATAACAAGAATTTATCTTACTAACTATCTTACATAAGTAACATAAGAAGTTGTGACAAAGTGATAAATGTTTATGTGCGAAGAACATAAAACATATTGTCAACCAATGAACAAGTGACTATATTCACTAATTAAAGAGATAGTCATAACTTAGAAGAAAGTTATGTTTATCAAAGCTCTTGTGAAGCTTTAGTCTAAAGACACTAGTTCACATTACTATTTAAAACTTATCCTCAGAATAAAAAGATATATTCACATATAGAATGTCAGAAAATGACTTTAGTCCAAACTTCTGATGAGTAAAAAAATGAGTAGAAGGATCAAAATTGATCAAAAGCGTCTAAAGAAAAATCAAGTGATCAATCGCTTGATGAAAATACAACGCGTAAGACTTTCCTCTGGTCAACATTCATCTAACTCTGAAGACTGGAGAAAATCAAGGAAGCTCAAGTCGCCTATACTGCAATAATCTACAATGCACAATTTCCTTTGGAACCACTTTCCTCTAGAACAAACAGAAATCATCCAAAGAGAATCTGCTATGCACCAATGATAATATATTTCTTCTAGTGAAGTAGTGTCATTTCTTCTATGATAAGATGAGGTAACTCACACAACATGAGAATCATGGCAGATGTCAAAATAGAGAGAAGTACAATGTAGTCTCAAAGCTTACATAGTAAAAAGGTGAAAAGTTAAACATCTATTTGTAGAGTTGCACCATGCTATGCTCATCCAATTATTCCCAACAAATCTTCTTCTCAATGGACATATTTTAAAGAGATATAAAAATGAACTTTTTCAAATTGAAGAACCTTTTCAAATTGAAGAAGTTGACGATGATGTCTAACTGTTGGAACAAATGTGTGAATTTAAAAATTGTTGAAGTCCCACATTGGTAAACACTCATTTTGAATAGTTTTAATCACTATATAAAAATTTTGTTGAAGTCCCACATTGGTTAGAAAACATATGTGGGTTTGCTTCCATCACTATATAAAGAGTGTCAATTTATTGTGAAAAGCACACCAAAGTTGGATGTTTTTCCCAACTTTTTCTTTTCTCCCTCTTATATTATGCTCGATTGTTACCGAGCCACTTCTCCCCTTTCTTTCTGTCCCTTTGATATTTTAGAGCGGTATTGTACCGTAGTCCATTTGGTATTTTAAAGCAGTTGTTATACAGTAGTCCCTTCAATATTTTAAAGCAGTTGTTATATCGTAGTCCCTTCGATATTTTAGAACAATTTTTATGCCGTAGTTCCGTCGAGTTTTGAGTGGTCATAATACCACTATCCTTTTAGATCAGTTTTATACCGTTGTCCCGTCGAATTTTGAGTGGTCAAAATACCACTATCCTTTTAAAGTGTTTTTATGCCGCATGCTACAGTCCTTTAGAGTGTAGTTATTTTGAGTTATGAGTGGTTATAGTTCCATATTGCGAGGCTTTAATCACCTTATTAAGAGTGACTTTACCATCATATTGAGAGTGGCTTTAACATCCATATTGAGGATGTAATTCTAGAACGGTTTTCTACGGTGCAGTGGAACTCCAATACAATGAATCTGGGCTGTTTTATCCTAGGGACGTCGTGGTTGATAGTCTGTCTTGCACAATTTGGGCAGTGCCGCGAAACGTCTTAAAGAGAGCGACCTAGTCCGCGACTCAACCCAGTAATATCTTCGATGACACAAATTGTGATTTTTAAACAGTTTTTTCAAACTCAAAAACAACAATTTTAAGACGTTTTTTCTACCATGTCAACCGAAGATATTACTGGATCTGTTTTTTTTAGTCAAACAGAAAAGGATGAGAAAGCTAGAGAATTAACCCATGGGAGGGTAATGATTACCTATATAAGAATAATTATATTCTTAATAGACTTGCTGCTGATCTGTATGATTACTACAGTTTCAGCAATAGTGCTAGACAGTTATGAGATGCTATCAAAAAGGGGAAGTTGTAGCTAAAAAGTCTGTTGTAGCCTGATATGCTATAAAGAAGAAATATGATAACGAGGAACTTCGAGCTAAAAAGTGTGTTGTAGCCGCTACCTCAAGTATCAGATTACCGAAGACAAATATGTGGAGAAATTCAGAAGATAGCTTAGGAGATCATCTTATGGTATGACTTTAGATAAATTTCAAATATGTTTGGAAGGATTTCAAAAATTCTTAAAACAAATGAATTTTCTCTAAAGAGTATGATAACCTGTCTTTAGAAAAAAAAATGTTGTTTATTATTTTTCTGAATTAGGCAGAGTTTACTTATATCTGAAGCATGTTTAAATGTTGAAATTAAGAATGTCTCCTTCTGTTTACATGTTGTGTGATTTTAATATTTGACATGCTAGACTTTATCATGTGAACACATGTTATTTTAAACTTAAGTAACTTAGGTTTAATACCAATGTTATCTTTAAATAATTTTGAAAAAAAATGTGATTTTTGTAGTCAAGCTAAAATAACAAAGAGTTCACATAAATCTGTAGTTAGATAATCTGAGTCTTTAGATTTATTACACTCTGATATATGTGAACTTGATGAGACGTTAATAAGAAATGAAAATTGTTATTTTATCACTTTTGTTGACTATACTTTTGTATATCTAATGAAAAATAAAAGTGAAGCCCTTAACATGTTTAGAATCTTTGTAATTGAAATTGAAAATCAATTTAGTAGAAAGATTAAGAGATTTTGTAGTATAGAGGAATAGAGTATGATTCTAGTTTATTTAATGAGTTTTATAAAACTCAAGGAATCATACATGAAACCACAACACCTTATTCACCTGAAATGAATGGTAAAGCTGAAAGAAAGAATAGGACTCTGACTGAACTTGTTGTTGCTATTACACTTAACTCTGGTGCTACATCTCATTGGTGGAGGGAAATTATTTTGACTGTTTGCTATGTTTTAAATAGACTTCCAAAATCTATAAGCAAAATATCTCCTTATGAGATAATAAAGAAAAGACAACCAAACTTGTCTTGTCTTCGAACATGGGGCTGTCTATCGTATGTCAGAATCCCCGATCCCAAGCGAATCAAACTCGCCAGTAGAGCTTATGAATGTGTATTCATAGGGTATGCATTAAACAGTAAAGCGTATAGGTTTAATGACCTAAATGCGAAAGTGATCATAGAGTCAAATGATGTTGACTTCTATGAAAATAAATTCCCTTTCAAATCGAGAAATAGTGGGGGCAGCGAACCAAGTCATACTCCCGTGACAGGAAGTGCTGAAAGCAACAAACAAGGTGATTTGGAAACTCGAAGGAGTAAGAGAGTCAGAGTTGCTAAAGATTATGGACCAGAATATATGACCTATAATTTAGAGGAGGATCCTGCAAATCTCAAAGAAACCTTGTCATATTTGGATGCAGATCTTTGGCAAGAGGCTATAAACGATGAAATGGATTCCCTAGAATCTAACAAGACCTGACATATAGTAGACTTGCCTCCTTGTTGCAAGCCGATAGGTTGTAAATGGATTTTGAAAAAGAAACTAAAACCTGATGGAACTATTGATAAATACAAGGCACGCCTTGTAGCCAAAGGTTTTAGGCAAAGAGAAAATATAGATTTCTTCGACACTTTTTCTCCAGTCACGAGAATAACATCCATTAGGGTACTCATTTCACTAGCAGCAATTCGTAATTTGGTGATACACCAAATGGATGTTAAAACATCCTTTTTAAATGGTGATCTGGAAGAAGAAATCTATATGGAACAACCTAAAGGTTTTGTAATTCATGGACAAGAAAACTAGGTGTGTAAGTTAGATAAATCTCTGTATGGTCTTAAATAAGCTCCTAAGCAATGGCATGAAAAGTTTGACAATTTGATTATATCGAATGAGTTTAAAGTGAATGAAAGTGACAAATGTATTTATTACAAATTTGAAAATGGCATTTGCACTATCATATGTCTCTATGTAGACGACTTACTCATATTTGGTTCAAACATCCATGCTGTAAATAATGTGAAATCATTGTTGAATAACAACTTTGATATGAAAGACCTCGGAGAAGCGGATGTAATCTTAGGAATCAAGATTACTAGGTCAGAAAAGGGGATTTCTTTAGATCAGTCTCATTATATTGAAAATATCCTAAAGAAATATAAATACTTTGACTGTAAACCTGCTTGCACACCATATGATCCAAGTATGAAACTTTTTAAGAACACTGGTGAAGGTGTCAGACAAACTGAATATGCGAGCATCATTGGCAGCCTCAGGTATGCCACTGATTGTACTAGACCCGACATTGCCTACGTCGTGGGACTATTGTGCAGGTTTACCAGTAGACATAGTATGGAGCATTGGCACGCTATCGAAAGAGTCATGAGATACCTTAAAAGGACCATGAATCTAGGATTACATTATCAAAGATTTCCTACCGTACTTGAAGGATACAGTGATGCTGATTGGAACACCTTACCAGATGACTCCAAAGCAACCAGTGGATATATTTTTAATATAGCCGGTGGTGTTGTATCTTGGAAATCGAAGAAATAGACGATACTGGCTCAGTCCACTATGGAGTCTGAAATGATAGCACTAGCTACTGCTAGTGAAGAAGCGAGCTGGTTGAGATGCTTGCTAGCTGAGATCCCTTTATGGGAAAAACCTATGCCAGCTGTGTTGATCCACTGCGATAGTACCGCGGCTATTGCAAAAATTGAGAATCGTTATTACAACGGTAAGAGACGACAAATACGTCGTAAGCATAGTACAGTTAGAGAATTACTTACTAAAGGAGCTGTAATAGTGGATCATGTATGCACTGATGATAATTTAGCAGATCCTTTGACGAAAGGATTGGCTAGAGAGAAAGTCATAAATACATCCAAAAGGATGAGACTATTGCCTATAGATAAATGAGTCACTTATGATGGGAACCCGACCTAAAAGACTGGAGATCCCAAGAATTAGGTTCAATGGTTAATAACAAGTCATAGTGATATGAGATGAACATGTTATTATATTTAACAGAAGCATGATTCCTGAAGCGATGGAAGGCTGAGATAATAGAAACTCTTAATGAGATCTATACTCTACGTGGAGGGAGTACTTAGCTACAGGAGTACTCTTGATAGACTCACCTATGTGAATGTGGAAATGAGGCCGTTTCCTATGGAATTTCGGGGCAAAAATTCCTAGAGCGTTCACTATACTGGGATAGATGTGCAGGGCCATAAATGCACGGGCTTTTTAGAATACACCCAATGAAAAAGTTGTGTGTGAGTTTGATGTCCGAGATAGAGTTCAAGACTACGAGTCACTCTTGTTAAATCAGAATCTTACTCGCTATGTAAAGGTTCAAGTCATAGACACCTTTGCTTATTCACAATCTTATAGAAGCGTTTGACGCTATTTTAGAAACATTTTTTTAATTCAAGTGGGGGATTGTTGGAACAAATGTGTGAATTTAAAAAATGTTGAAGTCCCACATTGGTAAACTCTCATTTTGAATAGTTTTAATCACTATATAAATATTCTCAAAATTTTGTTGAAGTCCCACATTGGTTAGAAAACATATGTGGGTTTGCTTCCATCACTATATAAAGAGTGTCAATTTATTGTGAAAAGCACACCAAAGTTGGATGTTTTTCCCAACTTTTTCTTTTCTCCCTCTTATATTATGCTCGATTGTTACCGAGCCACTTCTCCCCTTTCTTTATGTCCCTTCGATATTTTAGAGCGGTATTGTACCGTAGTCCCTTCGGTATTTTAAAGCGGTTATGATACCGTAGTCCCTTCAATATTTTAAAGCGGTTGTTATACCGTAGTCCATTCGATATTTTAGAACGGTTGTTATGCCATAGTTCTGTCGAGTTTTGAGTGGTCATAATACCACTATCCTTTTAGATCGGTTTTATACCGTTGTCCCGTCGAATTTTGAGTGGTCAAAATACCATTATCCTTTTAAATTGTTTTTATGCCGCATGCTGCAGTCCTTTAGAGTATAGTCATTTTGAGTTATGAGTGCTTATAGTACTATATTGCGAGGCTTTAATCGCCTTATTAAGAGTGACTTTACCGTCATATTGAGAGTGGCTTTAACAGCCATATTGAGGGTGTAATTCTAGAACGGTTTTCTACGATGCAGTGGAACTCCGATACAGTGAATCTGAGCTGTTTTATCCTGGGGACGTCGTGGTTGAAGTCTGCCTTGCACAATTTGGGCAGTGCCGCGAAACGTCTTAAAGAGAGCGACCTAGTCTGCGACTCAACCCAGTAATATCTTCGATGACACAAATTGTGATTTTTAAACAGTTTTTTCAAACTCAAAAACAACACTAACTTATGACAATTTTGTCCAAGTGAAAATGATAAGAGAAATAGATTTAAGACTTTGCTCATAACATTTATATACACCAAAATTTGAAATCCATTTATATACATCTTTTATAAAAATCAATATTTACTAGTACATTGGATCATTAATTTCTTGTTTTTTACTATATTAAAGACAGATAAATTATTATTTAAAATGAACTATTTCAATTAAAATACTAGTGCGACAAGTGTAACATATTCGTCCGCATACTTTTAAAATAACAGAAGTTATAAAATCTGATGCGATTATTTGATTATTTATTTTATTGTATATAAAGGAATAAGAAAATACATAATTAAAGGTAAAATTGATTAAAAAAATAATACACAAAAATTAAATATTACATTTGTTTATTGTTATTTTTTTAACCTGTTATATTTGTTTATATATCTTATTAAAATCAGTAGTTACTCATTAATACATTGAATCATTAGTTTTTCATACTTGATTGAATCATTAATTTTTATATTTTATAATAAGTAAAATAAATTTAAATTGTCATATGTAACTTTTATAGCTGTCGAGATTTCATTGCTTCAGATTGTGGAAAGGAGATGAAGGCACTAAATGGTGTTTTGTGTGTGTGGGTGGATTTCACCCAGATAATCATTTGTTTCAAAAACAAAAGTTAGTATACTAGGATTTCACCCAAATAAAATAATTACTATAATAAAATCCATGTACATAAAAAAATAGAATTTATAAAATTTTACTCGATTATATAAAGATATTTAGTTATTTGATCGGATGCATAAGGAATAAAAAATTGTCAAAACATGATATCTTCTTTATTATATATATATATATATGAAGAAAACATATATAAATTTTACAGAATTTTTTTCTTTAATATATATGTTGAAAATATCTATTTTAATTGTTGACTAAAACAAACTTTTTTAAAAGGATTAGTTAATATCGTTATTATTAATCTGAAAAAAAAAATATTGTGCTATATCTTGTTGTTTCTATACAATTCAAAAAGTGAATTAATTTAATTTTG